>VZRR01007493.1:78441-114707 GCA_013398015.1 Oreocharis arfaki | reverse complement strand
TTTAATGACCATAAAACCCACCTGTAGCACCTTGTTGGATGATTTTCCCTGATACTTTTATCGCCATTAAAATCCTCTAGAAAAGGAAAACGCAGAATAAGTATTACTACAAAAGCCATAATCACTTATGAAGATGATCTTTTCTGCTTTAGCTCCCATGCTGACACAATGTTTTAAACCCTGACAGCAGAAACAATTATGGGTCTTTTCCCCATTTCATTCTGTTGCAGGTTGCTCTCTTTGGACATTTATAAGTTAAAAACAAACAAACAAACAAACAAAAAACAACCCAAACTAGCCAAATAAAGAACTTATAGCTTCAAACACAGTAAATATTAGAAAAATAATATTTCTCAGAAGAACTTTAGCTTCTTTTCCTACCACCATCCATGTCCTGTGTGAATATCCTTAAAAAGTTTATAAATTCTGGTTTTCAGGACAATATATGTTAGGTCATGTGTCTATCTCAGCATGGTTTTTCTTCTAAAATGGCCCAAGGGCAATGAAAAATTAGTGAGCAGCTAATGGAATAGTTGAATAGACACAAAAAACCAAATGAAAAAAAATCACAGAAATAAAGTTTGTAAGTTTTATCAAACGCTTTGTGGTAGCTTGGTCTTCCACTGAGTGTAAGGATAAATGACTATAAAAAAATTGAGTGTAAGCATTATTTGCTAGCTAGAGAGGTATACATTGAGAGAGCTGTCAGGGCTGAGGTTTTTTGGTTGGTTGGTTGGTTGGTTTGTATTTTTTGTTTGTTTGTGGTTTTGGTGTCTCTTGTTTTGTTTGTTTGCTTTGCATTTGAGGTTTTTTTACCACACATGGTAGCTTAAACTCCATTTCTTTCGTATTTCTTCTTGTGCTCAGACTTCAATTTTCCAAATTTCTCTAACATTTGACTCCTTTTACGAGATGTTTCGCATACTTTTACATACCTCATACCGAGAAATGAAAGTATTGCTCTCCAAAAGCTTTTGAACAACACTGGGCGACTACATGAAAGCAGCAACAATGGCAATGGACTAAAAAAAAAAATATCTTTCCATTCTCTCCTTGCTGGATAAGTTCAGTTTATTTTACTCTGTGGAGTTTATTTGGCCTTTTTTTTTTGTTTGTTTTTTGCTTTGTTTTGTTTTGTTTTGGAAAACACAACCAATTTGTTACCTTTTTTATGGTTTCCCATACTGATATCTTAATTAATCATCCTCTCCCACTTCAGCAAAATCCCTCATATGATGTAGTTTCTTTGGTCCAAATGAATTCCCAGAAATCCTTTATAGTAACCTTTCTTTATTAAATTTTAAAACTGAAACACATTTCCTTTAATAAAGGCCCAAGATTTACTGCAAATGTTCACAGATAAACCCAAAGTACATGAAGTTTCTTGAAGAAGAATATAATTTATGGGGCTAATTTCCTATTTAATATGTCTCTAATTCACCTGGCACACCTTCACCAAGTCCATCATATTTTCAAAGCTGAAGTCAATGGCACTTTCCAGGATATGTTTCCTGGTGGATTCAGTCTATCAGCTGTGAATTATTGGACCTCACACCTGGAAAAATTAATCCTGCAGCTCCTTTGGGTGTTCTCAGACACCTTTATTGAGACTGGGAGTGATTCAAGGAAATTATAAAGCTCCTTTGCAGTGATGCTGGGGATTTCTGGAGTCTGAAAATGAGTGTTTTGTCACCCTGTTCCCACTGCTTGTAATGCCACCCTGAACACTGCTTGGTTTTCAAGAGTAAATCCCAGCTGTTTCACAGCTGGGGCAACGTGAGCTTTCCCTGAGCAGCATTGCCATTAGTTCCAGCACACAATCCATTTTTTACAGCTACAGTGGTGTTTTTTCTGCTTTTATTAAGAAGAAAAGTATGCTTTTGAATGGCGATTAAGAGACAGGTGTGAAACAATCAGGACTGGCAGAAATAAAACAAACACCCCTGTCTCAGTCATCAGATAAGAAACTATGATATTTGTGAGTACCTGAAGAACATTTATATATAGATATAAATGAATGAATGAATAAATAAATAAATAAATAAAATAGATATGTACCTACACACCTTCACACACTAAGCTTTAAGGTTTCCTTAAATTATAAAAAGTTACTTAAGAGGGAGAGAGCCTATTTCCACCAGTCCTAGAAACTTCTCCTCTGTTCCTACCTTCAAAGTGGAATGATTGCCACGCATCTTCTTTCATGCTCAAAGTTAAGGCAGAGAAAGTGTCATCACAGGGTAGCTTTGTCTCAGCTGAACTTGTCTGAGCAGGGAAAGGGATGCCTGTGATATTGCAGAATTTATATCACAAAAAGGTGATGGGGTTTTAGCTGCATGGAGATATTTCACCGGGAAGCATAAATGACATCTCTAGAGCTTTTTTTCTGTTCTGTGCTTCTCTCTCCTCTACTCTCCCTTCTACCAAAAACATTTCTGCAGCACTTTCAAACAGATCTGAAAATAGAGCAAAGCCAAAAGCTGTCATTTTGTCACTGCTAATGTGCTGAATGCTGGGATGTGCCCAGATGCTGCCATGAGCCATTTTTTTGACAATATTTGATATCTGGTGAACACAAAATGCATTGCTGCGAGATGAGAGGATCCAGTTTGTGTAATCATGATCATGGTGCTGCCTGAATGGACTCGCTTGGTAGGAATACAGGAGACACACTCAGGGTTGTCAGAGTCTTATCTGGATCTGTAACTTTCCCCAAGCACTGACTGCCCCCAAAATACCTTTTTTAAACTGCCCAGGGCAGATGTCATCACTCAGCACTTTGCTGTTCCCCATTTTGTAACCTACGTGTCAGCTTTTGTACTCTTTCAAGAATGAAAGGGAATATAAACAAGGTTAATAATGGTGGGAACATTCGGAACATCAATACCTACTTTCATTTTTAACCTTTTTTTTCTATAATTCATGTAAGAATATATAACAAATATTTTGAAAATACTTCTTTAGTAAGAAAAAAACCAAACAATTGTTCCTAATGTAACCACACTGAATATTTTTATTAATTTTGCTGATGGAGAAAATAAATAGGAAGAAAACCCCTCAACAACAAGAAACACACAATTCTTCTTAAATCTTTGATTTTCCAAACATCCATACTTGCACTGCTATACTTATTTATTCCTGATACCAAAAATGAGATTTCAGTGGGGATTCTTGTGTGACATCTGAAGGTTTAAGGTGTACCCAAAACCCAGGTTAGGCTGGGAAAGGCTGTATTTGTTCTGCAGGTAATTTAGCAAAGCTGTTGTTCCCAGATTAGTAATCTGATGTGCTGCTGAAGCAACCTGTCCTTCCTAAGGCCATGGAGAGTTGTCTGAGTCATGTGTACATGCACAAAATGCAGAAAACACACTGGAAAAGGCAGAGTTTATTTAATTCAGAGTGCAGGGCTTTGGCATTTTCATGCTTGTGGTGTGTTGAGAAGTATTACTGAACATATAGAGCCATGTCCAAGAGGCTTTGATTTCCAGGCAAATAAATAACTATTAGCGTTTAAAGTAATAATTTAAGCACATTTAAAGTGCAAGCCTCCTGAGGATGAAACTGCAGCTCTCTCATAGCATCAGGTTAAGGCCCTGAGAAGCAGCTGGATTTTTCGTCTTGTCATACACAGGACACAAACCCAGACTCAATTTGGCCCTGAAGGGTGATAAACTTTATACAGACAATAAAACTTTGCATAAGAATCTCCTGTCTTCAGGCACAGGCAAAAGTCACACATCAGCCTCAAGGAGTCACAGACTCCCAGGGTATCTGGGGCTGGAAGGGCCCTCTGGAGCTCACCCAGCCCCAGCCCCTGCCCAGGCAGGCTCCCCTGGAGCAGTGGCACAGGAACGTGTCCAGCTGGGGCTGGGATGTCTCCACACAGGGACACTCCAGGCCCTCCCTGGGCAGCTGTTCCAGGCCTCTGCCCCTCCATGCACACAAGTTCTTCCTCCTGCTGGGCTGCAACTCGTTGTGCTTTATTTCATGGCCCCTGCTCCTCGTGCTGTCCCTGGCACCACTGAACAGAGCCTGGCACCGTCCTCTGGCAGCCCTTGGAGGTGTTTGTAGGGACTGATGGGATCCCCTCTCAGCCTCCCCTTCTCCAGCCTGAGCAGGCCCAGCTCCCGCAGCCTCTGCCCATCACAGAGATGCTCCCGACCCCAAATCATCTCTGTGGCCTTGCCTGGACCCTCTCCAGCAGCTCCTGGTCTCTCCTGTCCTGAGGAGCCCTCCCTGACCTGCTGCCCACTCTCTTCCCGATGCCCCCAGGGTCCCCCTGGCCCTCCTGGCCCCAGCACACTCTGTCAGCTCGTGGTCCCCGTGTCCCCCACCAGCACTTCCAGACCCTTCTCCACAGAAGAACTTTGTCAGAGTGCAAGAACTGAGCCTTCAGGAGGGTTGTTCACTGTGAGATGTCTGTCACTTAAACAGATTCCACTGAATATATCAACAGGCAAACGCTGCTTGACATTACCTTCAGTGATGTATTCGATACATCCACTTCCAGTACCATTTAGTACAGGATTGAAATATTTTCCTTTCCTCCAGGGAAACAGCAAAAAAAAAAAAAAACAAAGAAAAGAAGAAAAGGTCCAGGCTACACTTCACAGGTTTTATTGAAGTGAACTTTTAAAGCAAAATAATCAAGAAACAGTGTGAATATTAACCTTTAAGAAAGAAAGCGAGCGTTACATTTTTAGCCTAAACTGAAGCAAGACACTTTTAATTATATGTCAATACCAGCAATATTAATATGAAAAGCAATAAATAGAGGGTAGCCTGATGCTTAATCGTTATTACTTTAAGATAATTTTTTTCAACAGAATTTTCATGAAGTGTGAAGAGAGTTGTGGCAGCATGGACTGAATTTCCTTATTTCTGTGTGAGGCAGTTTAAACTTTCCTGCAATATTTTGCTTCATTCTAAAGGTGAGAGATATTTAACAAATATTTTAGCTTTTAGGTATTCACATAGATTACAATTATGTGCATGTATACACACACCCAAGTGTTTATTTTCTCTTTTGAAGATGATAGCAGACATCCATTTTGAAATAAATGTGGGGTTTTGCTATATCTTCCCTCTTACCATACCAAAATTACCAATTGTGTCATTACCAGATAGGGCTCCTCTGCATTTAAATTATCTTCAGGAGCACAAGGAATTTCTGTATCCGTGGGTAGCCCAGTTGTCTTTGAGAGCAGGACAAAATTAAATTAAACCAGCACTTCATACAGATCGTCTTCCCTAAATATGTACTCAGAATCCACGCTAGAGACATTATAAAATGAAGTTCTTAACACTTCATTTGCTAAACACACTTAAAAATGGGCATGGAATACAATAAAATGTAAAAAGTGGCTAGCAAAACTTAAACAAACCAACAATAAACATATTTAAAATAAGATCGTGGTGTGAATAAAGGTTTCCCCTCTTATAACAAACCCAACTGCCAATTTATAATATTTTGTAATCATGTTGGTCGAAGAAAGGTTATCAAAACAGCACCATCATCATTTTTATTGGTGATATTCATTGAGCATCTAAACTGGTTCTGCCTCCTCTAAACAACAGCTTTTGCATCTATCATTGTTTTCACCCTGAATCAAATTTTAAACACTCTCTGCTTCGCCCAAGAAAGGCAAGGGAGCTATTATTTACAATAATCACATTTTAATTCAGATGAGGAATGATAATCTAAAAACTGATTACAGAAACTTACTGAGGGGATTTTGTGTGCATAACTTATCATCTTTGGCAGAATTGAGGTCAAAAGTGCGATTCTAAACCAATACTGTTACAAGGAACTGGCAGGAATACAGTACACAAAACTGGTGTGGTATCACCAGGAGCGTGGATTTATTGTTATGGTGGGTTTCTTCCCTCAAGGAAAAATTTCCAAGCATTTATTATACATGCTTACAGGAATCATGGAAGATGAAGCATAGGAAGAGTGTACATTGTCTGAACCCTTTGGAAAATAATACTGATATTACAACAACAAATAATTCACAGCTTTGCAGTGCAGGCAGCAGCGTGGGTAATAAATAAGAGATACTAAAAAATTGCATGCTGGTTTACATGAAGTGTATCAGTTGGCTTTTTGAGGAAGAGGGAGTGAGAGGAAGATGTGTTGTTTCATGAATATGTAGCACATTTCACTCACGAACACGTGGGCTCAGCCCTCCTACCTGGGCTTTCAACCCACCAAAGGTCTGACCAGACCTCTGTCAATTTGGTCCATGTGATCAGATGAGTCAGTGTTATTCATCACTGTGGGCTTCTCTGAATCTCAGTGGGCAATTCCTAGTGATAGATTCAGCATATTCTACTTCTATAACTTTCCAGATACATTATTTTCTACAGCTGATTGGAGGTTATAGCAAGGTGTGGGTCAGGCTCTGCTGCCATGGAACAGGGACAGGAGGAGAGGGAACGGCCTCAGGCTGGGCCAGGGCAGGCTCAGGGTGGACAGCAGCAGGAATTTCCCCATGGGAAGGGTGCTCAGGCCTTGGCAGGGGCTGCCTAGGGAGGTTTGGAGTGCCCATGGCTGGAGGTGTCCAGGGAAGGGCTGGAGGTGGCACTCAGGGCTCTGGGCTGGGGACAGGGTGGGGATTTGGCACAGGTTGGACTTGATGGTCTCAGGGGTCTTTTCCAACTCAAAGGATTCTGGAACTCTAAGATGATACACAGTGTTCCTCAAATGGTGAAATGAAGACCCAAATTTTCATCATTCCCTCAAAATGGCCTCTCAGCTAATTTATTTTCCAAGTTGAAGATGGTTTTCATGGGTTGGGCTGTTGGGTATTTCGGCTTTATCTGGTGTTTTAAGTGTAACATGTAGGTATCAGAGTAAGAGGGGAAATACTTTGTGTAACTTTAATCACATGCAATGTAATAACAATAAAACCTGAGAATTTTTAGGGAATTCTGAAAACACAGAATGGCTGCATGGTTCTTGGCTGCTCCTTGGGGTTAAATCATGGCAGTGGATCAACAACAAAACATGCTATGGATTAATTACCATGATAATTTAAACCTGGTTTTGAAGAATTCATCATAAGAGAAAGGAAAAAAGCAACCCAATAACACAACTAATAAAGACTCTGGTGCTTCAAAAATCCAAAGCTGTGAATCTGACTTTAAAACTTCTACTACAGAGTAGAAGAGACTAAGCCTGAAATATAAATTTAATTCTACAAAGTCATTAAGAGAAAAGTAATAAATCCAGACCTTTTTTTTGGTAGAAAACTGCAATTTAGTTTGTTATTTAATTAGAAAATTGTTATCAAATGGAACCAGGTATAGACTTTTAAAATGAACTCCAAAGGAACATGTTTAAAGCAGTAGACAATTCATCACCTTGAAACAACATACTGTGGATGAAAGAAGTGGGCATGGATTGAAAAAGTGCCTATATTCACTTCTGGAAGAAAAATCCACCTAAAACCTACATTCTTTAACACCTGGCCTGTGCCACATCCTTGTCCTGGCATCTGTCAGCAGTCCCTGTGGAGAGGGGGATGGACGGTACAAAAAAAGTTACGCTTTTCCTGTTACTTAAAAATGCTAACTGGGATAGAGATCCTCGTCTCTGCATGAGTCACTGCCATTCAATTGCATTCATTGCTTGGATGGCAATGCATCAGAAAAGGAAAAACAGGCAAACAAACAACCAAAAAAGCCCAACCAAACAAAAAACCCAAAAAGAACTCCACGATAAAAACAACAACCAATCAACCAATCAACCAAACAAACAACAACAAAAAAAAATCCCAAAAAAACCCCAAACCACCAACCAAAAAAACCCAACCAAACAAAAAGTTGCCACTCAGTCCTTATGGAATGCTGGTCTTGGGATATTTCCCAGCACAAAATCCACCAGCAGACCCTGGACACACAGTTCATGTGTCTTGGCAGCCGTGTTTGTGGTTTGTGTTTGGCTATCAGCTGCTGACAGTGCTCCTGTTTTTTTCCACTTTTCTCATCCCAAATCAGTCTGTTTTCTCAAGATTGACCAACACAGAACAAACCACGTGCAACTCAGGTCTTACAGATGCAGGAGAGGAGACTGGATGTTTCTAGGCAAGTAGGTGTTGAGAAGTTTTAGTGTAGAGCAATGCAAAGTCTTCTCAAAATTCATGGAAAATATTTTTTCTGTATTTTATGCTCCTGTTCAGATATAAATGTGGATAGATATAGTTAAAAATTTGGACAAGATGGTGGAATAAGTGTTAAAAGGTGATATAAACACCCTCAGAAAGCAATTTTTCTTGGTTTTAATTTTTTTTTAAAAATTCTTAATTTTTTTTATCATAAAAATAAAATAGAGACAAAAATATTACTTTAAAGCAAGTTATCTTACATATAAGACAAATTATATGTATACTATTTAAATATATATATATAATTTACCTGAGCTAATAATTCAATACTAGTCACTACTCTTGAATATGTAATTTCCAATCAGAGAAAAGCTTTCACCTGGATGTGCTCTTACCTTTCTAAGTGCCACGTGGCTTCTGTTTTTCCCAGGTTTTGTAGAAAGATTTTGGGTTAATGCATGGATTCTAAAGAGTTCACAGAACAGATGAAATTCAAAGTTAGAAAACATGAAAGAAAGTCAGAATAAAAGAAAGAAAGTGAGCTGTGTTTTAATGGGACACTGAAAATCCAATATTAAAGTGGCATTTAATTTCAGCCTTGTGTGCTGAGGCAACAATAATAAAAAATTTCTGAATTACCTTCTTGGTTATGAGATTAATATTTCCCTGAAAATTCTACATCCACCACTCCTTTCACCCATGATACTCATGAAAGCTCTCTGTTCTCCGTTGCATTTTTTGTTTTTAATTTAGAAATTTAATGCTTTGTTTTCCTGACTATTAAAGACAGTAGGAGGTGTCCATCCATCTCTCATCTCTGCTCTCACTGCTGCTTCCCCTACAGTTAATTTATAAGGATTATCCATGTTCCAGCATCTCCATCTGGACTGTCAGGTGTCCAGGAATGCTCGACTGCCACCAAACCCAGCAGAAGTCCTAAACCCACTTTTCCTCGGAGCAGAAATTCCTGGGTTTTCCTTGGTGAGCTCTGACACCCAGCCATAGTTTTGGCTCTGTCTGCACTCTGCTTTTCCAGCTCAGAGCTGCCCTGCCTGCCTGGCTGAGAGGAATTGCCATGGGGGCAAAAAAGTGTTTCTAGGCTGTGGCCAAAAATCAACAGCCACGCTGCTGGCCAAAGGCAAACCTGGGAGCACCATAATTGTGGCATTGCTGGGATCAGAGTCCCAGAGGGGCTGAGACACCCTTAAGCTTCAATAGTATCTGTTTGACTTGGGAGGAAAAAATAATTTAGCCACAGCTGTTGACAGGTTACCAGAGAAGCTTAAATCAAAAAGTGAAAAATTAATGCCGAAAGAAAAGGGGCAGAACCTCTCCCCCAAAAAAATCTAATCTGCAAGTACAAGAACTGTCTTTAGAAGCACCATGTGCATTGTTTGGGTTCAGAAACAACAGTCCAAAACCTGTTGGAACACACCAACAACTGTCTGGAATAGCTGGAATGTGTCAATGCTGCAGGGTAGAGGCATGGACAGCTAAATCGTGTTTTTTGTCCCATAAAATTACTGGCCAAAGACTGGGTTTGAATAACTGAGCAAATACCCACAGATATTATCCTGTTTGTTTGTCGAAGTGGTTGATCTAGATGAGAGTTTGCTTTTCTGAAGCCAAGGGTTTTGTTGTAAATGATGTATCACCAAGGATCTCAAGTGAAGAAGGCAATTTTGAAGCCAATTTATGATCATTCTGGTTTTCTGATGAGAAAATACAGTATTTTGAGTAGCTCAGTGTAGAGAGCAGCTGTTTTCAGACTGAGGCTGAAGCACCTGCAGTCCTTCTGAAAGAGAATTATTTTGGGACATATTGCAAAAATAATTTGGTGTCCACAGCAGAGCAGACATAATACCCATTTCATAAATGTAAATATTTTATTCCCAGAGGTTCTGCAGTGACCTTTAATTTCAAATTTTTGCCCTTTGCCAGGATTTTGAGATAATATGAACCATGAAGTTTGAAATACAGGGCTGCATTTATCCACCTCAAAGAGCAATACCAGCCACTTTTGACATGTAAAAGTCCTCTTGGGACAAAACCTCTTTGCTTATGATAAATTTTGTTTTCTCTCCCTATTCTCTTCTTCCTTAGGAGAAGACTCTTAACACATCAACTGTTTCTCCATTGGAAATTCAGGTAATAGGAAGGCAACAGCAGTAATAATAAGAAGAATAAGAATAAGAATAAGAATAAGAATAAGAATAAGAATAAGAATAAGAATAAGAATAAGAATAAGAATAAGAATAAGAATAAGAATAAGAATAAGGATAAGGATATGGATAAGGATAAGAATAGTAAAACAAAGTACAGCAACACTATTGGACATTATCTGCATTTTCCACCCTTTCTTCAGCTGGGGCAGAACATCTGCAGTGCGTCCATAAGACAAAGAGAACACTTCTGGGGAGATCTCTGGGGAGATCTTTGGTGGCACTTAGTCTTAACTGGAAACTGCCTTTCATTTCTTCTGAAGGCATCATTCCACAGAATGTATTTCTTTATGGGTAGAAATTATAAACGCTATTTCACAAAGCACTTTAAAACATGACAGATAAAAATGTAATATAGAACAGCCTCAGCTTCCTATCCCACCTGATCCAGGCTGAGCAAACAACACCTCTAATAATTTTCAGTCTTTGTTGCCTTGTGCAGCATATTTTTTTTTTTAAATGTATTTAGAAAATTTTCATGTCGTTATCTACAAAATAAGGAGCGATATAAAATTTTATAAGCACCTCTGGAAGTGAAAGAAATTTGCCTCACAAGTGTCTAGGCAAATATTTCTTCCTGGGAAGAAATTAAAACATTGATTCTAGCTTTACCACTACTTCCTAAGCAATTTTTTTTCAGATTGGTATTCCATTTTCAACATGAAGATCGTGTGGATGATCAGATTTTTCTATTATAATGCCCTTTTTTTCTTAGTAGTTAACACAGAATAATATCACAGAAAAATAACAGGCTGTTCATTTGGTGCCTCCTTATTCGCAAGATTCTTCTAATCCACTCACTCAAGTGCAAGCTTCTTATCTGCAGTATGTGCATACCATTTTTAATGCTAAAAGAAAAAAAGAAAGTTTAGAAGTTGATTAGTGCGGGACCTCTACGTCTGCGATGGGGACATGGCTCAAAATACGTGAAAGACAATGGAAAATAAGGATTTTTGTGTCGTGGGTCAGGCCATAAATGCAAACTCCGCAACAGACATCACTTCTCTTTACTGCTGGTCAGTAACAATCTGAAAAAAAAGAGCACAAGGCAAAGATTTCCAGCTTTCTCTGTGTGACACTTGGGAATCCTGAGCAAGAAACACTGTGTGGTATTGTGCTCCTTTCTTGAAAACACGGGTGAGAGGAATGGTGTCTTCCTGAGGTTATCAAACAACAGGATGGTTTTGCTGGACTGTTCTTTAGCCCAACTCTAGCCTATTTAAAAGACTTTGAGATATATTTGAGATCAGCTTGAACAAAAAACCAAAAAAACAAAAAAAAACCCCAAAAAAACCCCAAGAAAATGAAAACAGGTTGTCAAGCTTTGACAATAAAAGTTTCTTGGTAAATCTGTGTGCCGTGAAATCCAAGCGATTAAAGGATTGTGACTCGAGTACGATGTCAATAATATTCATGGCAATTTAATTTGATTCTAATATTTCAACACGAAGTGCTCATTTTTTATCTTTATTCTGTTGGTCTTGGTTTGTTGGTTTTATTTAGACGTGGTGTGGTATCTGAATCACAGAATCACAGAACACCTGGGGTTGGAAAGGAACTCCGGAGACCACCTTGTCCAACCTCCCCAGTCAAGGAGGTTCACCCACAGCAGGAGGTATAGGACCATGTGCAGGCAGGTTTTTAATTTTTCCAGAGAAGGAAACACCAGAGCCTCCCTGGGCAGCCAGTTTCAGCTTTCTGACACCTTTACAGTAAATTTCTTTTTCTTCGTATCCGAATGGAACTTCCTCTGCACCTCTGCACCTCTGCACCTCTGCACTGCCCTTTGTCCTGTTGCTGGGCACCAAATGCCAGGTTCAAAACCTTTTAAGGCCTGTAAAAGCTTCTGTTTCATTGAAATTATTCTGAAACCCCTACAGACCAGCAAGTCCTCTTTGTACTGGGTTTTCAAAAGGTATCTCAGCAATACAGAACCCCAGAATGGCTTGGGTTGGAAGAGACCATCCAGTCCCACCCCCTGCCATGGGCAGGGACACCTCCCACTGCCCCAGGCTGCTCCAAGCCCCAATGTCCAGCCTGGCCTTGGACGCTGCCAGGGATCCAGGGGCAGCCACAGCTGCTCTGGGCACCCTGTGCCAAGGCCTCCTCACCCTCACAGGGAGCAATTTTATCCTGATATCTCACCTAAATCTGCCCTCCCTCATCCTAAGGCCAATAAAGATTGGATTATGTATATTTCTTGACATTCTTCAAATGGTGATGCTACAGAAGACCCTGCTTTCAGTGCCACAAAGTCCTCAGCCTCATCACTAATCTATTCATTAGCATTCCCCACTTGTATCTAGACCGCTGCCCTTTATGCCATAACCTCAGCGGTCTTCATCCACCCCTTGGCCGCCTCTGCGTGGAGATGGAAATGTTTTACTGACTCGTAGTGTGGATTGTAGATCAAAATTACCCTCTGATCTTCACAAAAACAAACAAACAAACAAATCCCCCAAACCAAACAATTAAAAAAACCCGCCAACCCAAACAAAAACAGACTGCGAATAACTTTGCAAGAAATCTACCAGAACATAATTTTACTACTTGCAAAAATAACCCACCAAAACTTTAAAAAAACCCACTTATGGATATGATAGTAAAATATCCGTTATATGAAATGATGATTCATAAAATGGATGCCTGGAAAATGTGTAGACAGATGTTTGACATAATGTCTTCCTCAATAAAAGAGACTTTTAGTTCAAAGGCATCCTGTTTATTTCTAGATTTTGAATACTTATAGCTCTAAGTCTTCTTTGTTACAAAAGGCATTATCTTGAGGCTGCCATCTAAATATTTAGAATTTATGGGTTTTTAATGTGTCTCAAAAACTTATCTGGGCCTGTTAGGCTTGAAATGGAAATAGGGATTGCAATACACATATAATTCAAAGTTGTAAATTTTTTTTGTTTTTTAGCTAGTGAAGACTCTGAAATAAAGCCAAAAAATGGGAAAAAAGAGTGCAAAATTTTTGACACTTGAGCTAATAAGATAATGGCATTGTAGTGGTCTGACTTGCTGGGTTCACAAGATCACAGAGTTCACAGAAATTACAGCTTCTAAAAACGAAAAAAAAAAAGAGACAAAAGGAGAAAGAGAGGTTTACTTCTGAAGGAACTAATTTAAAAGACAGCACATATTGTCTCTTCCCAGCCAACACGTTTCCATAACTAAAAAGTTACAGCTACACGCAGCCATTTCAGGCATTTTATTTCTCCTGTTAACACGGAGTATTCTCGAACACAAACTCCATTTTCTGTTTTCCAAAGGAAAAAAAAAAATAATTTATTTTGATGCAATGGGAGGAAACTGGGAGCTGAAGTTGTCTTACAGCGAGCCATTTTATCAGGGTACCGTGGATCCTCAGGGAGCACTGACTTCTCTGTACTTATCTAGATTTTAAAATTAAGCACATTAAGGCATGTCTTTCAACGAGCTTTGCATCAAGGGTGTTTTACACCTCAGCACAGGGCAAGAAAGTAAAGAAATTGCATGCTGGGGATTGCATTGAGACGACTGTGGCAAAGTCATCTAAGAAGAGACCAGTGGACAGACATTTAAATAAACACAGGTCCTGTGGTTTCCATGGGCCAGGGTTCATAAACCAAGTGAAAACTGACTTATTGCCTTGGAAAAACAAAGCCTGCAGTCTGTAGTACTGTACAGAACCTCTAAGGAGATCATTCAGGATAACAAAATGCTGGTAATCAGTTCTGGGACCACAGAAGAAGGTCAATTGCCCCTATTACTTTGTGAGCATGCGTACTGAAAGACAATAATTTGTGTTCTCAGGGTAAAGGTTTAGTAACGCTTGTGCCACGTAATTGAGTCAGTGCTGATGATACAGTTGATTTATAACACCTTATCAGAGTCAATTAATTAACTATTTGGATAGATTTATGAGGTGAAGAGCAATACCAACACATCTTATAAACATTTATGTAGTTAACACATGTAAATATTGACAGGAATAACAGAAGTCGAAGAGGAGAGAGCAAAACGAAGCAAAAATTCCTTCCTACTCTATTATTTTTACTATCCATTTCAGTCCTTTTAGTGCTATGTTTTGTAGCTGATGAAAAATGTTCTTTTCAAAATTCAGAGTTTCTCTTAGAAGGAAGGAAAAAGAGCCATTTTCACTCATCTGGAGAAGTGCCTCCTGTTTTACACGGGGAACTCAAACTTTAATTTCTATAAAGACAAGTCTACCTTTGTGAGGGATGTCAAAGCAATTTCTCAGGCCAAAAAGTCTTGAATTCAGTGCTTCTGATTTGGAAAGAATAAAAATACTGTTCCAGCAGTTCAACAGATCACGAGGCCATGTCCTTAACTGAAATTTCCACTGAACCTGATGGTCAGTCGTGGACCTAGGATTGCTTGAAAATACCCACTTCAGAAGAAAATCCAGACCCTTCTGATGTTGAATTACACTTTATGGCATGGTAGAAAGTTTTGTCTAGTCCATTTAAGCTTTAGCTTTAAATGTGCCAAGCAACCGCAATCATAAGCCACTCCAAAATTTCTCTGTGATTTATTATTTCTTGAGCAAAATCAACGAAATAATGTTACAAATTGGAATAAGGACTTAGTCTGATGATGCATTCACAGGATAAGAGGTCTGGATGACAGAAAAACTGTAGTCCTTTTAGTTGAAATAGAAAAGGTGTTAATCAGCTACATAAATTGCTACTTAATCACAACTGGAAAGCCTGTAAGTGAAATATATGACATTATGTCCGACATTAATTACCATATCCACATGAATTTCATTAATTTCATTATAACCTTGGATTTCTATCGTCCTGTTTCACTTCATTCATTTGTACTGAAGAAGGAAATCTTTGGGTCACAACAGGCAAAGAAAGAGAAGTGTAATAATGTAAACACGTGTGGACACCTCGTGCCCACCAAAGCTGCTCTATCACTCCTCTCCTCAGCTGGACAGGGCAGAGAAAATACAACAAGAGCCTCAAGGGTAGAAATAAGGGCAGGGAGAGGTCACTCAGCAGTGTTTGTTGTGGGCAGAGCAGACTGGACTCGGGGAAACCAGTTTAATTAATTACCAATCAAATCAGAGTAGGGTAATGAGAAACAAATCCGAGTGCTAAAACACCTTCCCCCCACCACTCCCATCTTCCCAGGCTTATCTTTATCCCTGAATTCTTTTCCTCCTTTCTTCCCAGGGGTGCAGGGTTTCAGAGAACGGGGGTCATGGTCAGTCCATCCCAAGTTGTCTCTGCTGCTCCCTCCTCCTCAGGGATTGGACTCCTCACCCTCTGCCACTGCCCCACTCTGGGGTCCCTCCCTCGGCAGACAGTCCTCCATGAACTTCTCCAATGAGAAACTTGTCCAGGAGCTGCAGTTCTCCAGGTACATCTTGCTCTGGTGTGGGTTCTCCTCACGGTCAGTCCTTTCAGGAAATAGTTTCTCCAGCACGGGCCACTTCCATGTGGTCGGTCCTTCAGGAACCCTCTGGTCACATGTGGGTAGCTCCTACAGGGTCAGTCCTTCAGGAGAAGGCTGCTGCTGAGTGGTTACTCCATGAGATCAGTCCTTCAGGCACATCCTGCTCCCATGTGGGTCCCTTTCCATGGTGTCAGCCCTTCAAGAACAGCCTGCTCCAGCACAGGCCTCTCCCATGATGTTCCAAGTCCTGAGATCAACCCTCAGAAATCCTTTGTGAGTTCCTCTTCCCACAGCTCCTGCCGGGAACCTGCTCCATGTCACTGGACACTGGGAGGCTCCCAGCATCTCCTCACAGAAGCCAGCCCTGCAGCCCTCCTACCATTGAATCCTTGACACCCAAACCCCATACAAGGTGATCGCTCACGGACGAGCGGGAACTCTCCCCTGCTCCGTGGGGATACGGTCCCAGAAGCAAGAAGAGTTCATTGTCGAAGACTCACAGGCACAACTGTAGTGAAAATATGTGAAAATAATGATAGTAGTTGCCAAGATTGTGGGGATTAAAATACACCACAAAATAGGATGGAGCCCAGGAAGCTCTACCCCAAAGGACATTGACAATTCCATGGTTGCAGGATGCTTAAGGAAATATCTGCTTTCCACTACGGGGTCATTTTGCTCTCTGTGGTGAAAAAGACACTATACAGTTTGTGGACAAAAATAATATTTTTAGGTAATTATGATCTTATCCATCTTCCATCCACAATAGATGATTGCTTATCTTGAATCTTAATTCACAGCCTTACAAGTATGCAGGGAAAAAAATTTGTTATTTCCTACAGTTTTGTTGTTTTTCCTTTTTTTTCTGGAACAGTTATCCAAAGGAGAAAAACAGAAAAGAAAGCTGGGGCTTATTTTATTTTCCTTTCCTATTTTCTATGCTCTATACTTCATAAGAATGGAAATACTGATATTTTCTTTGGAATCACATAGCTGTGAAGGTATTCAGAAAGTAGGGAACCTATTCAAATCTGTCTTTTAGCACTTTTAAAGGTGGAAAGGGGAAGAATAAGATCATTTATTTTCAAATCAGCTACTTCAGCTGTAAAATGAAATATCTGGGAAATGTCTCACATTAGTCACTGTGTACAACTTGTAAGAATCACTCTTTTTGTTAAACACATAATTGCAGAGTGCTCAGAACTATGAGATCTATCAAAAAATATTATTAATTACAGACATTCATGTAGGCTGTTCAAGAAAATGCTGTGATTATGCCAGTGTTTCTTGAAGGCAATGATTTTGGGCTTTGTAATTTTTCATTGCAGTAACAAACAGGGCAAGAAGAAGACTCAGAAAATAAATATATAAATAATAATAATTAAAAAAAAAAAATCCCAAGCTAATGGGAAGGCACTCTTGAAGGCAACCAAGGATTCTCCTGATGTCATTTCAGGGGTAGACAGGCCAGTGACAACTTCTCCACCTCTGCCTGTGGTTTGAAGGAAGTATGTTGGAATGGAGGAAAGTGTCCCGGGCTCCAAATTTCTTCGGGAGAAAACAATTCCAGTCCACTTCCTAATCACTTTTCAAGAGTCCTGGGTTGTGTAGATGCCTAAGGAATTCATGTTCACAAGAAGGAGAGGGAGAGTAACAAATCAACATCTGGTACACCTTTCTCAGAGCGGGAAAAAGATATCCTGGTGTGAATCCAGGGTATAGAATGGGCTGTGCAGGGAAGTGTCTGAGTCACCACTTCTGGAGGTATTTAAAATACGTGTAAATGTAGGTCAGAAATGTCAGTGGTTCTCAGTGACATCCCTTCTATTCTTTTTGATAATGGGTGCATCATTTCCCTTTCTCCAGTCACCAAGGATGTCACCTGCCTGTCGTGACTTGTCAGATGTCATGGAGAGTGGCTTGGCAACTGCATCACACCCTCAGGAGTCCAGGATGCACCTTGTCAGGAACCGCAGGCTTGTGTATGTTCACGTTCATCTCAAACCTGGCTTTCTCCTGTGATGGGAGCAACTTCACTTCTCCAGTCCCTGTCTTGATTTCCAGGGACTTGAGCAACATGAGAAGATGGATTACTCTTGCAAACTGAGGGGAAAAGACCTGTTGAGCACTTGATGTTCTCATGTTGGCTGTCACCAGCTTCCCAGTCTTATTTACCAAGGGGGGCACCTTTTCTTTAAAGCCCGTTTTCTGGCCAGTGTAGTTGTAAATAGGTCTAATTATTCTTCAAAGTCCTTGCCAAACTGAGTTCCAGCTGTGCTTTACCTTTCCTAGCCCCACCTCTCCACACTCAGGTAGTGCCCCAGTGTTCTTCCCAGTGCTTTCATCCCTGGTCCTGTTACCTGGGTATTTTCTTCTCATTCTTTAGTTTGGCCAAGAGGTCCTTCCTGAGCAGTGCTGGTCTCTGCCTCTGCTGCCCAATCTTCTACATGTCGGAATTAAGAACCCCTACTTTTAAGAAAAATGTCCTTAAAAAGCTGCTGGTTCAGTTTTCCTCCTTTTTCACTGAGGGCAGGGGATTCCCAAGGAATCTCATCCACTGGTTACTTAAAAGGCAACAAGCTTGTTCTCCTAAAATCCAGAATCCTGACTCTACACCTGGCCCATATCCTCCAATATTGTGTGTTACACCAGGCCACAGCCGCTGTAGCAAAGGCTGCCACCAACACTGACATCCCTAATTAATTCTTCCACATTGGAACAGGGCCAGCAATGCTTCTCAGGTGGATCCCATCACTGCCAACGACCTCTCAAAGGTTTATCCACGATCATAGGAGGCAAAACCTTGAGTGTGCACTGGCCATGCATTCACCTGTTCCTCCCTAAACCCTTGACTCTGGCTGGAAGGAGAGAGGACAACACCAACAGTGCTCCACATCCTTTTAGTATTTTACTCAAAGGGACACACAGCCTGTTCTGGAGGTTCTAAATTGCCTCGTTGCCACATTGTTGGGCCCTGCGTGGAATTTCAGGAGCAGGTCTGTGGGAATCATCAAACCCCCGGCAGGCAGGAAATTACTCTAGAGAAAATTGTCTGGATGGCAAATGAGTGTTTTGCTGCCTCCCCCTAAGAAATGTCCAATAAATGATAGTTTGTTTGTTTTTCTGCTGGTGGGTGGTTGCAGAAGCTTTGCATGGTTGGCTTCTCCTGGGTCCTGTCCATCACTCATGTGCTCTTCATTAACCACCCCCAAGAGCACAGAATCTGATATTCAGGAGCAGTTTAGTGGAGAGGGTAAAGTTTTCCTTCCTCCCCAAGAATAAATGCAATGTGGTTTAGGACTGCCCAGCCTCTTTCCACACAACAAAATGCACATTTATGACCAAATTATCTAAATAGTGACACGGAATAGGTTAGTATGAAACGGGATTATCATAGTATGTCCCAGTCATGTCTAACTTAAAAGGACAAATGCAGAAAGGCTCTTTAGTTTTGATTTTGTTTTGCTTTCCATATGTAAACATGCCTTTCTTTGATATCAGACTTTGACAGTTTCTGTATTGCCATTATATATTTTCTCTAATTTTCCCCGTCTGCTTTTAAAAATTAGATTGCATGCGAAGAAAGCCCGTGACAGATAAATACTGACATATACACAACAAAAGAACGAACTGATTTCTTATAAAATTATAGAATATTATCTTACTGTGCACAATATGGCAGTCCAGTATGATTTTAAGTATATGCTAACTTAATGAATTTATAATGAAGTACACTCTGTTCCTCTTTGCTTTCTACCCGGGATTATTATGGAAACTCAGGGGAGCAGGGAAGGCAGCTGGCTCTTTGTCTGGGGCAGACTCAGCTTTCCTTATGCCTCCTGATGACTCCAGTGAAAGGAATTTTTCAGCAACTCCCCTTAAGTACTGCCCCAAGAATGCCTCCAAAGGGCTTTTTTTCCCCTCCCCTAAAGTCAATAACCCTCAGTATATTCTGAGATTTGATCTTTGATCGGCCATGCGGTGCTTGCAATGATGAGATTTACCTTCCCCTCCATGGTTTCACAGCTGAAGTCTAAGTTGTGCTTTTACTTATACCCTGCACATCAATTTATTGGTGTCTCACCATCCTTGCTGGATTCATTTATTTAACTTGCACTTATTTAACTTGTACTTATTTAACTTGTCACATTTTAATTTGGCCCACACATGACACCAAGGTTCAGCCCAAACTGGCCAATAAAGCTGTGGGTCCACTTCTAGCAGTCCATATTCTCTTTCCTGTCTCCCTATAATCACCTTTTATTTTAAAGATGTGGAAAAGGTTGCCTTTTCTTCTGTGTGCAAGATGCTACTGTGTAAACCTGGAGGTTTTTTTCTGCTGCTCTTCTACTCATGATGTGCTGACAATCCTTTATTTCTGCAGTTTCTAAGTACAATACCTCTCAGGGGAAATTATAGCTTTAAATGCTGATTGGGTATATATGCCAAGGGGTAGACATGTAATTATATACATGTATATGGCAAAATTAAAAATGTTAATCTCTCCTATTTAAGATTTCAGCACTTGGGAAAATTTTAGAAGCTTAAAGGCGTAATACACCATATTTTTTTCCTAAAGCATTTTAATACAGTGATGTGCATGTGAGCTACTGAAATCAAGCTCTGTCTCAGGGAACAACTATTTATATATCATTTCTATTTCAGAGCAAATGCTGTCTTCACATCAGCAGATTTCTTCCCTCACCTGTCCACAGAGCAGACTGCTGACAGGCTGTCCTGATAACACCTTAAAAGCAGAAGGAATAAAACATATACAAATATGGCATTTTGATTTTTTTTTTTTTTTTAGATAACAATGCTTAAGAAAAGACCTTATATGCTGTTCCAGGACATGAATTCACTCGGTGTGAAACTGTGATATTGCCAGCTACTTTCACATACCTGTGCAAAAGCAACAGGGATAAATGGAAATAAAGAACACAAGTGTTAGATTCAAGGTGCTAATAAGATACAGACCCATATTTTTAGACACAAGCTGTTTCAAGAAACGTTTTTTTTTCTTCCTTTTGGTCTGAGAGTGGATCAATCTTCCCAAGGAGCCAGAGTCAAAGTGGCTTCAAAGCTACCTGGAAGGTTGAAAGCGGAGATCTGCACACAGCACGAACTCTTTCTTCCAGTTTGCCATCTCTTCAGTCTGGGATAATAACATAGGTATATGTGGGAGGTCCAAATCCTTTCATAAATAGTAAATAGGAAAGAGCTTACCTGCAGTTGGGATCCTGTCATGAACATTAGTAGTTATTGTTTATTTCCTTGATGTGCATTTATTATTTAAGATCTGTATAAACAGTTCTTCACGTGAATGTCTGATTCAAGCTTCTCTGAACAGCTTTTTCTTTAATTTGTGAGTATATAAAATATGACTTCTTTTAGCAGTTTAATATATGCCACAGTTTAATTTTACTCCAGCTGACTCATGGTGCTTTCACAAAGTTACAGTGCAAATTTTGCCTCCAAATTTCCCGTGTAATTTTTGCCTATGAGTGCTTCTGTTTGCTTCAATATTGGGTTAAGCCTCATGTGCAGAGAGGTAGCATTAATTGAAGACAGAAATGCAACAAATATTTTCATGATAATCCTTTAATTAAGGTTGGGAGATAAGGGTTGTAGCAGCAAATGACACAGACAGTGGGTGCAGCCCAGAACCGGTTCCAATGTTTTTAATGAATTCTGAAGGTGAAGGATGAAAAACAGTTTTGTTTTTTTTCACTTTTTATTTTTTTGCCCCACTTATATTTAGAAATAAAGGAATTCAAGAGCACCTGATTCCCTTCTGTTCTTTGCTGGGAATTTTTGAGTACCAGAGTTCGGGTAATTTAATACAGCAACGAAAAACAGGTGTTATTTGTTTGTGCCTCCACTCATTTCCCACAGTTACAACACTTCAGTCTTTTGCTCTGAATTAACACCACTGCTGAAAGCACCTGTAAGGTGCACTCGTCCCGTGCATCTGGCTGCACAATGAGATGAAAAACAAACACAAGATAATCACAGGTTTATGGGGATTTTGCTGGGGATTTCGTAATACAAAGTGGTGCACCCCATCCCCAGGCTGCTTTTCAACGTCTCTTGCAAAGCCTGATGAGATGAAAAGAAAGCCAGGCTAGCTACTGCTAAAGCAAATTTTCTGTGGTATTTAGAGGTAATGAAAGCAATTTGCTGGCTTTAAAAAAAATGCTGTGAAAGTTGGTGAGTTTAAGTTTTGCTTCTTGCATTGCTCGGAGGAGGAAATGTCTGCGAGACCCACTGCCTCTGAATGTGCCTTTTTTTGTAAGAAAACAAGCCAGGATCCTTCAAATATAAAACCCCATCTGGTTAAATCATTGTGCTGCTTTAAATTGCCATGCCTAACATTTTGGAGTGGAACACTTGGGATGTTTCAAGTCAAGTACAGTGTACATGCACAGCCGGAATTCATAGAAACTTTGAATCCTGGAGTCATTTCTGCTGGAAAAGGCCCTAAAGGTCGTTGATTACAACCCTAATCAAGGTTGGACTTGATGACCTGAGGGGTCTTTTCCAATGTAAATGATTCAGAGGTTCTCTGATGATTAAGAGATGAGACCTCACTTCGGTTTGCTTTGTAACCGATTCCTTCCTCCTTTGTAAAAAAATCTGCTCAAGAAAATAAAATGTTTTGGTTTATGGTCTGTAAACACACAGGCTGCACCGAGGGGAAAACTGCAGGTGAATCACAGGGTTCTCCTCTAAGAGAAAAACTACATGAGATGCCCCATCTGCTGCTGCTACCCAGACGTACATTGGTTAAGGAGAAATTACAATTTCACATCTACAAGATCCTCAAACATGGTGTGATCACACAGTAGACACTTTTTGTTGGGTTCCACCATACACACCTGCAAGCTGCAGTTTTGGGAGTCACCTATAAGCAGAACAAATATTGCTTTTGTGTTGGTGTCAGCTACATGAGACAGAAAGGCCAAGAGCTGCCTACAAGCAAGAGCAGACTCTTCTGTACACCTTTGTCATGGCATCTGTGAACAAGGTCATGAATGCTGCCTGGTCAGATTGGGAAACCATGGGTCCCATATCCATATAGGAAAACATTCTTCCTTCTGTGAGGGAAGCCTGGCTGTCCAGAGAAGCCGTGGTTGCCTCACCTCAGTGTCCAAGGCCAGGTTGCACAGGGCTTGGAGCAACCTGGGGTAGTGGAAGGTGTCCCTGGTTGTGGGCAGGGAGTGGGACAGGATGAGCTTCAAGGCCCCTTCCAGCCCAAACTTTTCCATGATATCCAGTTTCAAACTTCTTGCACAGACATGCAATATCTGAATATCTCTTGATTGAAAAAGCGAATATCCACCCCCTAAAAAAGATTCACACCAGCTGAGTGAGAGCTACAAGTTTTCACACAGTCAGCTGAAAGCTCTGTGCTCCACCTGCGCTGTGTCAGAGCTTCAGTTGTGCTGGAGCCAGAGCTCTTCCACCTACCACAC
The DNA here is from genome assembly GCA_013398015.1 of Oreocharis arfaki. NCBI lineage: Eukaryota > Metazoa > Chordata > Aves > Passeriformes > Paramythiidae > Oreocharis > Oreocharis arfaki. The sequence continues at coordinate 91,490 of VZRR01007493.1, read as the reverse complement.
AGACTAAATCTTGGCTTGCACACCCGCTAGCAGGCAGGCAGACAGGCTCAAATTAAATCCTGGAACACAGTCTTGCCCCAGGCCCTGTGGTGTAGGCATCTCTGGCAGCTGGGATTCAGATTTTCAGGCTAGCTGAATTCTCTTCAGAGGGAGATGACTAAATGAGCAGAAGCTGTTCATTAGAAGAGACAATCATTAAGTACAGGGTTCTTCCTGCTAGAGCACTGCAAGAAGCTGTGTTCCACCAGGAGAGTCCATGGGATAAATCTGCACATCCCCACTCTTCTGGGAAGAAACAGAGTTGAATTCTCAGGGTTTAGTCCAGTGATTGCCTTAGGGTATCTAAGGAATATGGTCTCGGCTTGGTGTCCCATTTCCTCCATCACGGAGCTCACAAAGTCTGTTTTTAACCACAGGATTTCTGCACCCCGGGCCCTGTTCCTGCAAGAGGATGCAGCTCCCACTCTCTGTTCCAAACCCTGGCTCCTATTTGTAGATTTGCACCTCCAAGTATGACTGTAAAGGGAATTCGGGAGGCAGAGCAAGTGTCCTCATGTCAAACCTCACCACCTTCAAGGGCTTTCTTTAACGAGTATATTATTATGACCAACAATACCTTGGGATCTTCCCCCACACTCAGCAAGAGTGTCAGCTCTCCCTCCTCATTGTCATGCCAACAGTGGGTATCTGTCATGTTCTGAACACACCAACACCCACAAGAAACCTACTTGGGCTTCTGTGCAGCCACCTCAGTTTGCCAGAGTCACCTGCTGAATGTTTATTTTTGCCTTTGCCTGTCTTTGTCTTTGTTCTCCGCCACGCAGAGCTCTAAAGCATCTCTGCTGCAGCCACACTTCTGACAAGGAGGGACTCAGATCTTCAGAGGTTTCACGTGGGAATGGAGAATTACAGTATCATTTAAGTGAAGCTGTCTTCACACATCATAAGAGCCACACAGGGACATTAAAGATCTCTTTTTTTGGCATCTCAAATAAATTTCAGGTCTGAGAGACATGAAAATGATTATCCTTAGCCCAAGACCCTTGATCTCTAAGGGCAAGCTCTCACCACTTCTTTGTTTTTTTCTTTTTGTCCTAAGCCTTATCCACACTTTTATGATCTGAATGACAGAAGTGTGAGGTTCACTTGCTTGTTTTACAGCTTTAGGAATGCCAAAGGCCAAGCATCATGTGGGTGAAACACAGAGAAACTCAGACAGAGCTTCAGGGAAAAGGTCACTGGAGCAAACAGCAGAGGATGCTTCTCAAATGTGTGAGAGGTGGTGAGAGTTTTGGTGTGATAGAGACAGCAGGAAGCCAAGAAAGAGTGCATTGCTTTACACAAGGAAACCAGGATGACTCACATGCCTGTTGGAAATAACCTCTGAAAAGCAGAGTGGCTCTTTTTGGGCTCATGGGTACAAATGAAAAACAAACAAACAAACAAACAAACAAATTACCAAAATCTCACAGACAGCCAGAAAAGCCATGTGTAGTTTCATTGAATCTGAGCACCAGGACACCAAACCTAAACAGCTGAGACGCGGGGAGGACGTTTTTCAAGCCCTCAATATGCTTTTGGCTTCCTGGGTTTGACAATCAGAGTGTGAATCAGGGATTGCTGAGCATTAGAAGGAAATCTACTTGAGCATGGCAACAGCGTTTGCTATTTCATAAATATTCTAGCCGAGCTTTCGTGGTGAACAGTGTCTTTTTCAAGCATGTGCACGGCCTGAGAATTGATTATCTCCACCTAATGTTCTTCTCCAGGGCTTCTACTCGGCTCCAGAGTGGAGAACAGTTGATCAGAATCAAGTATTTTATGACAGATGAAAGCAGGTGCCTGTCTGGGAGATCATGTGCATGTAGATGCTAAATGAAATAACTAAGAGGCCTTCACCTGGTTTATCACAGAAATGCATCCTTGCCCAAGAAGCAGGAGGTGTTGTCCAGTTTTGGAATTTGTGCAATTCTGAAAGACTTTTCAGCAGCAGCTTAGTCATTTAGTCCAGAACACGCTGGTAGAGTTACCACAAGGGGCTGACACGTCATTTTATTTTCTCCCTTCACCACTAGCCTTTGTCTTCATGGCTCAGAGGGCAAAATACAGTAATTTTGGAAGTGGGCCTGTTATTACGTAGCTGCAGGATGGGTTATTAACAAGCTGCAAAACTGGGAGCAACATCAATTGGATAATATTGAAATCACAGGAGTACTTTGGAGTTTTGTGATTACCTGAAACTGGTTCTGTTTCAACCAAGGTACTCTATGATTGTAAATGTACTGAAGTCTGAAAACCAATACAAAATTCTGGAAATTCAGTCTGAAGCGGTGCTGTTTGATACAAGAGGCGGCAGCCTGTGCACATTACAGGTCAAATCAAAGCATCTTCATAATTCCATCTCAATTTTTAGCGTTTTTGAAATGTTAATTCTTGCTGTAAATGTGCTTGCTGCAAGCACTTGAAGGGGGACAAAGGGATTTTTTTCAAAAACCTCACAGATTGTGTACAGTAGCCCATTATGCTAACTCTATTTTTTATTTTCAATTGTGTTTAGACCATCAAAGATTTTAAAGCAGTTGTTTTACAGGAATTTTATGTATTTATTTATTTATTTTAATTAGAGAATCAGTGTTATGCAAGCAGGAAGGCTATTTTGAGGAGGATAAATTAGAATGCACAGTATGGAAGGAGACATTGCTGAAGCCTAAGAATATCCAAAACACTGAAAAATTACATCATCTTTAGCTACTTGTTATTTTTCTACATTTTAAGTTAATGAGCTTTAATCTGGAGCTATTTGGTGCAGAACAGTTTTCAGCAATGCACTATAATGAACAAAATGTTTTGCTCCACAAATTCTTTTTAAACATTGATGCATATAATATTGGTAGGCTAATTGCACATTTCTGGGGATTATTTTATTCTTCTGCCTTGAGTACATCAAAGATGACTTTGCCGCATAAAACCGGAGTCCTGTTGTACAACAAAGCAGTGCTGCCAAGCTAAGGAAAGACTAAAAGGTGTATCCTAATGTTTAGTGTTTCTAAAACCTGTGCTTTTGGGGAAATCACAGACATGAAGGTTTTTTGGCTGACATAAAATCGTAGAATTAAATAATCACAGAATGGTTTGGGTTGGAAGGGACCTCAAAGCTCATCCAGTCCCACCCCCTGCCATGGGCAGGGACACCTCCCACTGTCCCAGGCTGCTCCAAGCCCCAATGTCCAGCCTGGCCTTGGGCACTGCCAGGGATCCAGGGGCAGCCACAGCTGCTCTGGGCACCCTGTGCCAGGGCCTGCCCACCCTCATTTTGAGGGTAAAGATTCACCCTGCAGTATCCAAAGCTCAGTATTACAGGATTATCAGGTTTGAGGGACATCACACGCTATTGCATATAGCAACAGGAAATAGATAATTTGTATGTAAGCAGAAATGCAATACAAACATACCGACAACGCCTCAAAAAAACCCAAACAAACAAAAAAACCCACTAAAAGCCCTCCCCCAAGAAAGCCCAAGACCCCCTTCAATAAATTAAAAACCCTGCAAACCACCCTAGTGGCATCCACATTGGTAAAATTATTTCTGTCTCTTAAATACAGTTTCTAGTACAAGTTTGTTGACCAGCTAAGGACAGAGCATGTTATCGTTGCAATCTGATGAAGATCTGAATTTTAGTCCACAGAATCCCAGGATATTTGGGGTTGGAAGGGCCCTCTGGAGCTCACCCAGCCCCAGCCCCTGCCCAGGCAGGCTCCCCTGGAGCAGTGGCACAGGAACGTGTCCAGCTGGGGCTGGGATGTCTCCACACAGGGACACTCCAGGCCCTCCCTGGGCAGCTGTTCCAGGCCTCTGCCCCTCCATGCACACAAGTTCTTCCTCCTGCTGGGCTGCAACTCGTTGTGCTTTATTTCATGGCCCCTGCTCCTCGTGCTGTCCCTGGCACCACTGAAAAGTTGATAAGGATATCCTGATTAGATTTTGATTAGAAATTTGTTCTTGGTTAACAGATGGTCTGTAACGACAATGAGGTGCAATTAGAGAGGAAAAAAAGGAGATTTCCCTGTAAGTATTTTTTGGTTTTGTTCCTTTTCCTCAATCAATCTTAGGGATCAAAGTAAACCATGTAGTGTCCTGTAAGGGAGCTTGAGGAATTGTGGGGAAACTGGAAGCGATCTTCTGACCCGTAGCCGAAAGGGTTGGTGATTCCGCTGTGGTGTCTCAGCAAATGATCACCATCGTGGAAACACCGGGAAAACCGGGGTTTGTGGAAAATGTGTAAGCTCATATTAATTACAGAGGTTCTTCTCAGAGAATATTTTTTCATTTTTTAACTTAGAAACTGTACTTTTCAGGTCAAACTTCTGGCATCTGCAGGGAGACAACATGGCTAACACAGCCAAGAGTTATTTATTTTAGACTTCAGCCTTACATTAATTTTTATGCCAGCAGAGGCCTCCTGTAGTAGACTTCACTGAAGTCACTTCAATGCAATACATAATTCAGGAGAGGTTTTGCAGTTTTATATATGTGTTTACTTACACCTGTGTGCTTTCTTTTTTTATTTATACACAGATTGTTCACTTCCAAAATACTTCTGCAAACTTTATTCTGAAGGTGTTTATTTGAAACGGTCAATAAATAACCTGTGAGTGAGCGTGTGAAATTATTTCTCACCCTGCTACAAAAAAAATATATAAATTAGAATCACATAACAGATTTCAGAAAATATCTATACTGGAATGCAAAACAGTTTATTTTTGACAGAAAACACTTTCAGGCATCTAACACATTCATTTTTACTTGTCATCAAAATAATTCTTGGGGAAAAGAAGTTTTGAAGCATCTGTCTGTTCCTTTCTTTCTGTGGGCTTTCAAGATTTGCTTAATTTATCCAGGGGGAGACTCTAGGTAAACTCCTGATAATAAGTAGAAGAGAATATGCATTATTCAATAGATTGACCTATATGCAAATGAGCGGAGCATAAACATTTCAGTCTAAGAGTGCTTTTGCTTATATCACTGTGAAAGCCCCACAACTGCACCTCTGAAGTGCACACAATAACATTGGTTTTAACGAATTAGCTCTGAGTGGTGTTTTGAGACAGCACAGCCTGATGGATGGAGCTGTTGTCTGAGAATTGCAAGCCCTGGATTCCCACTCTTGGTCCTGGCTTTCTGCCAGGGGGGGAAAATCAGGGCCATTTGGAGTTAAGCTTTCCTTTTCTTATTAGAATTGCAGATTGTACCACTGCAGAGCATTCGTGGAAATGCTGGTTAGTGCACTCACGTGTTTAATTTACACGTGTGAACGACTATAACGTGGGTGTCTTCCTAGGTGTGTCTGCTCAAAGGTGAGTCACACTTCTGTCCTACTGCAAAGGGGGATCATTTCCTTGTGATGAACACACAAGGTGGGTGTTTCCACCGTGAGGGCCCTCTGGTGTGTTTTCACAGGTGAAAACTTACGGATCAAACACTTCTGTTTTCTCAATCGGTGCAGAACCACATGTTAATCAACTGTTTCCTCGAAGAGTGGGATGAAAATAAGGACAAAGGATGGATTATTGCTCCTATTTAATTAAATACGGAGAATTAAGTGGCCCTCCCCAGAATTTTGCTGGGATTGCACACAAAGAACTGCTTTTCCCCTCTCATCTAAATAATTATTTCTGAACTTATGAACAGGAAACTCTCTCATTCGTCCTCATTTTTATAGCAACTTGATAGAGGAATTATATTTTTTTTCTTTCTAAACTAATTTTAGCCTTCTTTCTCAATAGCTTACGTAGAATTTTCTTTAGCAAAGAACATACCTCAAAAGGTGGCAAAAGCCCTTCTTTCTCCTCATAGCACCTTGAAAAATACAGGTAATCATGTTATACAACATTGAGCAGTCTGATATTCTGAAGGTCAGAGAAGATGTATGTTTGTAGATGTATATATGTACATATATCACTTCAAATTCAGCAGAAAGTACATCTGGTGATGCATCTCTCCCAGTCACTTTTATCTCAATGAATACCAGCCTCCTGAAAAGCCAGAAAGTGACAGGCATCTGCAGAGATTGTCTCACCCCAGACTACGACAAGCTGAAATCCAGAAATAAGGAAATGTAAGAACCTAGAAACTTCATCCTACATCCTTTGCAAAACAGAGAAGCAGATTAGCTAGTTTAGGTTGGGGGGCTATTTTTTTTTTTTACCCCTGCAGTTATCAGCCCTGCATTCTTCCCATTGAGATAAGCTTATCAAAGTGTCATTTGGTTGCTGGGATGTGAACTGAAATAAAAGAGTTGGGGCACAACTGACTGCTTAGCCCATGCACAGAGAAGAGAAAACGTGAAAGGTCTTTTAGGGGCTCAGGTGAAGCCCAGAATTTTGTTTTCCCAGGAGAATGTGCTCTGTGGATGGATATCTTGGTGCATGAACAAAGCAAGCAGGATGATCACTGCTAGAAGAAAATTTTAATGATTAGAGAAGTGACAGGCCTTTTAAGAGCCTTTTCCAAAGAGAGGTTTCAGAGCTCTGTGTCCTTTCTGCCCCATTTGATGTCGATGAGAGTTGTGGGTGCAGCTCCCCTCAGGAGTAGATCCCAGATTAGTGGCAGCCTCACGCTCTTGCAGGGAGAAAACTGGAACTTCTCTGCTGCTGGTGTGCCAGGAGGAGGAGAGAAACAGGCTCAGGAGATAGAGATTGTGGTCTTCCTTGTAGGAAAGGCAGGATGATGAAAGAGAAATCGTTGCTTTAAAAAGTCCTCCCTAGGAGCTGGAAAAAGAGCATCAGGATCAAGCATCACTTGTGTTTTTCGGTTTGTTTTGTTTTGTTTTGTTTTGTTTTGTTTTGTTTTGTTTTGTTCTTTGTTTTTTTACTCTGGGCCTTTAAACCTCTGAGTGTTCATTTGCTCTGCTCAAATGAAAGCAGACATTACCCTTTCAGATATTCCTTTCGTGACAAACTGCCAGGGCATGTGTTTTTTATGACAGAGATCCAGCTCCATATTGAGAAATAACCATGAAATCAAATGTCCCATAGGAAATGAACCTGAGGAAAATGACTTTATCTAGGTATTTTATTATATTCCAGGGAAATCGTCTTTCTTTGTGTCTGTTTTTATCTTTTTTTTTTGTCTCTATCAAAAGTCATGGAATGATTTGAGTTGTTAGAGACCTAAAAGACCTCTTTTTATCTCTTCAGCCTTCCATAACACAACACAGCAACTCATTTAGCTATTTTCTGGTAATTTCCTACTTTCTTGGAAAATAAGCATCTTCCTTCGTGCACACAAATATGCACAACACTCCCGACACAGAAATCCAAATTCCAAGACAATTAAAGGAGAAAATCCAGATGTATTGCAGTTTAGCGTTTAGCCCAAACTGTATTTGTTAATTTGTGCTGGTTTACAAGCCTTACTCTAATTTTTTACTCTTGCATGAGGTCTCAATTGGTCACAAAATCAGTTTCACTTAGGGGTTGATTCGACCTCCATGGTCATTTAAACACTTCAGGCTGGGCTCTGGTGTGCCATACACCAAGTGAAATATTTTGGTGCAGAAACACTGCTTCCTCTGCTTTTTTTTTTTTTTAAAAAGCACTTCTTAGGAGGAAAAAAACCCCAGCTCTACAGCACTGTTATTCCCATAAGAACCCTGTTTAAAAGCCCATCTGTCCATGCCTGAAGTTTTGTGGGTCTGTCTTCTTTCCTCCAGGCGATATATGTACCACCGCCTCTCATACTTCATAAATTTTCTGCCTTTAAGATGGCCATCAAGTTTCTGGTTTGCTGGTGTTGAAGAAACACAAGATGGAACAAGCCAATTTAAGTTCCAGATGTGTTATTGCATACACTTTATGCCTTTTATGGGATTTTTATTTTAATTTTATAAAACTGAAATAAACATCTCTTTGTACAAGAAGCAAAATCTGCAGCCTTGTTGCTCAGGGATACTAAATAATAAGTTTCTTGCATGAAGACAGAAAGAGATTCAAGGTTTAAAATGCCTCCAGAAACTTCTGTTCTGCCTGCAGACTCGTCCCCCACGTTGCTGCTCTTTAATAAAAAACAATAAATTTTGTAGGCACTTCTTCCTCCAGCAAAAATCCCTAATGGAAAAAGAAACAAATGTCAACACAATCCTTCCTGCCGCCCGTTGTTGAGGTGAGTACTCTCCACCTGGGGTAAAGTTCTCGTAACTCCTCACCATTCACTGAGACAAACTACTTTTCTCCCCAAAGCTCCAAGCTACCAGCTATTTCATGCCTAAATCCCCACGAAAAAGAAGACCCTAAAGTACATGCTGGACATTGCAGCTGCTCCTGTTTAACCCCACACCTAAAGGAGCCCAGCGTGGCACCTTTTGCGCTTTCTCTCGCAGAATGAGGTGTTCCCAGTTTTCATTATGACCAAGCATGCCAGGCATGGTGATTGGATTTTTTTCTCCCTTTTTGGTACCCCTGAAATCTTGGCATCAGCCATGTGTTGGATGTGCCATGAGTAAGGAGAGTGAGGAAAAAAAGGCACAGCTCGTGGGCTGCGTGTTTGTCACTCAACACAAGAAACCTCTGAGCATCAATCACACAGCCTTGTTATTTTCAGACATGTTCTGGGTAATGACTGTTTGCACTCACCTGCAAATGCATCTTTTAGAGACGACTTTTCAAAAGAGATGTATTTTTCAGAAGCCTGCAGGAACAGCAATTACATAACAGAAGAAGAATTAATTAGTTCCTATCGAAAAGTCCCACCGTGGGTTATTGGAAATCTTGCTGAGGGAGGAATCTGAAGCACTGCAATTTTATTTCGCACGGGAATACAAATTTCAGGTGCTTCCTCAAAAGTCTCCTCATTCAGGAAGCCAAACTTTTAAAATAGATCCCACATGCTGTCACATCTTGCCCGGAGTTCAAGAGAGGGGACGTGGGAAAGAGGTGGTAGAGATGAAGGTTCCACCCCGTGGAAATTTAGAGTGGAGTTTTAAGTCTTTGAGAAAATCTGGTGGGAGATTGGAGGTGATCTTCACAAATTCAAATAACTGATTAAACTTTTGGAGGCTCCTGCCAGATGGGTTCTTCTTCCCCGTTCCCATACCACTGACACACATTGCTTCGGTTTGAAAAATAAATAAATCAGGATTCGTATGTTTTATCCCGACTTTCCCCAGCCTGGAGGCTGATGTTTTATTCCTGTGGAAATCAGATCTAAAAGTTGGGACAATGAGTGCCGAGGATGTTTTTGAGTACAGGAAATGCAGTGCTGTCTTGGGGAGCCAGAAGCTGAGCAGGTCCCAAAGCTCTGGCACAGCGACTGAGCTGCTGTGGAAATGAAAATTTCTGCCATCATTAGCTGAACCTTCCCACCAACATCCACTGCCTTTCCGCAGCCCTTTCCCCGTTCTCCTCCCCTGCCCTCAACCACCCCGTTTTCATGTTTCCATTGATAAGAATCCGTAACTCTGGCACACGGGTTTGGCAATTACTTTGTCCATCTTTAATTATATTCATGAAGACCGTGTGACCAGAAAGACAAATTAAAACCGTTTGAAAGTCTTGTGCTTTCAACAGTAAAAGGTCAACCATTTTAAAAAAGAAAATTATATTATTTCTGTGAAAGCACCGACACATTAAGCCCTCTTGATTTAGTTCCTCACGTGGTCTTGGGTGATTTTGATACAGTTGAGGGAGATAGGGCTGGAGGAAGAAAGAAAATAAATATTAGTAAAAATAAATTTTACTGTCGAAAGTGCAAGTATATCCGAGTCATAAATTTTACAATGCTGTATGCATGCACATGAGATACCACTAGGCATTGCTATATATATATTTTTTTTTTACTTTTATTTTTACTGTGTTAAACTTGAAACTTCTATGACAAGGTCTACCACTTGCCAACGGTCACGTCATGTTCTCGTCCATCAGTGAAGGAAGTGGAAGCAAGGAGCTCTGGGGTGATTTGGGATCTGTTTCTTCAGGCAGCATCTGAGCTTTTGCTCCACCTGAAGTAGGGGAGCAAGGAAACCTCAGGGAGATTTGGGTAGGCTCAAAATATCACTGATCTGGGCAATAGCCAGAATACCTCGTGGGTTTGGTTTCTCACAAACAGCAGCTGTGGGAGCTTGAAAATTGAAACTTTGAAGACATTCAGTGAGGGTCATGTGAGAAGGCACAAATTCAAACTGGGAGACACAGATTCTATACATTTTTTTTTTTTAAGAGACCTCAGCTGACGTGTCTGGGGTGATCCCTCTTCCATGTCCTACGTGCATACAAAAGAGCAAAGTGACGATATTAGTGTGGGACAGTAGGAAAAACTTAAACAGAAGAGAAAAAAAAAAAAAAAAGAGAGAAAAATCTAAAATAAAGTATTATACCAGAGCTAGAAAACTTGCCACTTCTTTGTACATCAATCAGGAGGGAACCAATTTGGTGGGTTTTTTTTCAGAGTCTATGAAATTTTTGCAGAGTATTGGTAACATTAGTCACAAGCAATATAAAAACCAACAGGATTCAAAAAAATAAAACTCAAACAGCAGAGCAGTACCTAAAGAGAGATGTTCCTTCTGCTTTCTGCCCTAGTTGTCTGTACAGTAAATTTCTGGTATTTTAGCAGCAGGGCTGAGGAAAGTTCTGTTTGATTGCAGTTCTTGATACACAAAGCATCTGGCTGTAAGAGGGCTTAAAGGAACACTTTCCCAGCTAGGGAACTGATGGGAGAAGGTAATAGATTGCATGAAAGAATAAAATGTGGGACAGGGATGAAAGAGAAGATAAGGCGAAGGGAAGGAAGAAGCAGCCAAGGAGGAAAAGCTAAATAGCAACTGCCTCAAAATGTGAGAGGAAAAGCTGAAAAGAATTGAAGAATGTAGAGGAAATTCACAGAAGGATCTCAAAACACAGGGGTGCAGACAGTGCTGGGGAGTCAAGAGATAAACTGTCCCTTCCCCAACAGAAAGAATCCACAAAACGGCAGCTAAGATAAATGCTACTGAATTATCTTCAACTGTCACAAAAAATCATCAATTTTGCCAGCTTTTTGCCTGTTAGTTCTTAGCAGTAAACAATCAAAAATTCTGCCCCCTTTTTTTTTTTTGAATGTAGGACTAGATACTGAAGTATTTTCAGAGCTTGCCTCAAAATGCTCACCCAAGGCATCTTGCCATCGCATCTGAGAAATTCTCTTTTCTTGCTCTGCATGGTCATACTGCTCAGGTCACTCCACATTGCCCTCTGAAGAAAAGGGACCTCCTTCCTTCTTACTGTTCGTATAAAATAAAGATAAGCAGGAATATAAGATACTTCGATAATTTTGAGGAGAGATTTTGATGGGGGAACTCTTGATTCGTTTAATCTCTGACGTTAACAACTATTGAGCGTGTGAAGGATTTTAGCAGAAGGGAGCTGAGTGCCTTGAGAGGTTTTCCTAGCAGAGAGTTCACACCATTAGACTTAATTCCTCCTGGGGATGTGTGAATTACCTTTTTTTTTTTTCCCTGCTAGTTGGATAATAACGCAATAAAGCTTTCTGATGTGTTAATGTGTCAGATTGGAATGTGTTGAACTGAGTGATGAAGATGATTTAAAAAGAGATTTTCCAATAGTGAAGTTGGGCAGCCTCAAACCAGTGGTTTGAAAACACAGTAAAGGTAATGGACCATTAATGATGATGGAATGATGTAACTGAACTGATTGAATAGGGTTTTGTCAGGGATGGCAATATACAGTGTAATTTATACAGATTATATTGTTCGAGTTCTCAAATGATACTTTCGTTTTTAGGAGAGGTCCTCATGAATTTTTTTAAGGTTTTCTTGTTTTTCAACTTTTTGTAAAATATCAAGGTAGTACACACAGAAAACTAGCAAAACATTCCTTTGACAAACACAGAATTAATTCTAGTCACAAAATGACATTGACTACTGACTGCCGTTGATACAAGTCTAAAGCTGTTTTGTAATTACTTCCTTCAATTAGTCAAAATAACAAACGTAAATCAGATTGCAAGAACACAACCTCAGTTCAATCCAACTGTCACTTGTTCATTGAAATAACTATACTTTTGATTTAATGAGTTCTTTCATTTTGGTTCATCTCACTGTGTTACTCCCTTCAGCAACCATTTTCTTCTGAGCAGGAACAGCCTCAGAAAGTGTTGAGATATATATATTTAAAAATTTTTATACCTATAAGCATGCACAGCAGTTGTTTTTTCCACCTGTTTTTTATGCAAGTTCAATTAATAGGAAAGGAACTGTTACACTTATGAAGGCATGCCAAGAAAAAGACAAAAATCAAACCAGCTTTAAAATGTACTTTCTATGATGTTCACCAACTTCTTTCCCCCTGCAACGAAATTATATTTTCTAGAGAGAAAATAGAGAGCTTGATGTACTTTTTTCTTTAGCAGCATCAGAAGATTTGAAGCAGAGCCATCCTGCTGAAGAAACTCAATCTGGCTCCAGGGCAGCAGCCCGAGAGGATGGGAATGGTGAGCCAGGAGCTGCTGTAGTTCCTACAGGAACAAGAGCAACCAGCCAGGCCCCAAGCAGGTGGGGACAGCAGATAGGAAACAAAGCTGTCCCTGAGCCATGAATATCACCAGTAGGGTGTAGGACTCCCCTGTTGCAGGAAATTCTATTTGCTTGATTCTTGTACCATCGTACATATGCGTGCTTTACCAAGCGCACGCTGGTAACTAGAACAGCAAAATAGTACCGACGTCTAAAATAAAAGCTCACTCGGAAGTGAGGGAATGACTAAGCCAGGAAGCTTAATGTGGTGTTTAAAGCCTCTTGTGTGGGTGGAAAGAAAGCCAAGGACGTGGTGGTCCAGAGACACAAACTTCAAACATGAAACAGGACTTTAAATGAAAGCTCCTTTGAGAAGGATGTAGAAGACAAGAGACTCCAGAGCATAAAACATCTGGGAAATGAGTCCTGAAAACAAACACTGGGATGTGGAATCATAGAATCATGGAATGGTTCGGGTTGGAAGGGTTCTTCAAGATCATCTCTTTCCACCCCCTGCCATGGGCAGGAACACCTCCCACTG
>VZRR01007493.1:0-77922 GCA_013398015.1 Oreocharis arfaki | reverse complement strand
CTCTCTCCATCTTTCCTGCAGCTCCTTCAGGCCCTGCAAGGCCACACTGAGGTCCCCCCAAAGCTTCTCCTCTCCAGGCTGGACAATGGCAGCTCTGGCAGCCTTTCCTGCCAGCAGAGCTGCTCCATCCCTCTGCCCATCCTGGTGCCTCCTCTGGCCTGGCTCCAGCAGCTCCAGGTCCTTCCTAAAAGAAGAATAGACCTTTAGATATTTAAGCAACAGTGGAAAAGTTGCATTTGAAGTGCTGGTGGTGTGAAGATGCTTTTTTCTAAGTGGAATATCTGAGGGAAGATACATATAGCAAATTTAGCAATGAACACATGCACTTAGAGCCCTGATTTTGAGACCTCTGTATCCCGAAGGCCGCTCTCCCTCGAAAACCACTGGGTTGTGCTTCATTCCATCAGGTCAAAGGAGGGAGCAAAAGCTCAACAACCAACAACATGTACCCCAATCAAAAATGGCACATTGCTATTCCAGTAAAACAAATGTGAAGTGATTCTCTTGCAAAAAAACATACAACAGAAAGAAACAGGTGCCTCTCCTCCCCTTTTGAATGCAGAAATGAGATTTCTCATGCTTTAAAACCGCATGAACAACCAGGAGAAGTCCATGGTGAGTTTCCAAGCCCAGCTCTTCCGAAAGCCTTGAAAACCTTTCCATCGCTGGGTGGATCAGAACCTGGAGAGTGCGAGAAGTGAAGACTGCAGATTTGAAAGTGGCAGAGAATCACCCGTGGATAAATTGTCAACAAATGTTAAATATTAGCTTCATGAAACCAGGAATCTCTTAAATTTTCTGATGAGAAAGAGCAGATAGGTTTAGTAACAGCAGAAATACAAACTCCCCAGTGTATTTTGCATTGAGTATCTCAAGGTCACTAGAATTTAAATTCTGTCAAGAATTGAAAAAAAGAGGAAAAAAAAATCTCCTTGTTTTCTAGATAAAAGAAAAATTAAGATAACCTTAACTATCAGATGTCTCCTTGGGCATTTGATGATTCTTTGGCATACCCCGGCATTTTGAAAGAAAAGCCAGTAAAACTAAACTACAAAATCTGATAACATTAAAAACTGAAGTAAAAGGAAAAATTATTAAAGGACACAGATATTAAACCATAAAAATCCTGCACTAAGTGCCCATGTTTAGGGACCACTGAAGCTGTATGTTTACAAATGATATGCTATATTAACAGTCTGAGGCAATTAGATAAAGACCACTAAACTACCAGCTTCTGGGGTAATATGAACATATTGAAATAAACTGCCACCAAATCAACAAGGAAAGTACCACTACGAAAACAGCAAACATCCTCATAATGGCAGCTGTAAGTGCAGGGATGGAGACTGGAGTGTTAATAATACAGCCAGTAAAAGATAGACATGTTTATCTGAGCACTGATACTGCAGTTTATGATATACTTTATCTGTTGAGCGCAAAGTGTGAAATGCTGTGGGGGAGCTAACAGTATGAAACATGATTAATCAACACCCAGCAAGAAAAGCATCTGCTGCATTAAAAAAAAAGTGTCCACTAAAACATTATATAAAGTGTGGTAAAAATAAAAATAAACAGAGCTGAAGTCAGACTGGCATTGTATGGGAAGTTGTATAATATATAAAGATGAAGGAAAAGAAGTTTAATGAACATAGATCGAAGCAAAATTAGGTATTTATTGATTAAAATAATCTTAGCGAGAAGCCCAAAACCACTGTGACAATGAAAACTGATATTTAGCATAACTGACAGTTTAACACTACTCTTCTATTGCTAGGATGTAATCCATGCACCCTACCAGAGAAAATCAATTACTACTAAACCGTGTATTTGCGGCTCGGGAAAGGTGCTGCTTGAAAGAAAAAATTGAGTAATCTGAATCCCTCTTACTTTATCACCAGTGCATGGCACAGCAGAGAGATTCCGCTGCACAAGGAATCATGTATATAATCCCATCATATCAGCTGTGACTACACATAAGTTACACGTATATCATGGCCTGTTTTAAAAATACATGCACTCTTTGAAACTGGCTATATGTGTCAGAAATTCTGGCAGGAACTGGGGAGTCTGTTTCACAAAGTTTTGAGGGATGTGAGCAGATAAACACACAAGTACTTGCTTTTTACTCATTTTGTTTTTAGCAAAAGAAATTATGTACATAAATGTATGCAAGCAATTGACAACATATTTTAAATTTTAACTGAAACCACAGCTTTTGTTGGGTTTTTTTTTTCATCACACCTCCTTTTTTTTTTCTTTTTTTTTTTCTAAACAGTTTTTTTAATGGCAGAGTTGTCCCTGTGCTTTCAGTGGAAGGGGATTCCAGGCTGTGTTTCCAGACATGGACCAGCTCAAGATCAAGGCTTGGACAGAGAACAGAGCACGTGAGTTCACCTCTGGAAATGTCAGGGCTCACACTGGCAATTGCTGCAATCCAGGGAATTCATTAGGGCAGAGTTCATCAGAGTGCAACTATGAAGCTGCTGGATGCCATATTATTTGGTGAGAAATAGCTTTAAAGACTCTTTTTGGGGTCTTTCCTGGCAAGACCCACGAGCCCTTAAACCTGGACAACTGAGCTCAGACATGGAAACGCTGCGGAGCAATGTGGTACCTAAAAACTGGTGAAAACACCCGAGCTCAGCTTCTTGCTGGCTGTGGAATTGAGCAAACAAACACATAAATGAATAACTTTTCCAAACTGAGCTAAAGAAATTAAAATATCCATGCCAACCTTCCCACCCATCAGGGAAAATGAAGCCACTGATCACGGCCTCCTGGTAGGTTTGAGATAAGGAGTGTCCAAAGGAGGAAAGGAGGAGAAAGGTGAAGTTATATTTAGACAGATTTGGCTGGGTGAAGCTCATCTGAAAGAAGAAAATCAGAGCAACTCCATAATTCGTGGGGGGAAAAAAAGTTTGGGAAGAAGAAGCTGGCTCTAAACTTCAAGAACTTTCCAGAAAGCTAAAGAGGGAGCACCAGAAGGACTTTGTCTGTGCTCAGAATACAACAGGGATGGAGGATGCCACTGACTTTGATTTAAAGAAGCTGAGAAGTGTAAGTCAGCAGGGTTAGGCTCTCTTAGCCTGCCTGTAACACTGCAGACACAGAGGCAATGAGCTTTCATCAAGTAATTAATAACATAGAGACGGAAATTATGCAGGTGAGATTTATGTTTAGATAACCAAATTTGGGATGACCCAGTAGTATAACCCATGCACCAGCACACAGGGAAGGACAAGGACACAGCTCAGCTGCTGCCATGAACTTGTGTTTTTTAACTCATTGTGATGGAGGCGGTTCTGATCTGTCGCAGCCAGCACTCTCCCAAGAAATTCCTGGGCACGAGAGAGTCCCATTAGATGGGAGTCTCATTTAGTGAGGAAAGGCACGTTTTGTGAGGAAAGAAATTTTAATTTCATGAATGAAACTTGTGCAACTTGTCTGTTTTCGGACAGAGAAAAAGCCTTGGCCTATTTTATTTATCGGTACAGGTAGAGCCAGTAAATCCCACTTAGAGAGAATTAATGACCTCCAAGAGCTGGGTATAACGAACCCCTCTTTCCTAAGGACAGAGCTAATGCTGGTGATTGATTTTCGTGTCTAAGCAGTTGCAAAGAGCTGCTGAAGTTTTACTCTTGGGCTGGGCAATTATAAAATCTCCTTTTCTCTCATTTCCAGCAGTGCATGAGCTCGGCTTTCTTCCCGTCCGAGGTATTTGCAGCCCATCTCCTCTCATCTGCTTCCTATTTCTGTAAATAATAAAAAATATAATAACATGTAAGACCTCCATTATCTGTGAAATTGGGAAGAATCAAAAGTTATTATCGAAGGGGAGATGCTGATAAACAGACAGCGATTAATGATTATGAAGAAAGCGACCCAAACATGAAAAGCAGAAATGGGAAAATAGGGGAGAATTTGGTATATATTGTTCCTTTGACAATATAATGACAATATCTCTGCTTACCACCTCTCTGAAACCCACGTTGCTAAACTTATTTCACAATAGCCAGAGTATGTTTGCAAGTTATTATAGCTTCCAAATACCTCCAATCTCAATTTAAGATCCTTAAGTTGTTTCAGCAGCAACATGTAGTCTTTCTCGGATATTTCTGAAAAACAGCCACAAGAATAATTTAAAAACAAGAGTGCAGATGAACACTACTGTTAAACCTCATCTGTGTGAATTTGTTTAAATGCTAACCAACCATCCTTTGTATAAGGATATTTTAAGTACATTTCAGGCTGCTTTTCGATCCGTTTTGCCAGTTAGTCTGTAATAGTCAAGGATTTTGCTTCAATGGATTCACATTTATTTTTAAACACACGTATATATATCAGAATGTGCTCTTCTGTCTTTGCAAAAAGGACGAAAATACTGAAGGTATGTATTTTTCTTAATGCTTTTTGTGACCTCACGAAGCATTATTAGACAAGACTTTCAGAATGCCATATCACACATTCTTTTCCAAGAAAAGATGTTATTTTTCCTTTCTGTTCATTAAGTTCTTCTTGTGGTCCATATTAATTTAAGTACTTCACGTTAAGCCTCAATGAGCATGAAGGTAGGGCAGAAATAATGACATTTTTGTGCTCTGACAGAGTTTATTTGTTCACACAGGCACACCAATGGCATGAAAGCAGGTGGATTTTCAGAAGCACTCAGTCTTACAGATTTTTTTTCCTTTTGGGTGCTTTTTCAGGACTTTGGTCTTAAAAGTCCTGGCCCTGAGACATAGCTTTCAAATCAATACCAAGGCACGTTCCATGGATGTGATCTCAGCTGGTGAGATCTCCTGGGCAAGCACAACTTGAAGGCCACAAAAAAAAAAAAGAAATGGAAGAGCTGGCATGGCAGGTTGGGTTCATCACAGGCAAAAGTGCACATTTGGACCACAACAGAGTTCTTTTATTTTAATCTCCACTTTGATGCTTTCACATCCATAGCTTCAGTAAAGGGTTACTATTTGCTCAAGTGTGCTGTCCTAATGTTAAAAGAATGATGGTGCTGTAATATCCTGTAGTTTAAAGCCCAGGGAGTAGTGCATTGTTTTGATAACCATTATTATTACTGTTTATTATTATTTACAGAAATTGTAGCTCTTGCTTCAAGACTGGGATAGCCTAACCTGCTCTCAGAAGCGCTGCAAAAAGCCAGTTTTGGTGCAAAATGTGCCTGTACTTTTCCATAGGGCTGCAGAAGCCTACAGGAAGAACAATTAAAGTGAGAGGGCTTCATTTAATATAGAGGCTGACACTGAAGTCAAATGGCTGCATTTAGTGGCAAATTGTGCCTTATTTTTCCTCCTTCTCATGCTTGTTGCAGACACAAAAGGAGATATTCCTTCTTACTTGTTCTGGCAGAGTTTCTGTCTGAGGGACTAATTAAGCCTCTTTCTTACTTCTAGGAAAAAATGGATTAGCCTTACCTCTTCAGTGTCAATCAGAATTTAATATATGTAATTCTTCCTGCATTATTTTTCTTCTTTTTTTTTTTCTTCTTTTGCACGAGCTGGGATCTTTGTAGGACCTCTCTGCTTGTTTCTCATTCCAGGAGGGTAGAGGACTTTGCATACAGCCTGCAGCTCTTTAAACTTGTGTAGGTCAAGGCCTTTAGGATTAATAAGGGGATTTGAGATCTGCGATTATATCTTCCTTTTCATTGTACCACATGAATGAAACATCACACCAGACAAGCAGTAAACTCGCCTCTGTATTTGATATTCTGTGTTCTGAGAGAGCTGCTTCTGAGATAAACCTGACCTGTGACCAGGGTTGTCAAGCTGTGAGCAGAGATGCGAGAAGAATTCCTGCGTTTTCTAACCTGGGGCAAGAATTAGTCATTCTCAGAGCTCTTGATGCGGGCTGGCAAGGGGCAGATGACATCAAATAGAATATTATTTACATAAAATGTGAAATTTTAGAAGCGTGATCTGTGCAAGAAAGCAGGTGCCTGAATCCACAACTACACCAAGTTCGGTTTCCACGTGCACGAAAAACATGAAGTCAGCAGCAGATGTGCTAAATCCTCAGTGCTGGCATGAAACCCTAAAACAGGCTGGAAGGAATCTTCCAATTATCTATAAAAGTCATCTTAAAATAGAATATTTTCATTATTATTATTATTATTGTTTATTATTATTATCATCATCATCACTATTATTATCACTATTATTATTATTATTACTATTATAATTATTACTATTATTATTTATTAAAACTGGTTAACAAATAGATCATGAATGAAACTGGAGTTAGATGTAAGAAAACAATTCGTTTTCAGTGGCAAAAAGGGAGTGGAAAATGTAAATGAAGAACATGCTCATTCTTGTTAGTGAATGAACAGGAATGAATTCCTGTTAATCTAAGAAAAGCACCTAACAGTTTTGTGAAATAATCCTGTTAAAATACAATGTCATTACTGCTGAATGCATCCTTAAAACTGGTATGTAGATCCAAAATCAGTCTCATTCCTTTAGTTTCACCTCTTTTGAAAAATAAGTATTTATTACATATCAAATTTTAATTTTTTAAATGTTATCTCATATATTTTTAAGTTTTGAAGCATAATTCAAAGTGAAAGCACACTCTAAACATAATATCTGATAAGTTTATCATTTAAAGACAGGAAAAAAAAACCCCAGGAAAATTAAAATATGTCATTATTTTGAAGAGAAAAACTGTAGAAGAAAACACATAGGTTTATACATATTTTGATGGAACTCTTTGATAATTTCACATTAAATAATACACGCATCAACACCTCTGCTTTTTGCTTTCTGCGAGTTTTATTCCGAAGGATTGAACTTCTAAAACCCATATCTTCCCTTCTGGGTGTCCCTTTGAGGGTTCTTCTGGATGTCTGGACACCAAATTACTGAGGGTATTCTGTTGGGAAAGCCTGCACCACGTGTGACCTGCTGGTGGCACAGGGTGGGACTGGTGCCCTCCAGATATCGAAGATAAATCCAGCAATTTCTCAAATCAGTTTTGAGAGGTCTTGTCTGCTCAATTTTGCTCTCACTTTCAGGGACAAGAATCTTATCAGTGATTACAGTAGTGCAAAATACAGTGAACAGATTATATGTGAAAAAATGGCATTAAATTCTAATCTGTTGTGTTGCTCTGAAAAAAAAGAAAAAAAAAAGAAAAGCAGCCTTTTTACTAGTCATAATAACATTTTATAATATTAGCCGTTTAATTTTATGCAAGCAAAATGAGATCTATTAATTTCTCCATGCAGTGTCGCATTCCACTCCAGAAATGTTTTATTGCTGTGTTATTTCCCCTTCTCTTCACAAAATCTACCATTGTTTGCCACATAAAATTAAATCTATCAGCCCAGAAAATAATTTCTTTAAGAGTTTACAGTCTATTACATTTCCTAAAAGGCAGTCTTTGTTTCTTTCCTGGAAACTGAAAATCATTTTACCGAGGAAATGATTTGTTGTTATTTAATAAGGAAGTTGAAGCTTGGATCAGAAACAGAGAAATCTGATTTGGCTTCAGAACTCTTAATTCCAGTTTTGGCAACACATAAAATGTGAAGAAATGGGGGAAAAGAACCCCCCTAGAATAACAGATAATTTCTTATTGTGTCTTCATCATAGTGAGCATAATTCCCTACCACAGAGAGTGATTTGAAGTATTATATACCCCAGACTGGAGACTTACCCATGTTCTGAAGCTCATTTTAATCATGTTAACCTAGTCTAAAATATTCTCAGATTTACAACTATTTTCTTCAGAAATACCAGTAAATACAGTGCAGCTCCATCTGCCTATGCAGGTTTTTTTTTTCAGCAATAAGATAATTTATGAGCACTGTAGTTAATCTTTTTGATTTTTATTGTGGTGAAATTATTCTAGAACCAAAACGTACTTTCAAGACTTTCTGTTAGAACTAAAATTTGGCAACATTGAAAAAAAAAAATAAGAGAGTGGACATTTGTTTTTCAAACCATTGTGATCAAACTCTGAAATAGATGATTATCTTTGGGGGCTAAGTAAAAATTCAGTCTCTGTAACAGGTTTGCTTCTCTTCTTTCGCATGGCATTTGTTTGATTTACCCTGTTGTGTTAGCAAATTGTTCTGCTGAAGTTCTTGTTAATAATCCGGGTGCAGTTTATGGAATATTTATTCCTCTAAGGCATGACAACGAAAGTTACGATGAAAATACTTTTAACACCAAGATGCTTCGGGGGAACTTTCCATATTGTGATTACAGGAGCTCACTCTAATTGTAACAAGAAATCAATTTTTTTTTTTTTTTGTTTTTTTTTTTTAATTTTGTTTTTTTTCGTTTTTTTTAAGTCTTTCTGGTAAAGGGTTTCACCATGGTTCTGAGGCAGGAAATGAAGTTCATCCAAACATGAGCAATTTCTTCTCTGTATGTCCCAAATCCCTAAGAAATTATTGATCTGAAACCTGACATTAAAGCAAACTTAACAGTACAACAAAAACTTCCAGTAACTGAGAAGTTCTTCAACTGAAACATTTTATTGTGGCTCACGGATCTCACAACCACAAGACACCAAAATTAACTCTTGTATGAAATCAGCCTTTTGTGTTTCCTGAATTGAAATAAAGTATTAGCTTTAGAAAGAAAAGATACAGTTTCAAAAACACTCAGCAATCGAGAATGCTCTACAGATCAGGTGTTCTGTTAAAATGGTCGATTTTGGTGCTAGAATGCATAAAATACATAATTTATTTCCAATCTATGCCACGTGTCTTCAAGTTCTTGCCATCTGGTATTTTTGTGCTTAAAAGTGCATCACGGTCTTACATTTTTCCCAAAACTTCTTATAAAAAAAGCTTTAAAAATGTGCTGTCCTGTTGTTTTGACCCCTTTGACATTCAATGCAACTCATTGAAGGTAATTCACCGTGGGAGGTTAAATGTCGAGATCTATCCTAGACAAATTTTTATGTAAATTTTCCATGATAAGAGAGAGTTTTTAAAAAAATATTTTAGGACTTGGGCAAGTATAAATTTTGGCGTTTCTAAGCCATTTGTCTTAACCACATAATTATATCATCGCAAAAAACTTCACTGCAAATCTTCACTCAATTGGCCAAAAGCCTTTCGCCGAACACCTGTTTTGACTGCCATTTGCCCTACAAAGTTCCTTATGTTGTTTATGATTCGTGCCAAAAATCAGAAGTCCAGTTGAAAAACAGTGTCCCATTTTGCCCTCTTTGCTGATAACGAGTCGTGCATAAAATAATCCAACTGATTTCTGAATTGTCTATCTAGCTCTCTCTCTCGTAATTTCAGGTGGGGTGGAGTCTTCAAAGTGTTTTTCATCTGCTTGAAGGAAGAGGCAACCACATTCTTGTTTTTAACACATCTTTATAACAGGAAATGATTAAAAAAAAAATGAAAAAGTAATATTGAAGCTTCCTCTAGAACTGACTTTCTTTTCTAATGACAGCCTAGCAGAGTGAGTCACATGGAGATAGTCTCTAAAAAATTACAAATCTCTTCTCTTTCAGCTCTTCTTACATAAAAAGCAAAATAAGCTGAAAAAAACCTAAAAGTACTTAGCACCACCCCAGACTGAGTGGAACAACAGGAAATCTGCTGAGAAACCAGAAAAGAGAGGTCTGTAAAAATGTTCTGTGTTTCAGAACAGAACCTGAGGCGTTGTGACAATCACAGATCCACTGTCTCAGGAAAATACCAGTGTACAGTGAGTAGGTCAATTAAAGTGGTTTATGGCTGGGTTTGAACCAGCAAATGTGTGCAAGAGGGATAATTTTGTTTTCAGCTGGACTTGCAAAAAAAAAACCAACAAAGAAACAATCTCCAAGCACAGACTGTTCCTCTTTGTTCACCTCAGAGCTCACATTTTATTTCAACTAATTGTTCAGGAGAAGAAAGGAATCGAGGAGGAAAATCAAACTAAAATTACACTTCAGGACCACTGCCTCGTGCTGATGTGATCTTCAACCAGATCACTAAGAATAAATGTCTCAGGAGAACAAACTGTGGCAAATACGACTTTGACCTGTGTCAAAACTCTAGATAATTTACAGTATGGTGTTCCAATATTCCCCATAACCAGTAAAGAGATTCATGACATGAAGAAGGCCAAGAAAATCTGTGAAAATTTGTTTTTTACAAGTCGGTGCCCTGAATCTTTTTGATTGAAGAATGCTGTTCTCATGCAAAATGTTCACTTGCCTTACAATTTGAAAGACTGAGACCTAGTAGGTAAACAAATAAATAAATATTTTTTATTTTGAAAATAACTGGGTGTTATTTTGGCTCAAATAATCTCTTCCATTGCTCCAATCACATACTGACAGAAACACTGACACGATGAGCCTAATGGTAGCAATTTTTCATAATCTTTACTTTATGTACCTTTGTGTTCTGGTGTTTGAAGGGACTTTGGTGTTCATTTCTAGGAGAATCATAATCAAAACACCTCCCAAAAAACAAAAGCAAAAAAACCCAAACTCCCAAACCCCAAAACCAAAATGAACAAAAACCCAAAAAAAACCAACCAAAAAATGAACCAAAAAACACCCCAAAATCCCTCAACCCAAAAAACCCCCAAACTGAAACAAAAATATTAATTTTTGATAAAATGGGTATTTTTCCTTCAAAGAAATAGTGTTTGTTTTGTTAAACTCTTAAATGAAAGGCTAAAAGTGGTTTGAGTGATTTGAGTGATTTTGGTAAATCACAGATCTTTTGGTACCTGTCAAAACGTTGTTGGCCTTCTCTTTGTTTGAGTAATTTCTCTGTGTAACTGTCAGGACATTAAAAGACCTAAAAGACAGCAGTCCATCAGCCAAGTGGATAACTTCTGGAGACAGGAGAAGGAAACAATCCTGGAATAATTTAATATAATGTAGGGGATTTTTGGGATTGGTTTTTTGTTTGTTTTTTGTGGTTTTTTTGTTTGTTTGGGTTTTTTGTGGGTTTTTTGTGGTTGTTTTTTGTGGTTTTTTTGTTTGTTTGGGTTTTTTGTGGGTTTTTTGTTTGTTTGGTTTGGTTTGGTTTGGTTTTTGTTTTGTTTGTTTCATTTTTTTTTTTTAATAATTGGGAAAATAAAGAAAAAAACCCCAAGTTTACCACCCTAAAAACTGTGTAGTGAAGGTTGTTGCATGCCACCACATCACAAAGCACAGAAGTGTAACAAAGTTTTGTGTCATATTTGTTTGAGAGACGCCTTTTTCTTTTGTCCTAGAAACTGTTTGATAATTTGTTGGCAGAGAGTTGGCACGTTGCTAATAATTTTTAAGCTTTCATATAAATTAATACAGATTCTTTACCTGTTCCTTTTTAGGGATCACCAGGACTGTACCTCATTAAACTGTCAGGCACACAATTCTTACAGCCTGCCCTAATTATACATCTAAATTTACGTCAAATCTTTATAAGCATTACTCCATTATTCTGCTACCATATTGATAGAGTTATTACAACTTGACCTTGGCCTACATTAATAGATGAAGATTTTATTCCAATAAATAACTCAAATGATTCTGCCAGAGCCATACCATTATTTTTGTGAGTGCATTATTAATTGAGTAACAGCTTACATACTGTAGGTGCTCCGTATTGTATTGCTGTCAAAAAGTACTTTTTTGAACGGGTAGCTTTCTTAAGATCTAGTTTTATTTATTTCTTAAGTTTTTCCTCTGAAATATAAAGGCAAATCTTCAGAAATAAAGCTGAGGGTGCTGCATCCATAAAAGGAAAGAGCTTCTGCCTAAATGTCAGACAATTTCTTAGGAAACTGAGGAAAGCAGAGCCTCCTACTTGTATTAAGGGTAGAAATAAATAACCACAGTCCTCTACAAGTTCCTCGTCACAGATGAACAGGAGAAAAATCTTATGGCATTACCCATATTCTTGCTTTTTGAAGGAACACAATGAAAATACATTGTCACAAGCCTTGGGGCCTTACTGTTAACACAGCAAATGTTCCCTTGTTGGTGGGAAAAGTGTTTATTTCTGCTAAACCCTTAAAACATTTCCTGCATCTTGGAATGGTTAATATTAAACCAATTAATCACTCAGTTGTCTGAGTCGCTAAATCTTGTCAATTAAGCCTGATAAAATCTTCCAGGCCCTGTCAAACACAGAACTGAGAGTTGTGGGGCAAGTGGAAGACGGGGGTAGCATCCAAGGAAGTGTGGACCATGGAGGATTTTTGCAATTTACATGGTAAATTCAATCAAATTACCTGGGACAACCCTCCCTTTGTTCACTGATGTACTTTTCTGGGCCGAAAACATCACCTTCTGTTCTTCTGGAAAGTTCCAGAAGGAGAAAACTAAGGAACAAACAAACAAATCTCCCCCCGGCCCCGAAATACATGGATTTTATCAGTGCAGAGGAGTTTCTGTACAAAACTGGATATCTTCAGCAGAGTTCATGGGAAACTTTTGTGAACAGTTATTTGAAATCAATGCTTGTTCAGTGTAAACTCCATTTTTAACAGTCAATAAAAAAAAAACCAAACTCATGCCATGAGACTTCACATTACTTAGGCAACAGTGATCCATTAGCTTCTTCACTAAAATACTGGAGAAAACTGACCTTGCTTTTTTTCCTTCCACAGCATTGGTTCTAGTTTACATCCTTAATTTTATTAACTTTTTCCAGCTGAGAGGTTTTTTTTTGTTCATTCGGGATAGAGTAACCTCCCTTCTGAACCACTCAGATTTTACCAGTATTTATATTGGTGCTACTCCTGCACAGTAAATATTAAATATTTTATCACAGCTCACAAAGATTAGATCTACAGCACTGTGTCTAGGAAAAGAATATCACATTAGTCTAGTGTCATCTAGCTTTGGAAAACCCTGGTCTTGTAAAGTGGCATTTCATACCCGATGCAGCACAAAATGAATTCTAATAGTTCCCCTAGTGGCATTAGCCAAAAGTAATTGTAGAGGTAGAAGATAATTTTATTTGAGTGGAAATCTGTGTGAACTGTAACATCATTAATTTTTATTTATTTTATTATCCATAAATTGATCCAAAAAAAAAAAAAGAAGAAGAAAAAGAGCTTCAGAAACATATTCCTGTTTATTATAATTGATAATGCCCTGGCTGGAGGTGCTGGTGGCAGCCAGGACAACTCATCAGCACCAAAGGCACATCACTGGATGTGTCCAGTTTGTGGTACAAGTTTTTCCACTTAAATCCTGGGCCAATTCGAGATATTCTAATGGAGTCAATCTTTTAATACCTCCATCTCTGCTTCCTGGCTACTGTTTGACCACATCCAGCTGCTGACTGCTGGTTGCAATTGCGCAGTGGAACTCCAGAACGGACATAAAGTTTGTTACCTGTGCAGGATTGCTGGAATGTTACTGTCCATGGCCCACAAAGTGCAAAAAAAAAAAAACTTAAATTGGGGTGAGTGCCCCCCTCCTAGCCACTTTTAGACATTTTTATATTTGCAGGCAATTTTTTTTTTTTTTTTTTAATCTAGCATTCTAACCTGGAAGTGCTCAAAAATGGAATGAAGAGGAGCTGAGCAGCTGTAAAAGCTTTTCCCCTGAACCTCAGATTACACATATTTTGTACCAGGCTGGGCAAATTCAGCTGTTCTTTACCTTAGCAGTTCAAAAATTGCACGGAGAGGAAAACTGCATTACTTTGACTGTACATCTAAAACACATATTTCACCACATGAATTACAGTTTAAAAAAAATATATAAAAAAAGAAAGAAAGAAGAAAAGAAAAAAGAAAAAAAAAGAAAAAAAATGATTTAATATGTCAGTTGAAAGACAAACATGAGAGAGAATGCATTTTTTGCTAGGCTATAATGGAGTATGACAAAATAAAGAACAAATGAGCAAAACCATGACCACAATCAGCTTCAGTGAAGAGGAAAGAGAGTGCTGTGTGATCCTCTACTGTGCAGTTTCTGGATATGCCTGATGTCAGAAAACCTTCCCACCATGAAGGGCTGAGAGGGTCTCTTGAGGCACAACATGCAGAAAAGAAAATGCCTCCTAAATTTCTTCCAGATTCATCATCTTTGGGGACCAGCTATGGATTCACACCTCTTTGTGGAGTTTATGGAAGGCCACTCACTGCTTGCGTTTCACCCTGTTTGACTGAAGTGAATCTTTATGAGTCCAGTACAACAGAGAGAATTGTAAAATCACAGAAATTAGGGATTCCTTTGGCCCAAATTCATGAGATACTAATATCCCTTATTTTTCCTAAGGGAACTTTCCTCTAGATTTACTTAAATTCCACATGTTGAGCCACCTGCATCGCTCCATAACCTGAGATTGCTCTACAGTGTAACGGAGTGCTCAGTTAGGCATCTTTTCAAATGCAGGCAGGGTGTTTTTCATGATGCATTTTGGCCCAAATGTGCCATATATAGTACTAGTTTTATAGGGACTTGTCTGTGTTTGAGGAACACTTCGAATTTCTCTCATAATTTTTTCAATTGAAGCTTTTGTTGTTGTTTAAACACACACAAACCAGAACAATGAAACAAGCTACAAATATATATTAAAAAAGTAATTTCCCTCCAAATTCCTTCATTAGAATAAATAAGTAATGTTTAAAGTATGTGCAATTGCTGCAGAAAAGCATTTATTTTCAGCCTTGACAAAAGACACTTTTCATGCAAAAGGACACTTTACTTAATCAATCAGAATCTGGATGACTGAGGATTTCCTTTGTTCAGACCAAGTATATGGTCTTAAATGCATGTATGGATGGAACTGAAGGCTTTTCTTAAACTTGCCTTAACAAATAGGACTGGATCTATTATAGTGAGGTTTAGGCAAAGCATCAATGCCTTCTGCCCTTAAATTTGAAAATCTGATTATCTTTTCCTAGGAAACCCTCTATCTGTCACCTTTTATTTGCTCTGTATTTGCCTTTGAAATTTTTTTTTAAGACTAATTGAGAGAAAAAAACCCATTCTGTTAATCTGTGAAAATTCTAAAAGCATACTTGATGCAGGCTGCAAACATTTTGCCTAATGGACAGTGATAAATTAGACTGACGTCTTGTTCATCATGTTTGGCATCCTCACTTGATGTAATGAAAAGAATCATTAAAATATTTTCAAAGGTTTTCCTGCGGCTTCTCCTGTCCATCTTTATACATTAGGATGTAACGTTATTCAAATTTTGTCTGCTGAAATAACTTTTTAAAAAGTTTGAAAAAACACAACATGGAAAAACCAATTTTATTTGATAGTGCCTCTGATTTCTCCTGCCGTGCTTTTCAGCCACATCCAGAGCACCTCTGAAACATGAATTCTGTTTCATCTTCATTGCACAGAATCCCAGAAGCATTTAGGCTGGAAAAGACCTCTGAAATGAAGCCCAGTGTTTGACTCATCACCACCTTTTCAACGAGACCACGGTGCTGCGTGTCCAGACATATTCTGAACTTTGACTTGGACTTTCCAGAGCATTTTCTCCTGGTTCTGTGAGCTTCTCTGCTCCTGTCACCTTCCCTTCTTTCTCCCTCTTTTGTGATGGAGTGTTTATTAACCCCATTTAACCTCCTGGATATCCTGCTGCACGTGTACCTGATTGTTTTTACATGAGAGGGAGACAATAAAAAGGTGCAGACTTGCCTGTAGCTGCCTGTGCTCTTCTCGGGTGTTTTCCACTGGTGCTCATGAATTGTTAATTAAATTGGTAAACAGATCAAAAGCACAAAGTTGTTATGACCTTGCACTTAATTTCTAAAAAATTTGGGTTCTCTTGCAAAGACAGTGAGATTTAATATGAACAGGACATAAACTGTGCAATGGTCACCGAATATTTTAAGGTGGTTTCTGTTGTTTCACTGATCCAAACTATATCTTTAGCTGTATGCTTGATTTTTCTTCTTTCTTTTTCATGGTCGCTGTTTTTGACACAGCAAATAGTCAGTGCACACGTATAATTCTTTGTATACAAGTTCTCAACAAAATTTTAAATCAGAAAGATTTTTTTAATGCACTTTAATGTCAGACTTTAAAAATAGAAAGAGAAAAAAAAAAAAAAAAAAGAAAAAACCCCACAGAAAACCCACATACATACAAAGAGAACCTTAAAGCTCTTTGCTTTAAATAGAAATTGAACTTTGGACACTGTAGACCATAATCAAAATCATTCATCTGCAAGACCAACCTGAGCATTTTAGTTATAATTTACAGGTCATTGGCTCCTTCATTACAGGCAGCCCTTGGCGAAAGCAGTTTCTGATACAAAGGCACCTACAGTAACCAAGATGCAGCAGTTCCCCTCCGACTGCAGGGCTGGAATATGCACTTAATAAACATTTGCATTCCAGCTCGATCTTGCCAAGGAAAAATCAGCTCCTGCTGGGAAAAGGAAGCGAAGGAAGGGACAAATAAAACCAGACAGCGGCTTCAATGCATTTCAAAGAACCATATTTTGCAACATTAAGCTTTAGTGTCACTGGAGACCCGTAGTGTTTTTATGATCAGAATACTTTTCTGAACACCAAATGTAGGGAATGGGAAAATTTTCTCGGCACCTGATTTCTGACAGAGTAAGATAAGCAATGTACTTCATGCTCAGTAATTACTTGCATTGATGTCGTTCCTTTTATAGTTTCACTGAAAATTCTGAGTATTTTTAGACCTTTTTCTTATCCACCTAGCAAAGTCTGCAACTTAAGGCAGTATAAAAATAAAAGCAAATTACTGAGCACTGGAGAGACAATATTTTATGCAGCCTGAAAACAGCTTCACCTACATATGCTCTGTTCCACAGCTTCAGGAGGTAACAGATGTGAAAGGCAAGCAAAGCCACAGTCCTGGTGAGGTTGATCTGTGAAAGGAAGGCAATGCCACATCATCAAAAAACCCTCCCTGTATTATTCAGCATGGTCCAGAGGTCACAGCACTCACGCTTCCACTGTAGGGACTTAATTTTAGACAGAAAACCAGATTTTAAGTATTTTTTTTATCTCTCATTCCTCATTCTCTGTCAATTTTCCTCTTTTTGCATATGTGTGCCAAGACCCTGTATAAAAATTCGGTTTTGTTTTCTTTTTTTTTTTATAACTAGATCACCCTGGGTCAGACATCTCACATGTTCTACCACATGAACTTTACAAACAAGAGGAAAAGTTCTTTAACTCACACAGATATATCCACTATATCTCATGTTTATGGAGCGTCAGATATGACCACAGGGCTGGAGGCAAATGATAAGCAAGATTTTTAGTCTCCTTTACTTCAGGACCCTTTTTAATTTGGGTCTCCTTTTTTTTATTTGAGTCAAATATTAGTGTACGCAAATGTCTACTAATTCAGCATTTTATAAAAAATTTTGCTGCATAGGCAGGAACCACCATCCTACCTTACATTTAGAAAGAAAATTAAGAACGCGATTATTATGCAGTACTGGATAGAAATTTTATTCATTTTTAAAAGAAGTTGGATTATTTTCTTCAAAAATTCACAAGTTCCATTGAAATTAAAATAGGAACCAAACTGTGAACAAGTTCTTCACAAACTAATGATTAAAGCACTCAGCGCCGAAAATATTCTCGTATTCCAGACTCTGTTCCAACGAATATGCAGGATTTTTTAACATTCTTTATCCCATGCTGAGTAATACAGATTTAACAAGTTCATTTAAAATACTCAACTTCATCTTCATAGCCAGAATTCATCTGAGACAGATTCAGATTTTACATAAGACCCTAAACTGAAAAAAAAGATATTTTGACTCTTGAATATGTGTTCATGATGCTTAGGTTGTAGGATATAAAAATGGAAAACCTGAGTAAAGGATCTTAAATATTGTTAAGCTTGGTTCTTGAATTCACTACCCTAGGGTTAAAAACATTCCATTCATTTTCTGCCTCAGTGTATTCAGCTCATTTCTATAGATTTGTTCCTTTGTTGACTTTGCACTTTAAATTAAAGGTATTTACAAGCTTTTACCACTTGTTTCTGTAAACACTGCATCTGTCTCTGCTCTGCCTTTAGATGCTTCTGAAGTGCAAATTTTTTTTTTCCTTTTTTTTTTTTAATTGTAATAAACATATATATTTTTGGACAGTGTTTTAAATAAACAATCTCCTGTGAAGCCTGCCTGCTTTAAGGACGTGACCACCCAAGGTTTGCCCCTCTGCAGATCACGTCGTCTTCTGACAGCACCCTGAAAAAATCTGCTTGCATGGTCAGTTACCCAAATATTCCTTTTTTCTCACCTCAAGGCACAGAAAGAATACTGTCAGCATTGTATTTTAAGTCACTTGTGACACAGAATTAATTCTTTCACGCTCTTTGTCATAAAAAGGGAAAGTAGTAAGTACCAGGTGAGGCCTAGATCAGGTGTTATTCAATGCAGACACTGGTAGCTGATGTGGATTAGCTGGAGGAAATTTTTTTAGACAATCAAGACCACCTTGCAGCTTCAAGTGTTTTAGACAGTCAAGGCCACTTTGAAGCTTCAGATTTTCACTCAAGATCACTTTTTAGCTTCAGCCCTGACCCTCTGCTTCAGCCAGCGTGGCCGAGGGTCAGTGGATGGCCTGAGGGTAAACTGAGGGGCTCTGTGCACGGATCCCCACCACGCTGGCCAAGGTGGGGAACATCTCCAGCTGAACGGGTTTCCTTTTGTTTGATAAACCAACTAAAACCTGCCAGGAATCACGAGTATTTCAAATATTAAAGCTGTTGCTGCGGGAGGAAGCGTGATTGAGAGCGCTGGGTGAGCCAAGGGCGAGGCAAGGCAGAGCCTGGTGGCAGCCTGCCCTGACAGCTGCAGCAGGGATGCCAGAAGTTTGTCCATTGTAGGAAAACTCCAGCTTCTCCCATCTGCTTCAGCTGCTCTAATTCTTGGTGTGAGGTGGCATGAATAAGGCTTTTCGAAAGGTGAGGCCTACACCTCACGAAATAAGGGATCAGTGGCACTCTGAGAGTGTCACCCCAACCTCTGCTCTCTCTTCTGCCTGGTTTTGATAAGTCACCCCTATGCATGCAAACATCTCTGAAGCAGTCATGGCAGACTCCAATTTTTTTTCTATGAGCCCAGGAATTCCTGTAAATTCCTGTACTAGGCCTTTCCTCAAGGAAAAATAACCAGCCAACCAAAAGGAAGCAACAACACTAAAAAAACCCAAGCAAGTGAACAAAGGCAAAAAACCCAAACCAACAAAAAACCAAACCAAACTAAATGTAAACTAAACAAATAAGCAAGTACTCCCAAACAGATTTCTGGGCAAAGATGACATTTTCTGGAATGATCTTCTTCAGCTGATTGGGGAACAAAGCTGAGCTGACCATACCAACTGCACAAGATTTTTGGCTACAACAAGCTCTTGAAAGTTTATTTTTGTCAGCATCAATAGTGGTGCCCCTCAGCTAACTGCATGACAAACCTCAAACTGTTTAATTGAACCCTAATTTTTTTTTTTTTTTCTGTAGCTACCAGCCAACTTAGGCATAAAAGAAATGCCTCTAAACTTCACACTCTGTAGACGTTCCTATTTCCAATAGATTTTATTTTTCATGCTTCCAAGATGAAAAAATTTTTTTCACTCAGTAACAGTAGCATTTCTAATCGATAGCTCCAAACCTTCTCACATACCTTCTGGAAGCTTCAGAAGCTGAAGTGTTTGGATACTAAATTATGACCTCTGGACCAGGTATAGAGGTGTTTCTTGTTTGAGTGGATTTGTGCAAGTCTGAAAACTGGGATGGCTCAATACCAAAGAACAAGAGTGGAACACCCTTTTTGTCATGTACACAAGTGTTTGGCAGAATATGGAAGTGAATCATCCAGGAAAAAAAACTGGGTCTTTGCCCTCGTGCAGGCCTTGGGAACTGTGAGTGGAGGGCAGGGGACACTCAGGGGCAGTGACATGGCCCCAACCCAGCCGGCAGCGAGAGCTGAGCTGTGCTGGAGGCTTTTGTTGGTATTTAACAGCCAAGCTCCAATAAGCCCAGCAAGGAACCATGGGAATAGCAAAAGGATCCTGGAGCATGAGGGGGCCTCACCAAATTTCACAAGAAGATGAGAGCGTTTTAACTTTTCAACTGAGCTGTTATCTACAACCCTTTCTCTATATATTTGTTATACAAGTGGAAAAATATGTTATTGAAAGAGTTACGTAGGCTTACCTGTAAAACTCGGTCTCTAAGCAAACACATAGAGATATTACTGATACCATACCATCACAGTTTGCTTTGTCAATCTTTCCTGGTTTTTGTTGTTTGTGGCTTTTTTCCCCTCCTAATTATTTTCACTTTCCATTAAACTAATGAAGTTTAAAACATCACCATGAACAAAATAAACCTTCCAGAGAGCACAGATTTAAAAGCTCTGAGTTTTGATCTGTCAGATTATGACAATTTTACTTAAAGGTTCCGGTTTGGATGAAGGAGTGGAGAACATAAAAACTCTAAGTACAGAACTGACAACCACTTTCATGGATGGAATGGTACTGATTAGAGATAACCAGAAGTCATAGATAAAATACATTTCGCTACATTTTGTGATTCAAAATAACGTTTAACTTCATTGAGACAGAGCACCAAATAAATTCACTCTATTTTCAGGGAAATAAATAGAAAGCTTTTCTCACTTCCATTATAGATGACAGATATATACATGACATAAAACCCAACCAACCAACCAAAAAATCCCAAACAAACAGAAAAAAACCCCAACCGCACATTGGGAACAGATTTGATTCTATAGCATAAAAAAACCCCTAAAACAACAAGAAAGTTCAGTTGAAATCTCCTTGGTTAACAAACAAACACCATTCAGATGTGAACTTACATAATTTTTCTCCAAAGACCTGTTCTTCTCATGGTGTAGTAGAGAAATTCACATGAAGACTTCATTAATGTTAATTCATGCAGTCCCTAAAAAGTTATCCGTGATGTTTAAGCTCTTCTGTCAAACACAGCAAATAAAAAAGCTTTAGAAAATTTTGTTTTATTTCGGTAAATATTTAGTTCAATGCAAGTGTTCCCACGGTCAAATAATCTTGCATATGTCCAAAAAAAGGATTGAAAATCTTTTGATATGTTCAGCTTGCGCCTCATCCTAAGATTTTTGTTTGGATTTAATGACTTGGACAGTTTCTAAAACACAGGATATGAGAACAGATATTACAAACAAGTAATGAAAAACCCCAGAACAGCTGCTGAAGATGTAATCTTCAGTGACAGTGAAGGCTCAGAACGGTGACACTCAGCTGCAGCAGGGCTGCACTCAATCACAACACATTTCAGAGATGGCTGAAATCTAAGTTGCAATTCTCATGATCAGGGATGCGAGAGGGAAATAAATATCTTCTTTGGCATGTAGCATGAACATTTACAGGAAATACACCTCAAACATCACTGCTAATGCTGTAGGTGAAACCTTCCAGGCTCATTTTGGGGAGTTATAAAGCAGTTGCGGCTAAAAAAAAAATAAAAAAAAATAGGCTAAAAATTGCTGAGTTAGTACATTTAGAACAAGAATAAGATGATGATGGAAAATGCTGACCTACCAAGTGACACAGAGTCCTGTGAGGCACATTTATTTTCACCCTGGAGCACTGTGTTATGCCAGAATCAGATGACAAGCTAAGAAAACTCTGAGACTACTTTAGAACTATAAATATTTCCATGTCAAAATTTGAATCCTGTTGTGGATAGGAACCCTAATGTTCACACTTCAGCCTTCGGGGTTCAATAAATTTCAGGAGCAGATTAAATACTTCTCAAAATGTCTATTCAGCCTCCCCAGTGACAGTGAAGTTCTTATGGTTCCACTTATATTGAGCCTGTTTTGCGGTTTTAGACTTAAATAAATGTGCATTAAAGAGGGGGGAAAGTGCAGGAAAACACCTGATAGCAACTGATACACCAAAACACAGGTAAAATTTTAGATTGATTCTTTTCACTAGCAGAACTGTGAACAGAGTTAAAAAGTGTAGCACCGCGCGGAAGGTAAACAGAAGCAGCACCATGATGTGCAAAAATACCAGGAGATAGCAACACCCAGGGCTTTTGATTTGCGGCATGCTTTTGCATTTTACTTGCTGTTTTTCTGTATTTCAGCCTGTGACACGTTGCTTACAGCCTCTGTGACTTACTCTGTGAAGTGAGGTCACTCGAAGAAGTGATAAAACCTAAGTTTGTTACCTGAAATAGATATAACCACTTTACTCCGAGGCAGCTGAGTTTTATCCTTGTTTGATATCAACTCAGAGAAACAGTTTGATGCTAAAGGAGATTTCTTTAGTTTCAAAAAAAAGCACTGCATCTTAAAAATAATTAGTATTAAAGAAATTTGAAGATAACATAGCACGCTCCTCATCTTGATGAACAGCTATGTGGTTTTTAATTACACACAGAGGCTATTAGATTCATATTGATCATGATGAAAAACCAACAGATTAAAATCTGTGCTTGTAAGAGACCAGAGTGTACAAGAACTGAGACAAGTTATAGCTGACCAAATTAGAGCATATTTTTCACAGAGATAACAGATGGCTTCTCAGCACAAAGCCAACATGTTGGAAAATACTCGGTTCCCCCTCTGAAAACTTGGAGCGTTACAAAACCAAACACAGGTTTGAAATGATGACTCAGTTGCCCCAGACTGGATCTTTTATATATAACTGAACTTATTAGGATCACCTTCTAAAAGACTTAAACCTTGTTATTTAAGTGTGTTGATTTCATTAGTCACATGTATAACATGAACAATCCCAGCTCCATGTACTGAAGCTTAGCAAGATTCTGAAGAAATGGAATAGTGTCTTGTAAGAAAATAAGAAAAATGCCAGTGGTATTACTACTGTAACATCTGAGTTAGAGGAAGAATTAACTCCCCCCACAGAGCAATATGGGCTTTATGTTCGCTGATGGCTTCATTTTAAGGCTGTCTCCAAAATACTTTAGGTTTTCTAAATGCAGGCGTCCGAAATAAATGAAGAATGTGTGAATTCATTTCACTTCAAAGGAGGTATAATACAGATACTGCATTCAGTGGAACTGCAATATATGTATATACATCCCCATATAATATGCAGCCCCATGTAATATAAAACTGTGCCTAATGCAGTTCTCAGATAAATGCAGTGTATGCTGCATATGGACATAATCCTTTAGGACCGAGTTCTCCTCTCAGAACATTGCACCATAGATGTGCATTGCCTGCTCAGCACTTGTTCTGCCAGAAATTAACTTTGATAAATGCCCACGAATAAAAGGAGTCCCACTCTGAGGAAGAGAAATGCAGCACTGATTAAAAACAAATGCTCAGAGAGATGCTTGCATGTGCAAGGAAATTTTTCAATGCCTGGCTTGTTCTATGGTTTGACCATCACATTTGACCATTTCCAATGCCCTAACCAAAACAGGATCCCAAACCACACTGTTTCATGGACAATAGTCAATTATAAATTAAAGTATAATTAGTGATCTCAAGGAAAAACACTATTATCTAAACTACCACTGTCTAATCATAACTTCTCCCTTACTTGAAATCTGAAAGAGAGAAATGAAGAAGAAAATGCATCTTTATTTATAGGATTTATAATTTTTCTCGTCAAGAGGAATAGATTTTTAATTTATTTATTATTTTAATTGCAGATAATGAAAATCCTTTTAAAAAATGAAAGAAAAAGGAGATCAGCGAGGATGAAATTCCACATTCTGACCTTGTCTTATACATTTAAAGAAACTTTTTTCCTTCATTCAGGAAAACATCAAGTAGAGAATGGACACTGGATTTCTTTTCTCCAGCAAAAAGATTGTTCTGGACTCATCAAACTTATTTAATAGCTGCATTCTTGATTTATTACCTTCCTTAGACGGGATATTAAGACTGAGCAA
Organism: Oreocharis arfaki; assembly: GCA_013398015.1. Taxonomy (NCBI): domain Eukaryota; kingdom Metazoa; phylum Chordata; class Aves; order Passeriformes; family Paramythiidae; genus Oreocharis; species Oreocharis arfaki. Next base: position 54,096 of record VZRR01007493.1, on the reverse strand, counting down.
ACATATCACAGAATCAGTCACTGACTGGCCAAGAGCATGAAGTTTCTGTGTTTTAAGTCTACACAAACACAGATAAGGTAAATTCAGAAGACCCAAGAGAACATCAGAGCAGATGTTTCACTGAAAAGAAAGGTCGGAATTCCAGCTGAGGGCAATATTGTGCAACAGCCTCTGAAATCATTGTGTGTGTTGGCTGAGAATTGTAAAAAAACCTGTAGCACTTTTCCCAGAAATTACAGTTCCAGGCATCTAGGTAAAATAATCCTGTAATTGAGGGAACCATGAGCTCGCTGAGAACCTGGTACCTATAGGCTGACCAATCCATTAGGAATAAATCAGTCTTTCTGGCAGATTCATCTTGGGCTGCTGACTTCTGAACTGAAATCCTTGAAGCCCCAGCACAAAGGAAGAGTGAGAATAACATTTCCTTTCTGGGCAGTGCAGAGCTGTGGGTGAGCAGAGGTCATGGGGAGAGGAGTCAGTGAGAAGCCTTGATATCCATGACCATGGCTGGAGCAGCTCTCCTAGGCAGTCATGGAGTTATATTTCTGCACTGCCTGAGTTCTGCTGCTCGGTCAGAGAGGCACCAGAACCTGCAATCATCTCCCCAGAGTGTTGTGATGCTGCATCAGGATGCATCTGCACTTTGCTCAAACTATACCAATTTTAGCTGTTTTCCTTTACCAAGGTCATAATCTCTGCAAGAGAAAATAATTCTGCAGGGGTGCAGGTCAGATCAGGGAGCTCTGGAGAGATCATTGTGAGACGAACTGGGGGTTTAAAATCTTGCTTTAAATTAAAAAAAAAAAAAAAAATACTGGGAAATAAATAATGCCATGAAGTTATTACAGTTAAATAATTAGCACTTGAATTGAAAAGTCTGCCTATACTCCCTTACAATTAACTTGCTGTCACATCTGCTTAACAAGATGTAATTTTCACCCACACATACATTTTGCTTCCAGTCTGTGGCTTTTGCAGCACTCAGTTTGGAAATGAAGCAGTATGAGAGGCAATACTGCTTTCAAGAATGGTTAGGAACGACATCGAGCAAAAGTCGCTTGACAGGAGAATGTGAAAACATGTCTCAAACCAAGATTTTCGCTTTTATAACTTAATTTTGCATCTTGTGCATTACACAACATTTGAATTGCATTAGCTATCCTCACACACAGCTCCTCATTTTAAGCATTGCTTGAGTTTAATGTTCTGCTTTTCATTTTGATAACTATGAAAGAAGAGGGATAAAGTTTTGTTGAGAAAGAGAATGAAATATATGCATTCAAAGTGTTATTTTCTCTGTGATATAATACTCTTGCAATCAAACGTACTGAGTGCAGTTATTCTGATTTTTTAATAACATGACTGGTTCTGTACAGCCTCAAAAGAATTTGTCAGACTATATTCTAAAGGACTGTGGGAATCTAAGTATATTGAAAATCTAGTAATTTTCTGTTTCATAAATCCTGAACATTATAATGAGAGGTAAGAGACTTTTTTTCAGATGACTCAGCTTATTAAAATATCATTTCTTGGACTTAAACCTTCTTGCTAAACATGTTAATAGCTTCTCATAAGACACCCTAGCAATGCTTTCTGGTGTCAAAGTAGGAAGAGAAAATTTGAAATATAATTAAATTAGACTAGATAAGTGTATTATGAGATTATTAAAAGGAAAAAAAAAAGTAATGTCATGTCATCATGACATGAAACGATAACCAGTAATTGAAATATAAAGATGTAGGTACGAGGAGAAAAAGATTAAAAAGGTTCTATGCTTAATTGAAAAATATAGACAATTTCATGACAAAGATAGGAAAGAAAAGAAAAGGTAATGGTTGGAAGCAATAATCTTTGTTGAGTTCTATGAGAGAGACACTGGCTTTACAGGAATCTTTACTGATTATGATAGGAATTAAACCAAGTTCTTTAAGAGTGGCGGCTTAACCAGAAGAGGTGAAAGCAATGACCAAAACAGAGGAGCACAAAGACAATGAAAGCTTTACAGGAATCTTTACTGATTATGATAGGAATTAAACCAAGTTCTTTAAGAGTGGCGGCTTAACCAGAAGAGGTGAAAGCAATGACCAAAACAGAGGAGCACAAAGACAATGAAAGCTTTACAGGAATCTTTACTGATTATGATAGGAATTAAACCAAGTTCTTTAAGAGTGGCGGCTTAACCAGAAGAGGTGAAAGCAATGACCAAAACAGAGGAGCACAAAGACAATGAAAGCATAGCTACAGACAACATTATTAAATTAGATATGGGTTTCACAGTAGAGAACCTGTAGTAAAAGACTGCATGAGGAAAAACCAAAGTAATACAGAGGAGATGAAGGGTGACACAGGAAAGCAGCTGAGGAAATGTCTGTAATAAAAGCAAAAACTCCAAAATGAGCCCAGCTTTTAACTTATTCTTCCACTCAGCTCTATCAGAGATGCATTGTGTCAGAATAACTCAGATTTATCACGGCCCAAAGCTACAATAAAAGAGTTACTACCAATAATTCTACCATGAGCTAATGCACTGACTGAGGCTGTATCCTGGCTGTGGAAACCACACCTTCATCATTTTTTGCCGGTTTTGCTCCTGAGGAGACCTGTTAATTGCACACACATTGTTCTGGAGTATTGATTGTTCTATCCTGTGAGCACAGGAGAAGAAATCAAGATCAGCTGGGGCCTCTGGGAGCGGGTAATGAGGCTTGACTTCTCAGAGTGGTGCTCCTGCTGCAGCCATCGATACATGCACAAGTACAGGATCCTCCCTCTGCCTCTGCAAGGCTGGCAGAACAGAAGGAAAGCGTGGGGAAAAATATTATCTATCTGCATCCAAGAGTTAATTTTCAGGTGGAAAACGCGGATCAAAGCTGCAAATCAGTGAAAAGATGTTAGCTCCTTCTTATCTTTTAACTGACAGCTACTTTAGGTGGGTTATTAGGAGAAAATTCTTCCCTGTGAGGGTGGGGAAGGGGCTGGGATGGAATTCCCAGAGAAACCACGGCTGCCCCTGGATCCCTGGCAGTGTCCAAGGCCAGGCTGGACATTGGGGCTTGGAGCAGCCTGGGATAGTGGGAGGTGTCCCTGCTCACGGCAGGGGTGGCACTGGGTGGGCTTTAAGGTCCTTTCCAACCCAAACCATTCTGTGTCTCCACGATTTTAGGATGAACCATCTAAAACCTGGTGTGGGAAACTCTAATGCCTAGAAATGCTGACCACTCTACCACGTAACCAGAGCCTGCTCTACAGACTAGACACCAAAAACCCCCCAAAGTTACAGAAACACAGAATAAATGTTCTTAAGACACTCGTTTGCGCATCCCAGCAATCACAACACAATTTTTGATGCTTCCCACATGGTGAGGACAGGTGAGCCCAGGCAGCTGCGTCGATATAAAGACCATTTCTTAACAACCACACTTTTTAAATTTTTGGTTGCAGGCACACCTCCAAACTCACCTTATTTTATCGACAGTTCCTCAGTGGGAAGTGTCATGACTTCATGACCCTTATAGGGTCCCCATCTTTGAGTTGCTGAAGTCTGTATAGATGTCACTTTATCCTTTTCTCTCATTTTTTCACACACTATTTTTCTCATTCAGTGTTGAGAGATGCATCAAGGTTACCAATAAGAATTACAAAGAATAAATTCTTATGTTTTTTGAATAATGAAATTTAGAGCTCTGCAGATGCACTGGAGGAACTCAGCAGTCGCTGCCCAAAACCAGCAATTTAAAATACATAAAGGCAATCCAGGAGTCAGAGATAAATAGAGAACAGAACAAATTTAAAGGCGTTTCTTACAGGGTTAGGTTAGCACTGCAGTCTTTTAAAATCAGGACTTTGTCATTAATGCTGCCAGCTAATTAGTAACCAGTCATCCAAAGTCAATCTTCCCATAATTCTCTGAAGGGCAATAAAAATGCACCAGATATTAATTTGTCTCATTATGTCCTCCTTTGGGATCATCCAAGGTCTCACATTTTTATTGCAATACATGAAATTTTAAGAAGTGGAGCTTGAGAAGGAAACTATGACCCTTCTAGCCTACTTTGAGTACTTAAAAACCAAAAACATCGTGTCTTCACATTTGAATTTTCAGAGACTGGAGAGGGAAAGGAACAAATTGGTGGTTACAGATAATCGCTCTTGATCTTCCTGTTTTAGATTTGACAGGCTGATCTAGAAATTTGCTTGATTTCCAAGTGAAAAAGGGGTTTCCATGCATTTCAGATCCATCAGGGCATTTTTCTTGTCAGCAGCGTAGGTCTCCTGCACAGGAAGATGCTGAGCACTCCTCGCTGGAAGGAGAAATCAAAACCAGAAGGCAACAGCTATGCAGGGAATGTTCTGAAGTTTGAAGTGAGTGATGAATGACATTTGAGAAGTCAAGAGGGTGACATTTTAAGTCAGTAAACGTTATGGTGGTGCATTGAAAGATAGTGTTTCATATGGAACATGAGAATTTTCCTCTCTAATCCGTTCTGGACTAAACTGGGGAAAGTAAATGGTTCTGGCCCTTGCAATCTAGAGGAATGAAAACTGAATTTGGGGGAGGAACACCTCAGTTTTTGCAGTAGCTCTTGATTTATCATAAGAAAAGCGTAATCAGCACTTTTTTCTTTTTTTCATGGAGGTTTTCAAAAATCAGTTGGAGGTTTCTTCAGAAAACCTCTGCATTGTTTGAGAATTATTTCCAGAAATTTAGAGTTATTGTTTCTCTCACTCAAAAGAGAAGCTTTCAGTGGAATTTTACTTAATGCAATTGCATTTCTGCTGTTAGAAAATAGGCTGAAATTAAGAGATGAAGCATATTTTTTGTTTTTTTCAAAGACTGAGCTGCAATGGAAAAAAAAGGTTTTAATGAAAGTTTCAAAAGCATTTACATACACCTGAAGATTTCTGGAAAGCAGTTCTCATGGCTTTTTACATTAAATGAAATAAGTGCGTAAAACGTATTTAGGGTTAAGTATTCCACAGTGTCTAACATTATTCTCAAGAAAAGCATTAGAGAAATCAAACTAAACTAAAGAAAATAAACAAAAAAAATCTCCAAACTTTTTTTTTTTTTTTTTTCCTGATGGTCAGAATTCTTCTACCTGTCCAGTTATCTGTCTCTGCACCCAATTTAGTCATATGCATGCCAAGCAGGACCAACATCTACCATTTAGGGAACATACTTCAATTTTATTTTATATTTGCTTCTGTTTAGAACATTTCTTTAAAGGCCCATACCTTTGAGATTTTGGATCAAGGAATAGTACCTGAATAACTGATGAGCTACCACGCTCTGCTGTGTTTAATTTCACTCATACTAGGTTTGATTCCCTGAATCTCACTGTGTAAGGGTATGTAAGAGCTTTCCTTCCCAGGTGACAAATTATCATCTCACTATAAAAACATATGATGCCTGAAATGCAAAGGAGCAGCCAAGATTGTGCTTCAATCGTACAAGCACCAAGATTTGGCTGGAATAAAAAGCTGAGTGGACTAAACTCTGAGTTGCAACTTCCTGTCAATCCATCACCTGGGATTAGTCAGCTCACAGCAGTGTAAGGATTGTCTAGTAGGAAACACTTTTCTGAGGGATGAGGTCCTCTAAGAATGCAGTGGTTGCCAGAGAAAAAGATCTAATTTATGACAACAGCTTTCTCTAGAACAGGTAACCTTCAAACCGTCAGAGATATTCACCCAAGATACATTTTCTCATTAGAAATCCTGTCTCAACAGCATAATGATAGTTTTTTGTTTGGTTTGGTGTAGGGTTTGGTGGTTTTTTGGTTTGGTTTGGTTTTTTGTTGTTGTTTTTTTTTTTTTTTGGTAGTTAAGGAATTTGCTGTCCATACAACCAATACGATCAGGATGAAGAACATGAAATCTAGGGAGTGTCTCCATTCAAATCATACTTACTAGTGCAATTTTGATTGTCATTTCTGTCTTCTATTAGTCATGCACATTTTGAGAAGTGACACAACTGAGCTTACAAGTGAGAGGCCAACCTTGGGACTCCTTCAATCTCTTAAATATTGCAGCAATCCTTGAGGTTCTTTCAGCTGCAGACAGCACAGGAATAGTATTTTTGATGTTCTTATGCTTCTCACATTCTATGGCTGTCCATCTGCACAGCAATTGCTACGACTTCTGCCAAATTTTATACTGTCCCATCACCCGCCTTGCTGCTCTAATAACCTGCTGGGTGTTTAAATCAAGGAACAACTGAAGGATAGTATTTCTTTGGGCATTCCCAATGTGCCTCTGTCTACTTAGAGCCAAAGAAGTGGGATGTGATAACAGAGAACTCCCAAATACCCAGCACCTTTCCAAGCCATAACTCCAACCATTCACTAAGCCAGCACCATCAAAGCTCTCTGGACTGAGGATAGTTATGAAATTCCACTGAATTTTGTGGGTGAAAAACCAAACCATTTAAGTGCATTTCACAGACTTTCCACACTGTGTGGGTGCTCTGGTTTTTTGTGTTTTTTTTAATTTTCTTTTTATTGCATCGCACCTCCTAATAGTCTCTTTTTCCTTCTCAGCATTGTCAGTGCTTTTTTCCCACAAAGTAAATGTTATACTTTAAAATTAAAGCAACCCCCTGAGGGCAGAAAAATAATATTTATATGTATAGATATATTTCTACTTATTTGTCAATCTTGCTTCAATACTCCAGTAAAAAAAGAAAAAAAAAGACACATTAAAAAAAAAAAAACCAAACACTGAACTCCAACGACTTGGAAACATCCCTTTAAAATATCACTTTGACCCAGATAATCATTATTCACTGTCCCACTGCCTTAATGTTGAGCACCACGTGTTACTGCACCCACGACACTGCACTAATTAATAAAGAAATTATTTCATTGCTGTCACTGTATAATGTGCAGTACTTATCTAAGTGCAGTTTGCATTCTGATCTGACTTATTCCAGTTCAGATGCACTGATTTTTTTTTTTTCTCTTGTGTTGTTGCAACTATGCAGATTTTGAACTATCTGATCTGGTTTCATCTGATCTAAAAAAAAACCAAAAAACCAGCTCAACATTTTTCATTACTGAGAAGCATCTAAATGCAACCATAAATCTGAGCAGAAAAGGTCATTCTTAACATGTTGCCTGATTTAAGCATCCAGTGGATTAAAGAAGCAGATGGGCAGACTGAAAATGTTTGTTGATATGCCAGAATAAAATGGATGCCACCTGAGCTCCAAAATAAATCTACTGCTATTCCCAAGATCAGTTCCCTCTGGCCTCAAAAATGTAAAAGCTAAAAAGATCAATATCAAATTTTCAGTGATGTAGTTTCTCATATTGAAGAACACGCTCCATCTGTTGGAATCTGATTTTCAAGGGACTGAAAAAGTCTGGCAGGAATTCAGCTTCCTTTAAAAAAGCCCTATGCCAGTGCATTAAGAACAGGTAAATCAGGTACAAAGTTCTTTTAAACACGTGGAGTTGCCAATCTCCTGCTTTGTGTCTTCCCTTGGTAGCTAGATTTCCTCCTTGGAGATGCTCAGATGTCCCAGCAACATTCATCAGAGTGATGCCTTTTTAAGTGTATATCCATCACCTTAAAATTAAAATGACAAATGGTATTTAGTTGCTGCCTCAGGATTTTAAATTGGTTTAGCAAATTAGCAATGGAGATGGAGAGGCTGCTTTTTGCAGAGATTTATCTGGTACATTTTGAGAGAAAGCCATTTCTCCTGCTCGCTCAGTCAAAATACTCAAAGATGAAATCATTACTTTGCATTTAGCATGCAGCCCGAAGTTTTAATTGGACTTACATCACTGCCTTGGAGCAGACAACAGAAGGGAGAGCAAAGAGGCTCAGCATCACCAAGGCTCCCCAGACAAGCTTCCTGACACAGATGGGATGGACATGATGCCTAAAGATTTTTAGCTTTTTATACATATATTTTTTCATATATTTGTAGCTTTCGTAGACTGTTAATGCATAGTTACAACTTCTGGTACTTTTCTTGCCCTCTCCCGTAGTTGAACAAACCTTTACTAGCACATTCTTGAAATTGTAATTAGTTTTGCTTTTAGTCTATCAAGGCCACTCTGTTTTGCACCATAAATCTTAGTCACAACAAAGTGCAGGGCTAAAAGATCAGGGAGGAACTCCAAGGGGGCAGAACCTGGGGGGAAATTACCAAGCCGACTGCTCTTCCAACTGGACAATATTTGTCAGACGTACTAATTAACCAACCTTATAAAAATTGTAGAAATACTGTCTCATATGTGCATAACCCAATATTTTGCACCTGGAAGCTTTCAGTTAAAGATTTGCTTTTATATTATAATTTCAACACTGTTTGGAAGAGTTTTGTGTTTTATTTATTCCAGGCAACAGACAGATGCCTGGCCGGGGTGGAGAGAAGCCTGATAGGAAAAGATCCCGTTTAGGTTTTTCTGGAGACATGAAAAAAATCCCCAAGAAACAAACAACCCCCCAAACAAACAAACCCCAAAACCCCCAAACAACAACAACCAAACAAACAGACACAACACCAACAAAAAACCCAAAACAAACAAACAAAAAAAACCCCCAAACCCCCCAAAACAAAACAAAAACTCCCCAAAACCAACAAAAAACTTCCCAAAAAAACGCCCCCAAAAAACCATACCACACCAAAAAAAAAAAAAGAAAAAGAGAACTAGTTAAGAGTTTAAGTGAGAGGTTCGGGAAGTTGGACTAGAAAACATTACACCTCAGCGTTGCCTTGCCTTGCTTTTCTTTGCCTACACTCTCATTTTTTGCAGCTTGTGCTGCTCGTGCACATTTTCACCAAGGTCTCTCTCCCACCAAGGAATGGCTCCTGCCACTACCAGGAGCTGTGGATGTGCTGCCCACCTTGTGGTCTGACCTGAGAAACCCTGTTGAAGGAGAATCTCGCTGAAAAAGAAACATGAATTCACGACACGTGGTGAGATCCTTCCCTAGGCTAAGGGACTTCCTCTGGAAATGTGCCACTCGCCTTCACGGAGAGAGTGGGCAAATGGAGCTTTGATCTTGCCAGAAGGATTTCTTTGATCTTTACGAAAAAACTGCTCAAGACTTATCTAACAAAGTCAGCAACATATTAAAATACATAAAGATGAAGTTAGCAGCGTGGAGGCAAGTGCTCGGAATAGGATCTTGATCATTTCTCTGTACTACGTCTTGAATCACTGATTTTTGTGATAGAGACACAGCTGTTATCTCTGTATTCTTTTTTTTTTTTTCTCATCTTTTCCTCCCCTAGTGCAACTGTTCAGAAGAAATTCACTGTGAGTGTTTGCAGGGAAATTTGATCTGCAAGGGCAGTTTTCGTGTGGTGCTGCCCCACAGATTTGACAGAAGATTCAATGCCTCACAGAATGAACTGCATCAAGAATAAACAGATCTGGGGTGTCATCTACGATTTTTCATCTCTGTCACAAGCATACTGATGAGTAATTTAGTATTTTAGCGGCATTTCCTGAAAACCATGGATGGGATGTAATCTGTATCATTCTGGGCATAAGTGTCTGAAAAGCTATTTAAGTCTGAATAAAATAATTTAGCCTGCCTGAACTTTTGAAGGGAGCATCCTGTGTGTAGTGAGGAAGAGAGTCTTAGCCATTTCTGAAGGAATAATATAGGTAACAATGACCATAAATAAAAGTCTAAATTATAGAAGAAAGGGAGAGGGAGATAGAGAGAGAGGAAGAGAGAGACATTTCAATACAATCTTTCATTTTTTTATTTGATTAATAACTTTTATGTTTATAATGAATGAAATATCCTACATAGCATAAAACCAATTTAATCACATTGAACTTTTTCTGCTTGTAAGCAAATTGTTGTTTTCAATGAGTTCTGATTGTGGCCAGGTTTTCAAAGAAAAGTCACTATTAGCTTCCATCTATAACGGATAAAAGAACTTCTCTACAGTGTCTAAACCTTTTTTTCTTCTGAGAATTCTAGAAGTTACTAAGAGACAGTTTATTTTTTAAATTCTCACAATTCTGATCCATTTTAAAACGCATGGAACTGCAAACTTAATAACTGCAGTTGTATGAAGATAAAGCACAGGTCTTTTAGACCTATCTTGAAAAATAAAGGTGCTTTTTTTTTTTTGTCACAGTGTCACCTTTGGAGCTTCCTTAAAAATCTTTTGAAAAACAGAAAGTTATCTTAATTTTCATCACAAGTTGAGAGCAAGGGCCACAAAGGCAGACTGAAAACAGCATTCCAGGTAGCATACTAGTCAATAGAAGTTGTTCTCTATGGAAACTTTCCACAGGAATGGGAATTTCAATAGGTGATGGCATTGGTGACAGCAGATCAATTATAGTAAATTAAGTATGAGGCTACCTGTGAGGTAATAACAAAACAAAAATCAAAACCAAAACAAACACAGAAAGAGTAATTGAAAGTGGATTAATATTTTAGGCACGGTTATGCTAATTCCATAATTAATTATGATCTGTTTAAGTACAAAAACCTTCTCTGTTGATAGGGTGACTGCCATCCAGTGGGACAGAAGGAAAAAGCTGAGGGGGATTCAGCTGAAAATGGTGGAATTCTGGTGAGAGGAGGTGAAGGAGGAAAGCAGGAATTGCTGTGAAACACACCCTGGGTTAGGATAACGGTGAATATCCATGAGGAAAACAGATTTGGGGCAAGATGGAACGAAAGGAAAGGGAGAGGTTGGAGTAGCAACAGTTTAAGTGTTGAGTTTGGCAGATGAGACCATCAGAGGTGTTTATGTGAGTCTTGGTTGTTTTACATCAGGAAACAGCTGTGAAAAACATAACTGCTGTTCTGTCCTCTGATCACCTGGCTCCCAGGGCTGGGCCATCAAAAATAGGTGAATTTACACGCTGGAGGTTTATGCAATGAGGTAAAGCCCTTCATTGTTAGTGGCAGGTTATTCATGTGGACACACTTTTGCTGTAACTGCTGTGGATGTAATCAATTTCCTTTATGACACCCACCAACTACACGCAAAAAAACCCCAAAATTATTCCATCCTCTCTAAAAACATACATTTTTTGGGGGAGCAATCCTAACTTTGTCCTTCTGTTGACATGCATTATGATATTGTGTTTTATCACACAGTCACACACAAATTTTTTCCCACGTGACATTCTGGAAAAAACCATCTGGTGTTGGAATGAACTTGGATCATCCACCAACAGACATTCACTGCAGATAAAGAAATAAATGGGATGAATCTATAAAAGAGGAGGGCAAAAATAATGTTTGACTACAAGAGAATAAACTTTCCTTGGATGTATGTATGGTTCCTTCTGCACAAGTCCCACGAGACACGTGGATAACCTGTACAAGTTAACTGTGTTTTCTGAAAATTCCCTTTATTCCTGCTCAAAGTGTTTTCTGGATGGAGAACAGATTCGTGTAACACAAGGATTCTACACAATCTGTGTGACCATTAGTTCCAAAAGTGTATTATGGCGNACACCAAAGAGTGTCCTAAGAAGAGTCTGCACTTCAAATATCTCCATGAACTCTCTGCTATAATTATTGACTGAAAAAAAAAGAAAAAAAAAAAAGAAAGAATAAAAAAGACCAACCCCCAAAACACTCACCAGAAAAAAATCAGGACAAAACAGAAAAACTATTATTTTTCTATATGTACCTATTATGGTCTCACTGAATTCTACAACAAATTTCTGTCTCTGTGCAAGCAAACTCCTCATGTATTTGACAGAAGGAATGGATACTTTACAGAGCCAATAGGTAATTCTTAGTGAAATGCTGAGGTACACAGACCCAGAGAGCTTCTTATGAAATTAGTTACACTGGAAATCAAAATGAAACTAAATGAGACATGGAAAGTGATGAAAACCCAGGGGGGAGTGGGCATGCTCTTGCTGGCATTGCTACCTCATCCCTTTCTCCTCTCCTAGAGAAAACCAGATTATAATCTGATGATCCAGAGGTTCTAAAAGGAGACTCACCACAATAATCAGTTGTACCCTTCCCTGGGTGTTTGTGCTCGCTCACACACACTCATCATGTTAGGGATATAAACTTAGGGGCAGGAATGGGGAATCAGGGACATTTGGAGTGCTGACATTTGTTTTCCCAAGTGTGATGGGGCCTGGTGATGGCTGAACACCTGCCTGTCCATGGGAAGTTGGGAATGGATTCCCTGTTTGGCTTCTACATACGTTTTTTGCTTTATCTATCAAACTGTTTTTAGCTCAAGCCATGAGCTTTTGTGCATTTGCCCTTCTGATTCTCTGCCCCTTCCACTGAGGAGGAGTGACCAAGCTGCTGCCTGGTGTTTATCAACCTACTGGGGTTAAAAGACAAAAATGCAAATGCAGCAGAAGCATAGAAGGAAAGGCTGTGAGAGCTGGGATTGTTCAGCCTGGAGAGGAGAAGCTTTGGGGGGACCTCAGTGTGGCCTTGCAGGGCCTGAAGGAGCTGCAGGAAAGATGCAGAGAGACAATTGCCAAGGGCTGGAGGGACAGGAGCCAGGGAATGGCTTCCCAGTGCCAGAGGGCAGGGCTGGATGGGATCTTGGGAAGGAATTGTTCCCTGGGAGGGGGGGCAGGCCCTGGCACAGGGTGCCCAGAGCAGCTGTGGCTGCCCCTGGATCCCTGGCAGTGCCCAAGGCCAGGCTGGACATTGGGGCTGGGAGCAGCCTGGGGCAGTGGGAGGTGTCCCTGCCCATGGCAGGGGGTGGCACTGGATGGGCTTTGAGGTCCCTTCTGATCTTAAATCACCCTTCTGTGATGATTCTTCGATTTACTGTGCCTTATCACAATTTTTGAATATATTCCTGTCATAAAACACTTCTACCTAACTGTACTGATCAGTCTTGAGTAGAAACTCTGACAAACAACAGGTTTCAGATTTGCTCTCTGAAAAGCTATTTAAAGATAAATAGAGGAAGAGTTGAGATTTTTAAGAAGTTGTTATAAAACTGCTGTCTCAGGAGCCTTCCTCCATGAACCTGGTAAAGGTGTTTCATAAAATGTGGTCACAGGATCGAATATCTCTCTGTATAAGATCAGCAATTTCCGAATGAAAAAATTAAAAGTTTTTTAAGTGTTTAGCATACTGTACTTAAAGGGAATATGAATTACTGTCATGCCTCCATTACTATTGATTTGTAGTCCACTAATGTCTAAACCAGGATGGAGGATCTTCAAAGGGCAATAAAATCTAAAAAGCTTTCAGCATGAGGTGCAAAGTCATTAAGTGATTCAAGGGGTAACACAGGCAATTTATCATTACACATACCTGTGCAACTACGATACCATCCTAATTTAGAGCTTAATTCATTATCCTGAAGCATGAGGATATTATCATTGCATAACTTATCTGAGATTTGAGGGTTTACTGTAAAGATTTTAAAATACTTTCAGTCAGTCATAGAGGTGAATATGTTTACAGAGGATCTTATCTATTTTTGTCTCGTAGCATTCTGGGGGATATTATTGTAATATCAGTTTCAGTACAGATATGAGTATTCAAGCATCATTAAAGTGTTGGGGTTTTTTATTTATTTATTCCATTTCCAAGGCTGTGTGTTTTCCTTTGGGCTGTTTTTCTCTCTTTTGTATATAAATATATGTGAATATACATACATAAACACTAGGAAAAACACATGTTTAAAAGAAAAATTCTTTCAAAGTATTGAAAGATACTCTCAAAGATGTATATCTATACGCAAAATATAAGGAAGTCAACAGGGTTATTTCTATTTTTTTTTCTCTCCTCTGGCATAATTTAATTACTGACTGAGAAGATTTATTATTTCCTTAACAGGCTTTGGATTACAGATTCAGAGAGTGAAGACAGAGCACATATTTTTTTGAATATTTATTATTTGTTGCTGGTTTGGTTTGGTTTGGTTTGGTTTGGTTTGGTTCGGTTGAGTTTGGTTTGGTTTGGTTTGGTTTGGTTTGGTTGCGTTTGGTTTGGTTTGGTTTGGTTTGGTTGGGTTTGGTTTGGTTTGGTTGGGTTTGGTTTGGTTTGGTTTGGTTTGGTTTGGTTTGGTTTTGCTGGGGTTTTTTTTTGCTTGTTTGTTATTGAAAACAACTTTTCATTCTCCCCGAAGTCTGTATCGCGTATGAACTAATTAAGTCCGATATCGTATTTTAAGAAGAACTCCATAAACTCTTCAGACATCTCCATCTGTAAGGAGGGTTAAGTGAAACAGCCTGGAACACCACAGCAAAACATTCTATTGCAATATTCTGCATATACAGGAATTCAGCCAGGCTTTTATCCTGTCCTGCGCACCATGAGGTTGCCTCAAAGGTTGTAGATAATGACGAAATACGTTAAAAGAGAAGACAGAATTCATAGGCCTATGGGATCAAATATATCTGACAGTTCATTTTGTGATCCTACCTTGAGTTTTTTTGCTGTTGTTCATTATTGTATTTTTAGGAAGAGCATGAAACTTTAAAAAAATTCATTATGTCCTTCCCCTGAGGCAAAAGGCAGTTGGAAGGTAGAGTTCAGGGCAGAGAAGTTTCTCTCTTTTAGTTCACAGAAAGGAGCTCAAAATTTGTAGCATTTTGGTAAAATTTTCTCCATCTTGAGTTGTCTCTACTCTAAATAAAAGCTCCAATGACTACTGTTGCACAGTCTGTTTCTTGCACTAAGTACTGTCCAACTTGTTGTTCTTAAGTTCTTTAAAACTGTCTCAAAGAATTCTATGTCTTTAGTGATTTTCCCCCTTCCTCAAATATTCTCCTTCTTGGGGTTAACGACTGGTACAGATTTCTCTTGTTTTGTTTTGGTTTTGTTTTTTTTTTGGTGGGGGGGGAGTGTTTGGCTTGTTTGTTTGTTTTGTTTTGTTTTCTTATCTTTTTATATAACTATTTTTCAGGATGGTAATGGAACTGAAATAAAAATAGCCTTTGAACACACATGAAGATTCCTAATGACAGTCTTGTGCTACTGCAAAAACCAGTTTTGGTGTAGTAAAAACATTATTATTCCGCAGTAAAATTGAGCATTTTGTCCTTCTGTGTATGAGCATTACGTCTTTCTATGCTTTTATGCCATGTATGTATAAAAATATCATCATATTCCCCTCAAACTGAAATACTGGAGGTTAAATATTTCTACGTTCCTGGCTGAAGCAGCTAAAAAACATATTTCTACTAGACCTGCTTTTCTGCTTCTATAAGATTCATTTCTTTTACTGGGAAATATGCATAGAGCTTTAAAGAGCTCGAAGAGGGTTTCAGCTAAATGAAATCACTACAGTGTAAATTATGTGTAAAATGAGGAAATCCATACTCTTTCCCAAAGTTTCATTGAAAGAGTTTGAGCCATGAAGAAGAAGTGACTGAGTGAGCACCACGGCAGATTAAAATCATTCCTTTATGCATGGGAAATACTCTGCCTTGAAAAATAGATGGGAAATTGAAAGAATATAAACACACACCATTGAGACAAAGCCGTGGAAATGACTGCATTCTCAGCCTACTAAACAAGCAGGAAGAATTCACTTTGGACCTAACGAATTACGTGATTTACTTTTCTCAGACAGATTCAAACAGTGAAATAAATGAGCCTCAGATAGATTTTGTTTTTAAAAAACTCCACAGTTTGGATTTAATTTCTATATTGATAAATCTTCCCAGAAATGGAAAAGTAGAAAATAATTAGCTTTCCTCAGTTTGAGAGAGGATTTTCTTATAGTCCCACATAACCTCATGTTTTCATTATAGAATATGATAAGAGTCTTTTATCTGAAATTATTATTTATTAGTGGCTGTACTGAAAAGAAGTCAAAAGTGGGGTGGGGGTAGAAAAAAACATTGAACATTAGCAGTTCAGGGGTTTGGAGAATATTAATAGATGCCAGTCTCAGATCTAGAGTTCTTTCTCCTGGCAGAGATGAAGAAAGATCATGAAGACGTTTCTGGCCACAGTTGTGTGTAGTACAGCATAATAATTAGATAACTCAGTGCTTAACCTTTTTTCTTCTAAAATAACTGCTCCTTTAAGCTGGAGAGACAGCAGAAATCTCTTCTGAAAACTCCTTCTCAGTATCCTCCTCTTCATAGCAAACCAGCTTTCTTCTCCATCTGTCTTCAAGACAATGGATTTAGCATCTTGACCCTGATATCCTAATGTTCAGTATTTCTTAAACCTGTGCTTTAAGAGAAATCACAGGCAAAATGATAAAATTACAGAATCATAGAATCAGAGAATGGTTTGAGTTGGAAGGGACCTCAAAGCCCATCCAGTCCCACCTCCCTGCCATGGCAGGGACACCTCCCACTGTCCCAGGCTGCTCCCAGCCCCAGTGTCCAGCCTGGCCTTGGGCACTGCCAGGGATCCAGGGGCAGCCACAGCTGCTCTGGGCACCCTGTGCCAGGGCCTGCCCACCCTCCCAGGGAACAATTCCTTCCCAAGATCCCATCCAGCCCTTCCCTCTGGCCCTGGGAAGCCATTCCCTGGCTCCTGTCCCTCAAGCCCTTGTAGAGCTGTCATTTACATGCAATGCTACAAATTTTGTCTTATTTTGTATTATTTTCCAGGCAGATGGGCACAGGGACACATATTAAGAAACCACACTCTTCCACTCACTATTGTTAAAAAAACTTCTGCTCCTCTCTTTTATGTTGTGCTCGGTGGCATAACCGGTTGATAAATCTCATGGGGTCTTCTTCAATTTCTGATTATTAAGGCCTTACAATTTATTTTTAATTGGTGCTTGTAAAAATTCAGGACAGAAAAAGTATCCCTTAAAACGCCTTATCCTGTGCAAATTTAATGATGTTAATTATCTCAGTTTAGTATGAAGTCTCCATATCTCTGTCACCTTCCCCTTTTCAAGAATATGAATTGGATTATGATCACCACATTAATGATGCCTGACTAGTATTGAATTTTATTGGTTCTATCTTGTTGTCCTCATGCACTCTGCGGTAGAATTCAATAAGAATCGCTTAGTCAAACTGCAGGGTTTTTTAAAAAAAATGACTCAAGGCAAAACTGTTAAAAACCATTCATTAGTGCTGCTCTTTTTACGTTTGTGAAGAAAACCTTGAAATGAAAACTTTTAGTGAGATCTGCTAGCGAAATAGTAAACCACGCTTTGGTTACTTCAGCTTTGAATTTGGAGGTCAATCTCAGTCCTGCTGGACACAGTTTCCACTTCCTCCTCTACTTTAATTTTCTGCAACAACCTGACTGGATTTGGAGGGGCTTCTGACAAAAATTTACAGAAATTCTACTCACTGTGATACTTTGTAAAGACTGAAATTTGAAATATTGAATATCGACTACCAATATCCTTTTGGAGATGGATGGCTACCAACATGTTTGGTGGTTTGGTTTTTTTGGTTGTGTTTTTTTTTAATTAAACTTTCTTTTCTTGTTAGTTTTAATTCCATGATACAGATTGATACCCATAGAGATATATAGACCAAAAAAGTAAAAATGAAAGTCACAAGCCAAAACTAAATAAGAAATCATGAAAAGTCCACTTCTCTCTTTTTTTTTCAGCAAGGTCTTTGGAAACTTAATAGGATTAGAATGCTGATACAGCATCTCATTGCGTTTTGATTCTCCTATTCCTCTGCTTACTACCAATCAGAACTTTGAAAAGTAACATAAAGTATATTGAAACATCATATTGATTTCTCAATCAGAGGTACATATCTGAAGAGAGCAAATGAGATAGAACCTGTTCTTTCCTGGAGTTAATCAGGGAAACTGCCATCAATTCAGCAGAGTTAAAATTACACCTATAGGAACAAGAAAACATTGGCAGAAACATTCTGTTTAGATTATTTTATTAGTCAAACTACTTTTCCATCTGAATTTTGCTAAAGCACAGTTTTTTCTCAGAGAACAGAAGTTATGCTTTATGTCACTGAGATGAGGGGTGGTGTGACAAAGAACATCAGTGTTCTGAGCAGCGGGATGTGTTTCCCAGAGAGGAGTGAACCCTCCATTCTTGGAGTTATCTCAAAAGCTCCTGGGATGTGATCCTGGTCAAGACCTGGCCTGCTACAAGTCCTCAGCAAGATGGTTGGACAAAAGGACTTCCAGAGAGCCTTTCAATTCTCAAACATCCTGTGATTCTGTGATTTTCCATGTGTTAGGGGCTAGAATTTGATGATTCCCTAGTTCAGAGGGTTCGGAGTTTATGGCTCTCAGTCATTAGAACCCCTTTCCCTTGGCAATTCACCCCGGCGTGATTAATTTCAATAACTTCAATTTCTAAACCTGAGCCATTAACTCAGTTTATTTTCCAAGCACTTTCAGCCCTAATGTCACCACAAACCCTCAGCAGCAAAGAAACGTGATTGATGAAGTCACACCCGCGCTGTCGTTCATCCCGGAATTATGATCTGAACATGGTGTAACTGTGGATGGCACAGTGTCAGAACCAGGGAACGAGGTATTTTATCAAAAAGTGGCTCAAAACAGCCTTCTGTGATAAAAGCTTACATGGAATAAGAGCCAATTTTGTGGACTGCAGACTCCACTCAGGTAACGAGGCCCGCTGCCCCAGTTTTGGACACCGGCATGGGTCACTCAGGCAGCTCCACACCTCACACGCCTCCCCAGATGAAACATTCGTTGTCAGGGTGAAATCTGGCTGCTTGAAAGGAGTAATTTGCAGCCCTTCAAGCCTATGTCTCAAATTCCGTGATCCGTAAGGGAAAAATAATATTTAATGTTGGAGTTTTGTACTGCAGTAGAGAATAACATACGTTTAGATCAAATATCAGGAAGAAATTCTTCCCTGTGAGAGTGGTGAGGCCCTAGCACAAGTGACTATTCACATTATTTGTACTGGAATTGAAAACTTAAGAGGATAGGCTTCAAGGAGTAGCTATTTTTAAAATAATTTAATTAGCAGCAAAAAAAAAAAAAAAAAAAAAAAAAATTCCTTTCTCCAGAAATGTTTTTAAACCTAATTGCTAAGTGGATGACCTTTTATTTTGTATGGAATTCTGCTTCAAGTCAATTAGCAATAATGGCCATTCTCACTTAAAGTGAGAAGTATGACATTTTGTTTGAACAGCCATTTTTAAGTGTTAATAATTGCAGGCAACGAAATGCTTGAGAAAGTATCATTTTGCTGTAGTGATAAAAAAATATGTGACTGTACTTTTTGAAAAGCAAGGCTCCTGGTTAGAGAGGAGAGTGCAAGAGAATTTTAATTACAACTTATAACGCTGCAGAACTCTTTTTAATATATTGTTCTCAACTCCAGAGATACATTCCTGCAGTGCAGACACACAAACCTTTACCTACAGCTACAGCCTCACTGAACTCAAAGATGTTAGATACTCCTTCCTGAAACATATAATTTCATTGCCATTTTCAGTTGTTTTTTAAAATGGTTATTTAAGTTTTTATTATTAATGGGTTTTTTTGTCTGTTATTGCCAGCCAAAGAGGAGCTTCTAAATTGCATTCAGTCTAATAATGTGCCATTCAAAAATCAAATATTTGCTTCTAGTCTGTCAGCACACGCCGATGAAAAAATGAGTGATGGAGAAATACAACTGCAGGCCCTCTGAGCACAATAGCTGAGAAACACGTGCACACTTTTCCCAAATATGTATTTAGGTGCTCAGATGTAATCAGTCAGGAGGCTCCTCTGAAATGAGACGTCACCGTGTTCAATTTCAGCACCTTACACATAAAATCTTAAATATCTTTACAGTCGTTGGGCCAGCGCTCTCAGCATTTTGTACAACACTTTAGAGTCTCACTTAGGGATTTGTATATGAGGAATATGACCATCCTCCCTGAAGTTTATCTATATTTATTTTTATCTTAAAAGAAAACAAAACAAACAAAAAAAAAAAAAGCAACCAACCAACCAAGCAACAAAACAGGAAAAAAAAAATACCCCCAAAACAAACAAAAAAAACCCACTGCAATTTATTTGGAAAAGAAACTTTGACCACGACAAAGATATTTCTAATTTGAGTAACTGCACTGTGCCCACGCAGTAGGAGCATATCTGTGTGCCACTGAACTTTTGGTGAGAAGTAGTTGTTTGCCTCCATCTCAAAACATTGATGCTCAAATAACACTAAAAAGGAAGAAAGAAAATAATTTTGGCTTTTTTTTCCCTGTAAAACACAAGATTTGAAGCAGGTCATATATACTGTCTTGTAAGTTAAATTGAGAAGATGTTTAGAAATTTTTTTTCCCTTCCCTACAGATGGAGATCACCTGCTGGAATCATCCTGTTGCTTATAATTGGTAATGATACTTGTAATTAATAATAACTAATAATAGATATTTATTTTGTATAACTAGTTCTTTGTCATTGCTTGGTACTACTAACATTGAACTACTAACACTGACTTCAGTTCCTTTTTGCCTTCCTCAGTTTGAAGTTGCTCTTTTCCTTATTTCTCCCTCTCTCTCTCCAAAAGATGCTTCAAAATGTCAATCACTGGGATTGAAACAGAAATATCTAGGTAAACATTTTAATGACCACTCTTGTGGCTTTATATTTATATTTATATTTTCTACATTGATGCATGTCTGTCCACTGCCCTGCTGCTGTTGGCATATGCAAATAATATGCAAGAAAGAAACAGAAATGCACCTTTACGGAGCTCTAGTGAACCCCAGGGTTTGTTTTTTTATTATTAAAGAATTTGCTTTCTCCAGCCAAAGAGGAAGAATATGAGCACAACAGTTGCAGTCTGTGAGGGAGTAGAACAGCAGAAAAAAAAGCTGCAAGTGGCTAAAACACTTCCATTTTCTCAAGGCTTATGACTAAACACCAGCAAAACACACATTGCTTGGACATGTCCCAGAGTTAGTGGCCAAGACAAATCCATTTAAAAGCACAGTTCAGAGTCTCTCAGCCAAACTGAGATACTCCACACTCTCAGTAAAGGACTGTTCCTTGGCTCTGCAATATGGGAGAATGTATTAAAGTCTGGTTCTTGAGAAACAACTCTGGGAGTTTTAGCTGATTTACTCAAACATGTACAACTCATCATTCTTTTTCCCCCAGAGATGTTTTCTCAAGAGATTTTTTTTGTTCAGCTGGTATAAGGCCCCTGTAGCACTTCCATTGTACAGCAGATGCAAAACCTAGAGATGAAAAAGGGGTACAAATTCCAAACAAAAAAAACCCCTCAGAATGCAATACATGTGGAAAGTAAATCCGTGCAAATAATAGATAAAAATGCAAAAATAAAATTCAGCATCCATGTCAGACAACTTCTTTGTCGTGCTCATCTTCTCCACATTAGGAAAAATTAGGCTGTACGAAAAAATTGTTGGAATTCATATTCTGTGTCAGCTTAGATGTCCACATACTCACAGTGGCTAACCTGAACTAGTAAACGTGTGCTTGTTTTGCACTGATTCACATGGAGTCAATGAAGAATAAGTAACTCTCAAGAGAGGAAAAAATCAGAAAAAGAAGACATTTAAAAAGTCTTTATGGCCACAGATATTTAAGCTATTTTAAAAGGGTTACTTAATTCCATTTGTAAAAATATTATATCACGTTGAAAGTTTATTGTTACAAAAACGTATGCCATAACTGAATTTCAAACAGCAGTGCTTGAAGTGAAGAATGAGTTAGTCCCATTATAGGATTAAACTAACATTATCAGTCAAATGAACAGAATTTTTATTTATGATTTGGTATATTGTGTTGTTTAGATACAGAAAATATAGGAAAACGAAGAGGAACTTGGCCAAGTAATGTTCTGTGCAACCAAAGTGAAGGAAATTAAACTGAAGTGAAGGAAATTAAACTGAATTGGAGGAAATTAAACTGAGTCATTGATGTTTGGGGTTTTTTCATAGCTTTCACAGAGAACTCACCTAATGAGTCAGAGAGCTTAGCCACGTCTCAGATGCCAAGCTTTCATCAAAGAAGAGGGAGCTACCAGAAAGGTCACTGGCTAAATTGAGTCTTTGGGTTGTGGGCTGCTTTCCTGTTGCTCTTTGCAGTCTGAACTTTGTAAATCTTGCCTTGAGCAGCAGTTTGCAATTCCTATAAACCATTTATGAGTGTGCTTAAATGTCAGCCTTCCCGGGAAATCGCGTGGGCATGCATGGGTGTGTGAGGGGAGGCATGGCAACAAAATCCCTGCGCCAACAAGTGGGGCTTTGGTCAACAGTTTTCATCAGATTCTGTGTTTTCACTGAGTTGTTTTTATGGAGGAGCAGTCTGCTTAACTTTCTCGGTGCCTCTGGGTAAACTTTCAAGATGAACCTCTCCTTTGCACCCACAGTGCTTCAAAACAGAGATGAGCACTCGGGAAATGGGAGCGTGTTCTGTACTCTTCGGCACCAGCCTCCTGCCAAACTGCGGCTGTGTGCTGCAGAGAAACTCCTATTCCTCCCAATTTTCACTTCTGAGGAATCTAATTATTCGATCCTTTGAAACAACGCATTCAACATCCGCTGACAGAAGCAAAACGCTTCCAGATATTCATTTTTGCATAACTGACTGCCCCCCAAAAAAATGCAAATCTAGTACCAAAAACCGAGTTAAATAAGCTCCACAGACTTATCCATGAAGGTCCCACCTCCCTTCCCTTTTAAAAGCTGAAACAATCTGCACATAGCTCGGAATCAATTCTGACAGAGGAGCTGCCTTTCCACACAGCTGCTCCTGAAGAAATTGGGAGTTAACCAGCTCTTTACAGGTCAAAGCTCGGGCTGATAGACTGCGCACCGGGAATGCCAGGCTCGCTGCAGCGGTGCCTCGCTGCCACTTCGCTGCACGAAGACAGACAAAGCACACCTCAGTTCCAGCCCCAGAGCACTCACCTGCAGCCTCCCAGGTCCCACATAGCACAAAGGAAGCCCTCAAGAAAAGGATAGATAAAGGGACAAAAAGATATCACATCTTCCTCTTCCTCCCCAGCACAGCACATGATGAACTGAAAGCCAGGTTCGCTCTGTGAAATATGTGAGTAACACCGCACAAAACAACCCTGGCAAAGAAGGGGAAATTGAAACATCATATCACAGATTTAATCACTGGATGCTAGAAGTTATTTGAATACCTCATTCTCTGTGAGGCTCTGTCCCTGATCGTTATCCCAACAACAGATGATGTTGAAAACTTATTTCTTCAGTACCAAATGCAGGAGGTTCCTGAACCTGTAACTACTTCTCTGCGCTTAACTGGAGTATGATTAAATCTTTATGCTCTGTTAAACAGTGAACAAATCTCTTCACGTCTTTTAAGGGATCTCTACAACTGCAAAGGTATCAAGGAGAAGGAACTGCGTGGTTGGGAAGTAACACACAAAGATGAACGTATCTCTTGGTGCATTAAAATATTGGCAATTACAACACAGATTGAATTATATTATATAAACTATTAAAACTATGCCTATATTTCATGTGTGAGAATGTTATAAAATTTGCACATAAATCCATATTCACTGTATATAATTTTGCATACCAAAGCACTTTTCATTCAGATAGGTGGTTTTGTGCTAATTCTGGTTGATGGCAGAATTTCAGCTTTCTTGGTCAAGCTTAATTTGATATACAAACTACTGAGAGCAGAAACTGCTTATTATCAGTGTGCTAACTTCAAATTAAAAGCACACCAGGCAGAAATGTTACCATCATCCTCTACCCAACTAGTTTCATAATATAAATTTTAATTCTTCCAGAAAGCTGACAAAAGGTGACATGAGCAATTTAGGATGGTGGATATTTGTTAAAAATCTGGTAGCGGTATGCTTTAATGGTTATTATTTATCAATAATTTAAAATGAATTCCCTCCAGCATTCATGACTGACAGAGAAAGTAACTGTTTCTTCCATTCTTTATGAAGAGCTACTCCTGCAGGATATCTGAAAGTATTTTTTTTTCAGCAACATTCTTATGATTTTAACTAATTAACTAAAAAGCACATATCATGTACCTCTTTATTAATGTTGAAAACCTGATCATATTTCTAAGGCCAAATCCTACACTCATACTGAATATACACAAACCTCCCTGTGCAGACTAGCTGCTTCCATTACTCCACTTCTGCTTTTTCATAGAAAAACCACAGGCCTGTTAACAAGTATGCCTTGCTCATGAGGCTAAGAAGTGAAAAGAGCAAGAAGTATCTGTGACAGAAGTAATTAACTTGATGCCAAGAGATGATGGTCTCACACAAAGTGTTTGGACACATGCAAAGTGCCCTGGATGTTTCACTGAATTTGTCCTGAGGCTGCTCTTGTGCTATCGCTGAAAGCTCCTAAGTTGCTCTCTCTTCAAAATGTTTTCTCTGTAAAATCCAGCTGAATAAATTGGGGTATTTCAAAGATCATCTCAGGTGTTGGGACTATTGCAGAATCACTGAGGTTGGAAAAGACCTCCGAGACCATCCTGTGACTGATCCCCACCTTGTCCATGAGACCACGGCACCGAGTGCCACCTCCAGGCCTTCCCTGGGCAGGGATGGGCACTCCAAACCTCCCTGGGCAGTTCCAAGGCCTGAACTCCCTTTCCATGGGGAAATCCCTGCTGATGCCCACCCTGAGCCTCCCCTGGCCCAGCCTGAGGCCGTCCCCTCTCCTCCTGTCCCTGTTCCCTGCCAGCAGAGCCCAACCCCCCCCGGCTGCCCCCTCCTGTCAGGGAGTTGTGCAGAGCCACAAGGGCCCCCCTGAGCCTCCTTTGCTCCAGGCTGAGCCCCTTTCCCAGCTCCCTCAGCCGCTCCTGGGGCTCCAGACCCTTCCCCAGCTCCGCTCCCAACTCCATTCTGCAACCCTGAATCAAATAAAAACCCCCTTTCCCCTATGAGAACTGTGCCTGATAAGTCAGATTCAAAATTTATGTGAGGCTGAATTTCCTTCAGAATGGCAGAGTATATGGGGCTGCAAATTACTTATGTCAGGCAATTCGTAACAAACCGAACAATGCAAAAGATTTCTTTTTTTATTGTGAGTTGCACATGTAATCCAGCTAAGATAAATGATTGTGTTTAGCTCAATGGATTCCTTGGCTCTGGCTCACCAGCACTCCCAAGACTATTTATTGCAGCAGTTTAAAATATTACCCATTTTATAGTCTTCTAAATCATTTTCTTATCAGAAGATGGTCTCTGAATTGGAAAAAAATATTGCAGTTGTGTAGTTCATGAAAAAGTCATTAGAAAATGCAGAGGATGGTGAAACTAGGAGCAGGAATGCTGTATAACAATCCTCAAACAAGTTTATCATCATCTGTACGACAGATATTTACTGATGATGAGAACTGACAGTTCCCCACCAATTCACAGGGGATCAAGGGTGATCAGCAGTTGATTGAAATTAAATCACACTTATTTTGCTGATCCTAAAGGATCCTTTGAACCCTTTAATAAAAAAAAAAAAAGTTATTTTCCTTTTTATCACTGAAGCAGATTCCCAGTAAACAGTTTTCCTCAGCATAAGTTATTCATGTAGTAAGGAATACATGGCATAGATGTTCCCACTGAACCCCTAGTAAGGGCACAATGTTCAGTAAGAAGAAAATTGTTTATTGTATTTTAGTTTTAGTAGCCATTTAACATTATGATAAAGAAAATGATAGGGAGTGCTGCTGCAATTGCAAATAAGCTGCAATTTCTTAAACTTTGACACACAAAAAATCAGCTTTTAAATTTATGTAGTTTCCTGCAATCTGCTGACAGTTTTAGTAAGTTCTAAACTTCTCTAGAAGACTCAAGGGGAAAAAAAAAAATCTCATATCAGTTGTTTTGTCAGACACAGCTAGTCATATGTACTCACTGCTGTTATTTGCTTTGGAATTACACAGATAAATTAAAATTTTACACAATCAATTTTCATTTCTCATGAAAATAGTTGTACCGAGTAGGAGAAGAAAAACCCCACGAAAAAAATCAGCAGGCTGTTGGCTAACAAAACTACACATTTCTGCCTCTAATAATGACACTCCATTTTAAAAGTGCGTTTTTCACATATCAGAAGTAAATATAAATGTGCTAATGCTTCTTTTTAGTGTCATGTCTTCACAGGAGCTTTTACATTGTGAAATCAGTTTAAAGATGTCAGATGCTAACACCTAACACTTAAAGTCTGTTTCCTTTCAGTAGTTATAGCAACCCGATTTATATCAAATTGAATAACAAAATAGGGTGAAATACTGGATTTTTGTGGGGTTTGAAGACTCCTGCACAGCTCTGGTTTTGGAAATATTAAATCAGTAAACAGATACGTCGACAAAAAAATTCAATTTTTCATAATTTGGAACACAAGGCAGCAACACAGAATAAGAACAAGCATAAAGAGATGAGTTCAAAGTAAATCCACAGCAATTTTGAATTTGAGATCTCCAAGCAGATCAACATAGAATACTAAAACAAAAATCTTCCACAAAGCTGTTTATTTTCTACAAGCACAGAATTTCCCTCATTCCTCCAGTACCTCACCCCCCCTCCTCCGCACACTAAAATCAGAGAAACTGAAAAAACAGAGAGAAACACCGCTACTCTGAATTGTTTGAAATCCAGCTTTTCTGTAGCTGTTGCTTATGTAAGAGTATTTAATACACTTCGTATTTTTTTTAAAAATGCTTTTCAAAACCAAATTTAGTTCTCTGCAAAGAGAACTCAAATCACTAAATTATGAGAATTTTCACTAGCAGCTGTTCCATTCATGTCTGAAACGCCTCAGCTTTATAATCCATTTTTACCCATTAAGAGACCACAAACACTGTGTTTGGAGCTTGCATACTTTCATTTGTTGATCTTAGCTCATTTTTACTCTTGCTGTAAGAACAGATCTGATTCTTAATCCTAGAAATTCTGCAGGCAGTCTGAGAGAGAAACCAGTGAGTTACCTGCTCACAGTGAAGGCCAATTACCCTTTATGTACATTTGTTAAACCCACCAACCTTCTAAACAATTTTCCAGTTGCCCTAACAGGATTAAAGTAGAATATTTGTCTGGTAAGAGCGAAAAGTTAGGACTTAGAAATGTGTTTTATTAGATGAACACATCGAAAAGGAGCAGAATAAAAAAAAAAAGTCCTAAATACAAAACATGTTTCCATGCCTTAGGATGCGTCTGTAGTTGTTGTAAAGACCTTGGAGCTTCTGCACAGGCCAGGATCAAGTCTTCTAGGACCTGGCAGCCCCACTGTGGTCCTGAAAGCACACTAAAGGAGCTGTGGCCCACAAAAAAACATAACACAGAGCTCCTAATCTTGAAACAGAAAAGCAGAGGTGTGACATGCCAAGCCGCTCTGCCCTGCTCCATGCAAGGAATTTTAATAAATATCACCACCTGACCACCACAGCCCTGAGAAAGGACGAAGCGAATGTCGGTGGCAGATGCACGGGAGTGTGTTCACACATCCACCTCCGAGCGCATTTTTTTAATCTTAAATTGTACTCACAAAATCACAGGATTGTTTAGGCTGGAAAAGACCTTCAAGATCATCCAGCCCAACCTTTGAGCTTGTCCTGACGCAGGTGTGAAGGACCAGGTTCAAGTGGAAGAAACTGGAAGTTGGTGGGTACTGAGGAAATACCAATTTCCACCTCCCTCATCGGCTTTCCTTCTTTTCTTCTCAGCGCCGGACCATCAGAATATTCCTAACATCAGAATCACAGAATCATTTAGGTTGGAAAAGACCTCCAAAACCAACCTGTGCCCAGTCCCCACCTTGTCCCCAGCTCAGAGCTCTGAGTGCCACCTCCAGCCCTTCCCTGGACACCCTCCAGCCCCTCAATCTCCTATCAAGAGGGGCCTTTCCCAGCTTTCCAGCCACTCTGTCCCAGCCTGGAGTGTTCTGTGAGGTTGTTATGTTCTCATCACTGTTTGCTTCCAAAAGAAACAAAAATACCGCTCCCTGTTCATGTGGTATTGCCGCAATTTCTCTCCAACCTCTTCAACGTGCTGCGGAACACAAGAAATGTCAAGTAACACAAAATATGGCCAATATATAAATAGCTTGAACTATTTTCATCACAACATAAAGATGAACACACAACCCACACCAGGTATTCAACACTCATGAATGGCAGTTTGGTTGTACAGCATGGTTTTGGATTAATGTTTTTGTTCTGGGTTGATGAGTTGTTTTTGTTTGTTTGTTCGTTTTGTTTTGTTTTGATTTTGTTATCGTGGGTTTTGTTGCTTTTTTCCCGTTTAACACGACAAATATAATTTCAAAGTCAAATTCTTTTAGAGACATGGCCATACCGATAGAAAGGGCTATGCAGGGAAAGGTTCTGGTTTTGTTCTGTTCTGTTCAAAATCAGATTATGCTGTTTCTCAAGCCATT
Source organism: Oreocharis arfaki (assembly GCA_013398015.1). NCBI lineage: Eukaryota > Metazoa > Chordata > Aves > Passeriformes > Paramythiidae > Oreocharis > Oreocharis arfaki. The sequence goes on along the minus strand of VZRR01007493.1, from coordinate 25,864 downwards.
TCCACTCTCCCACTTACTGTCCAGAAATCATAAACACATGACAAGCACTCGTATCAGAAAGACAGCAACCAGAATGGAAATCTTCTAGATAGCCAGTTCCAAAGCCCTTTCCCCTGAAAGTAGGAGTCACCTACTATCAAAATAAATAAACAAAATCTGAGCTTAACTTTCAGATCCTTGTGGCTGGTATACGAAACAGAGAGCTGCGGGCGAGAAGGAGGAGAAATCCTGTGTAATGTGCAATTCTGACCTGCAGTCACCTGGAGACAATAACTGTGGACCCACGCTGCGATGTTTTTAGGGAGATGCATCTTTAGGATAGGAAAAAAAAGAAATCTTCAAGAGCCACCTCTGAGTGATATCACCAATCACTGCATCACGCTAGATTGAGCTGAGCGTGAGTGCCGTGCTGGCAGCACTCTGATTGCATTGCCTCTGCTCTCACCTGTCTAACAGATGTCATTTTATGTCAGCAGGAGACTCTGCCACATCCTCTGGCCTGTTTCCTAGTTCCACTTCACACGCTGCCACTGGGCAAGGCAATTCACAAACATTTGGTGAGCTTCCACTGCCGGGTTGCTGAAGCTCTGGCTTCTCAGTCACTGGAGCTTCATACTGGTTCAGCTGGGATCTGGTCAGGTGTATAATGGCTCTGAGATACACCAAACACTAATACTCAAAATGAAAGCATTAAAAATCAGACAGGGGAAGCCTGAAAGCCTACAAATTTTTCCTTCCAAACCGAGTTACATCGTTCTGACTAGAAAATTAATAATTATTACTCCTGGATTGTTCTGGGAATATGAATGCTAGCATGCATTCAGGAGACAATATTATTAATATTTCTTTTAGACTCGCACAAAATGTGGTTGCCATTTCTCAGGATTCAAATGTATTTGATGTGTGACTCTTTTCTGATGGGCTACAGACTACAGCAATGCTTTGTGGAGATGATAAACCTTTCCCTGTTGAGTTCAGCCAGTGCTCAGCTGCTCAGCTGTTGGCAAAACCTGAGCTAAATAGCCCCAAACTGCTGTCATGCCTCTTCCCTGACTGTCAGTTTATCACAGGATGGATTCTTCCTGAAGGCACCCCTCCTCTGTGGCATTCTGCTGAGCTGTCAGCACGAGGGGTGTGCTGGATCCTCTTCGTAGGGACCAGAAAATTGGAGGCTGCACCCTCACAGCGAGACACTTCAGCAGAAAATGGTTTATCCATTTCTGGGCTGGTTTCATTTTGCATGACATGTGCCACGGATCGACTCGCTTTAGTGGTTTTCTGAGGATGAGGGACAGGTTTGCCCTCATTCCATGGCAACCCTTGCCAAATCCATACAACTTGGCAAACTTTCAAGACAGATAAATAAACAAATGACCCCTTTCTCAATTTCCTCTGAAGCACATACCTTCTCTTGACATTTTCTTGGTTTCTTTCACGTGCTTCCTAGTATTTGGGTCTTCAGGGACCTTTCAATCTGTCATGACATCCTTCTTTTCTCCTTGACCCACACGCAGCTCATGCTCTAAGGGCTGTATTCAACACCTCCTTTTTTTTTCCCCCTCTCGTTTCTGTAAAGTTTGATCCTTTCTAATCTTCGTGGGGACGCTTTTGCATTGAATACAACCATAAATTATTAATTAAACACTAATTACAAACCATTTATGATGTGAATTTATTTACACAGGTATTAAGAAGCCTAAAAAAGTCATGGTTGTTGCAACGTCTCCTCCCTCCTCCATCTCCTATCACAGAGCTGTTCAAACCATGTCTGTAATAGCATAAACCACAAAAAATCCAGTTATGTGCAACAGAGAAACTGGAAAACCAGAGAGAAAGCTGAGTTTCAGGGCTTTGTTGTTGTTTCGGGGTGGCTTTTTTGTTGTTTTGTTTTGTCGTTTTTTGGTTTTGTGTTTCTTGAGGTTTTGCTGATTTTTGTTGATTTTGGGGTTCTTGTTTGTTTTGCTTTTTGTTTAGTTTTTTTCTGATTGGCTTGTTTGAGGGTTTTGGGGTGGTTTTTTTTTGTTTTTTTTTCTCATTTGTTTGTTTGGGGTTTTTTGATTTTTGGCTTGGTTGATTGATTGGTTGGTTGTTTTTTGGGGGGGTTTTATTTGGTTTGCAGCTCCTGGCTCAATTTCCAAGGATTTCCTTCACCACAGGAAGACTGTACAGTTCAGTGAGATGTTCCTAACTGATAGCTGCAGTATGATCATCACCATGAGGAAGGAGAAATATTACCAGAGGAATCTGGCCTAAAATGACCATTTATGAGTCTGAATTTTTGTACTGGTTCCAGTCAGAGCTACAAGCTGCAATATTTGCAATTTCCTGCCATCTGACTGATTGCCCAGCACACTGGTAGAGGCACAGGCAAACCTATATGTATGTAGTCATGCCATCTTCAAATAATTTAGTTCATTAGATTTGGCTACTGCAGTGCACTTTGATTACAATTTCAGTTTCCAATCACGCAAAAAAAAAAAAAAAAGTCAAATATTATTTTTTCTATCGTATTTATTCCCACTGGCAGAATGCTTTTCTTCTCCATAGCCAATATTGCCTTCCAATTTTCTTTGTCTAAGAAAGTAATTGTATGTCTTTAATATTTTTGAGATATTTGCTATATTTCCTTCCAAAAATTCTGTTAGGTTATGTGATAATGCTCATCTGCCTACATCCAGAGAGAAACAGTGTCAGGAGGAGAAGCTCACATTCTCCATTTTGGATCCAACATGATATATTTTCCTCTAACAATTTCAGTAAATGCTTCTGAGAAAGCTGGTAAGTGAAAAACTCCTTTCCAACTCTTGTAATGCTCAGATGCGATCAAACAAATCTACAAGATTTCCTTTCTTCTTTTCTACTGAGTTCAGAAAACAACAACAACAACGTATTTCTAGACAACTTCCTAAAATCAGCATTATCTGTCTCTGGAAACATACAACTTCCAGTCAATTTAAAGATTCCAGACTTCCTTTAATAAAACAGAATATTATTACATGCTCTTATCATGAAAACATTGATAGCTGTTCTTTTAATCCATTTCATAACAAAAAATAAACAATATGCACTGTTGAATGTCTTAAGAGAAAACAAAGTATCTCTGGTGACATAGCATGTTTGACTATATACTTGTTTTTTTCTCTTTCATTATAGAAAGGTGCAACTTTGGACTTTCAGGCAGAAAAAAAACACCTTGGCTACACCCAGATTAAGTTTTCATATTAAAGAAGGGTCTGACTGTTCGTTCTGAATATTGTTCTCACTGTAAATTGTGTGACAGCATTGTCCCAAACATAGGAAACTTTGATACTTCGGAAGTTTTAGAAGACTTTATCACTTTCTCACTTTGCTAGATGTAAATTCCTGAATCTTAGTTAGGGTTGTGAGAAGGATGAGCAAAGGACAGGTTTGTGAAGACAGTGAAGAAGGGACAAGAGCTTCTCAATAAAATGTGAGAAACAAAACGGATGAAAGCAGTTAAGATTATTAAAATAAGATCCTTGACCCATCGGACTCGCAATGAATGATGAACAACTTTGTTAATTTACAGACTTGTTTCATATTTTAAATCACATGTGGTACAACCAGAAATTGAATTCCTCTCATTAATATTTCATTAGAAATTAAATGCAATAAAGGCACTTAGACCTCTGGATATTTTTGTGTGACATTTTTAAATAAACATTTTAATTTGCTACAACAACACATCCAAAAATCAAAAGCCTACTGCCACACACTGCCGCTGTCACATAAATCCTAATGCTGTACTCTAGATGTAGCTATTCATAGCAGGGGTTTAATAATGATGTATTAAACCTAAGGCGACTCTTAAAAATATACTTAAGATAGCACATGAAACACCACTACACACTTAATATAATGAGCACTTATACTCATAATATATGAATTAATAGAATGAAGTTAAAAGCTGTTTTATTAAACCTTTTGTAATCACTGTATGCAGGTGATGGTACACATTCTCTCCTCCTAAACATCTGAAATTAGGTAGGGTAAGGCTGCAGAATTTTGCAGTCTAAATTGCATTATGTAAACTATTTATGCCTTCATGTCAATCTGATATGAGTATTAGTTAGAGAAACAGTGATTTGCATTTGCTGTGGCATTTTGAAATGCCTAAATACTCACAGATCAACAGTACTTTACACCGTCACCAATTATTTTTATGCAAATGCTGCCTGAAAATTTCAGTTTCATTCCAAGACAACAAACTGGAGAAGTTATAACTAGAAAATGTAGGTCATTTGGTCAAGTTTTTTCCTCGTTCACTCTTTTCATCATTCTCTGTTGCGGATATGCCACATCTGTGTCTGCTTGTCGAAGAGCGATTTGCAGCCACGAACCCTCCACGTTTTCTTCCTCTCCCACAAATCCACAGCAACATCAACCAAAACTTCATCCAGAATAAGCTTTTTCTGCAGTAGAATGAGAGGTGCAGTGACACCCCTGAGGGACAGGGCATCCAGAGGGACCTGGGCATCCCCAGCAGGGTCCCATGGGGATCTCAGGAGGGTTAACCAGGCCAGGGGCTGGTGCTGCCCCTGGGTCAGGGCAGCCCTGGCTGGATCCAGGCTGGGGCTGAGCAGATGGAGCAGCCCTGGGAGAAGCCCTGGGGGTGCTGTGGGGGAGAGCTGGGACCCCAAACCCCCGTGCTGGGAACTCAAATCCCCTGTGCTGGGACCCCAAATTCCCTGTGCTGGGACCCCAAACCCCCTGTGCTGGGACCCCAAACCCCCCCTGTTCTGGGACCCCAAACCCCCTGTGCTGGGCTGAGCCCCAGCGTGGGCAGCAGGGCAGGGGGGATTCTGCCCCTCTGCCCCTCAGTGAGACCCCACCTGCAGAGCTGCCCCAGCCCTGCCCCAGCACAGGCAGCACCTGGAGCTGCTGCAGCCAGGCCAGAGGAGGCACCAGGATGGGCAGAGGGATGGAGCAGCTCTGCTGGCAGGAAAGGCTGCCAGAGCTGCCATTGTCCAGCCTGGAGAGGAGAAGCTCTGGGGGGACCTCAGTGTGGCCTTGCAGGGCCTGAAGGAGCTGCAGGAAAGATGGAGAGAGACAATTGCCAAGGGCTGGAGGGACAGGAGCCAGGGAATGGCTTCCCAGGGCCAGAGGGCAGGGCTGGATGGGATCTTGGGAAGGAATTGTTCCCTGGGAGGGTGGGCAGGCCCTGGCACAGGGTGCCCAGAGCAGCTGTGGCTGCCCCTGGATCCCTGGCAGTGCCCAAGGCCAGGCTGGACATTGGGGGTGGGAGCAGCCTGGGATAGTGGGAGGTGTCCTTGCCGTGGCAGGGCTGCAATGAGATGAGCTTCAAAGTCTCTTCCAACCTAAACCTTTCAATGACTCTGATTTTATGGTCTTTATTGAGGGATCCCAAGCCTGGTAGCTCCTCTTCTGGTCTCATATTTCACTTTTAATGATGCTTTAGCAAGAGCAGAATTCCTCTTCGCCAACACCTGGTACAGCTGCTGTGTCCTTTACGACTCTGCAAGTGTTTGAGAAAAGTGCCCCTCTTAGCCAGCCAAAGCTCACTGCAGCAAGCCTAAAGACTCATGCCCAATGACTAATTTTCCTCTTTCATTGATGATAAAAATAGAGATGTATCAGGAAACTTTTAAAATTTACATGCTTAAATACATACATGCTTATTTTTATGTATATAACCATACTTAGACAAGTTACATAAAAATGGAATATGTTTCCAAATGTAGTGTATATTCCAGTATATTTATTTTAAAATTAATTTTAAATCAGTCATGTAAATACAAGCTCGCACACGTTGACAAACACCTGCACAAAATAATTTTATTTGAAGCAGTGTGAGGACCTTTAGCTTAGAATGTTTGTTTGTCTAAATACTGGCAGAGCTACATTTGACGAGCTGTGCATCCAGGACATAAAAGTGCATGTTTCAATCAGTTGAAGCTGCAGAAAGCAAGGATGAATGACTTGAAAAACATGGGTTCCAAAGTGCTTTTAATTGTCAGGGGAAATACAGGCAGACATGGGTGTCTGGGGACTAAACATTTTCTTCTGGCTCATTGAAGCGTGCAAATAAATATATGTAAATTGTCTTTAAAAAAAAAAAAAAAAAAGAAAAAGGAGATACAAAGAAACAAAAAAGTTATTTTGAATGCCCCTTGCCAAAACCATAACAGACATGAGAAGCGAGAGGACACTTTCAAAGCAGCGTGCAAGTCTATCAGTGCAAAGCACTTCCTAGTTTCAGTCTCCACACACAACTTTGAAATATTTCCCAGAGGCTTTGTCTGCTGTTTTTCTCATTCCTAAAAACAACCCACTAAGCTTTCATGGCAGAAATGAAAGAAAAATCAACAAAGGCTGAAAGAAAAATCAGCAAAGCTGAAAGAAAATGGTCCATGCAGTAGAGACAGTGAGCAAAGTTGCTCTGGCTAGACAAACAGATTTTGGTGTGGAAAAGAAAAAAAGTAAATACCTTGTGGATATTTCATTCCTGTGAGCAACCTGACCTCCTTCTGTGCCAAGGTGACCTGCTGTGGATGAGGGGAAAGGCCATGGATGATTTCTCCCTGGCTTTGAGGACTTCAGGAAGGACTTGGACACTGTGTCCCACAGTGTTTTCTTGGAGAAACTGTCTGCTGGTGGCTTGCACAGCTGTGCTCTTCCCTGGTTGAGACACTGCCTGGGTGGATGGTCCCAAAGACCAGAGGTAAATGGAATTCAGGTCACCAGTGGTGGTCCCCAGAGCTCAGTATGGGGCCTTGTAGTGTTTAATATATTTACTGGTGATCTGGACAGGCTGGATTGATGGCATGGGGCCAGTGGTGCGAGGTAACACCAGGCCAAGTGCTGGGTCCTGCCCTTGGGTCACACCAATCCCTGCAGCTCCAGGCTGGGGCAGAGGGGCTGGAGAGCTGGGAAAGGGCCTGGGGGTGCTGGTGACAGCAGCTGGACACGGGCCCAGGGGTGCCCAGGGGGGCAAAAGGCCAATGGCCCCTGGGCTGTCCCAGCCGTGGTNAGGGAACAGGGACAGGAGGAGAGGGGACGGCCTCAGGCTGGGCCAGGGGAGGTTTAGGATTGGTATCAGGAGAAATTCCTTCAGTTAAAGGGCTGTCCACCTGAGAGGTGGTGGAGTCTCCATCCGAGGATGGATTTAACAGCCCTGTAGATGTGGCATTTGGGGGCAGGGGTTAGTGGTGATCATGACAGTGCTGGGTTAATGGTTGGACTCTATGGTCTTAGAGGTCATTTCCAGCCTGAGCAATTTTAGGATTCCAGGAATAGCTGAAGAAGTTTGTAGCTATTCTGTCTTTAACAGCTGCTCCAGAAGTTCCTGCGTTCTGTAGACTTAGGACAATTTTACATGAAACAAGAGGTGTGAGAGGGGTTTTCCTCTTGTAACTGCTGAGCACCAACTTTCAAGGCACCCACAGGAGGAATGAACAAGCTCCAGGCCTCCAGGAAGACCTACCAGTAATGTGGATGGCTTCCATATCTCACAGGACATGCTTGGCGTTCCATCCTGTCAGTCACCAGCCCAGAAATTTCTCAGCAACAGAAATCTTAATGGTCTGTTTGACAACAATACTTCTGAAAGGAAGGTGATTTGTTAGCCAGGCCCTTAGCCAAGTGCTGCCTGAGGCAACATTACACTGCTTGCTGCAAAATAAAAAAGCAGGAAAGCTCTCAGGTTTAGTTTTAGAGGTGAATCACTGATTGCACTATGATATTTGTGGCCTAAGCACAGAAAGAGGAGTAAAAGAGCAGAAGGAACGTGGTCCTCCTTAAATGGATGAGAATTGCTGTTGTCGTCACTCTGCATCATCTTAAATTTAACCAAGAAATAATATTTTTCTGCAACAAGCAACAGGTTTACAAGTGCATTCTTTTTAAAAATCCCAGATTTTTGCATTTTACTGTGCCCATAAGTGAAATTTAGGGGACTACTTCAAAAAATTACATTACGTTGTGAAAGTTTCATGGAATAAAATTGTTCTTCAGCAGGGTTTTATATTCCTTAAATCAGTGGGATATAATGAGAATATTCCATGTATTTGATAAAAAACACAGGAAACCTTATTAAAAAGAAAGAAAAAATCAGAATAAAACAAACTTTATCTGTTTTTAGACTCTTCCTTATATTCAGGCTTATCTTGATCATAATTGACATTCTGTGTACTTTAATTGTAAGTTCTGAGGATGACTCGGTAATTATTTTTCTGAAATCCTTTCCAAATCTTATTTGTCTCAACTTCATGCATTAGTTCAATCTTCAGTGAAAAGCCATGCAAGACTATATTAAAATATCCAAAAATCCCTGTTAGCACAATTTCTAATGTCTTAACATCACCAAAGAGCTGTGAAAAGGTACTTTAGTCTCGAGCTGAAACTGTTAAGTGGTAGGTCTACCTGATTTTCAGTAGTCAAAAGCGGAGGAGTAACACCCTGATTCTGCAGTGAGAGTTGGTTTCTATAAGTTATGTCTACCAGAAGAAGAAATAAAGCAGTGTGGATATTGTCCAGCTGCTTTAAGGAAGCCAAAAGTGGTATTTTATTGGCTATATTCCTTTTGCTGTTATCACCATTTTGTTGCACTGCTGTTATTTTGGTGTCCTAAGAATTCATTGCCCGCACTCCCAACTGGTCATGGTCATTGCAACAATGAGGTGCCACTAAACAATATGTAATTAGATATTATATTGTAATTTTAACAATTAGGGGGTTACATACAAGAACTGTCATATGCATTTTTATTAACGAATCACGTTAATTTAGAACACTGGTTTATCCTGTTTATGCAGCGACAGAGAGATCATGTAACTCAGTTGCTACGTTTTATATGTGAGCAGCTCCTCAGTCTTGTCAGATCTGTTCAATGGCCACCTGCTTCAGAGAACAACAGCAGAGCAGTCCCTAGCTGAGAAATGAGGCACGATTCTGCTAAATTACTCATTCTGGAAAGCTCACCCTGCACGAGCAGTGCCGTTTGAACCGATTGTGCTGCTTGTTAGTAAGGGTTAGGAACCTGAACAAATGAAATGAAGCTAAACCTACACAGGAGCTATAAAGCTGGGCTTAAATGCACCTGTTGCCAAAGTGATTTCATCAAGAAGGTTGAACACGGATTATGAAAGAAAAAGTGTGTTATTTTCTAAAAAAAACTTTTTATTTTCTACAAACCGAAGTTTCTAGTTCAAACTAGATCTCATGTGTAGGAGCTTTCTGTTGTCTTTCGACTTCCTTGGGTTCCATAAAGTGATTTGTAGAATCAAAGAATGGTTTTGTGTGGAAGGGACATTTAAAGGCCATCATGTCCAGCCCCTGCAATGAGCAGCAGAATCTTTGACAAGGTCAGGTTGCTCGCGCCCTGTCCAACCTGACCTTGAACGGATTGCACATCCACCGCCTCTCCGAAGAAACTGTTCCAGTGTCTCACCACCCTCGTCATAGAAAGTTTCCTCCTTACACCTTCTTTTACTCTTCCCTCTTTCAGTTTAAAACCAGCATCTCTTGTCCTTTTACTACAGGCCCTACTAAAAATTCTGTCCCCATCTTCCTTGTAAGCGCCCTTTAGCCACTGGAAGGGGCTCTAAGGTCTCCCCGGAGCCTTCTTTTCTCCAGGCTGAGCACCCTGAGCTCTCTCAGCCTTTCAAGTGATTCATTAGTAGTTTAAAGTCAGCTAAAATATTGTTCTGCAGAGAGAGTAACAAGGTTTTTTCTTTTTTTTCTTTGAGGCATTAAAAAAGTCGTAAGATGGTTTCCACAGCAACTATGACATTATACACCAGTATAATTTCAGGTCTCCTGAATTTATTTATTTTTTTATTTGTGCCTGCAGCTTTGCCTCTGGCATAAACCTTTGCTACTGAGCTGAAGCTTATGATACATGTCATGAGTTTTTTCCACTGCCAAATCTATATCTGACCAGCTAGGGAGAATTCTCATAGCTGAAAGAAGAGGGGGGATGAAAAATAAAAAAAAAGCCAACTTACTGTCGAGTTTGCGTCTACAAGGACGTGGATGCAGAAGTGAATATCCAGTTTTCAGAATACAGATTTTTAGCTTGTGTGCCAGGCTTAGGAAGAATCCACAGTGGCTTAGCTTAAACTTCATGTACTGAATGGCTTGTTTTACATGTGAGTGAAGGTTGTTGCAGAACAACTGCTTCAGGACCAGAATTGTTCTGGAATGCAGAAAATATAGAAACAGCAAAATATAGCCGAAAAGAAAGCCTGAGGAGAGTATCTGCTGCAGATCTTGCTAAGGTCTGAAATGCTTGAGAAGTAAATTCTGATTATTTGGTCTGTCTCCTGTGGAGATAAATCTTTGTGGAACTCTATGTGGTAGAAATTACAAATGACAGTTTTCACTGGAAGGGTGATTTTTGCTTTCCCTGAGTTCTTGCGAGGGTGGAATGAGTCAAGGAAGAACCATGGTTTCTTCTCATGAAGCTATGTAAGAAAAACCTTGCTAAAAAAGTCAAAACAGGTCTCAGCTGTGTGCTGAAGCTAGAATTGCACAGACATAAATCTTAATTTTCTTTGTTTTTTTTTTTTTTTTAATTATAATTGCAGCAAAACAGGTCTTCATGCAGAATTCTCAATAGAATAAGCAGATCATAAAGAAGAAGCCCAGAACAAAACCAAAACCCTAGGCCTAGATTACGTAAACTTTTCCTAAAAGATACGGTTATTGTATTCTTCTTATATTTTTTTGTCTGGCTACCTAATACTTTGTCTTTCTACTCTTTACTCTTGTTTGTAAACTTCAGTTTGAGTTACTAGCACTGTTGAGATGACACAAGCTTCAGCATATGCTTTTATCTTCAGCAACAAGATGCTGAATTTATTTGCATATATTCAAAAATGCTGATTCTGATGTCAGTATAACACCAGCCCTGTGGAAGGCCTGCCCTTACAAACTGCAAATACTCAGCTGTGACACGGTGGAACTTGGGAAAAAAAAAAGGTGGAAAATTTGAGGATGTGATAGCCCAGATGAATCAAAACCACATACGTGTGTGTTTAGTATTTTTGACTTTGGAGAATCTCAACCAATAGAATGTGAAATTAATATAGTCAGGATTTTATTGAGGAGGAAGTTGCCTGGGGAGGTTAAGGTGAAATGGTGACCTGTTCTTTTGCTGAAGAGGTAGCAAAGAGGATCAGTGCTCCAGTCATTGCTGCTCCTGATTTGTCTTCATATCTTGTTCCTTTTTCTTGTCTAAGAGTCCTGATGTATGATGTCTGTTTTTAGACTTTTATCCAAAGGACCCATCCTGGTGTGCTTCTCATTTTCTTTCAGCTGAAAGAAAAGATTTAATTGCTCAAAAACTCAGTGTTAATTTATCTGTTCTTAGGGTCGATGGAAACATTGGTTGCCACAATGCGAGGATTTTGTTCCTTCAAAAGCCACTGCTTTTGTTAGAAAGGGCTGTTTATTTGGGGAGGGTCCAAGAAATTATTCCTGAGTATTTTGAAGTCAACACACCCTGAAAACTTTCCATCACATTTCTGTGGTTGTCAGACTTCCATGACTTGTGGCGTCAGCACTGCTGTACAAAACCCAAAGAAAAGCAGATAAAGCATTCTCTTTTGTCTTTTCTCGTGGAATGCTCCTCAGATATACCATGGTGATTGAGCATTAGAAGCTCTGGTTGAAATAATTTCTCTTGGCCTCATGGTTATTCACAAATTATATTGAGTTAGGCTCTCTTTTCCCTCCCTCCTCCTCCCCGTAGCTGTTTGGTAACTTCTAACCTTCTGAAAGTTCTTTGTGCCTCACAAAGTAGACTGCAGGAGTGCTCCAAATAGACACTTGTTAAATAAAGGTGCACAAATCCAATTTTGCACTTCAATATTCATTTCCATGTTGTGAAATGTTAAGGTCGAAGCAAGGTCAGAATTGATTTTTAACATGTCGATGAAGGTATAGAATTATAAATGCCTCTTTAACTGCGTGTCAAATAAATTTTGAAATACAGATTATGCACTTATAAACACACATTAGTGTGTAAGCCTCTTTATCAGGCAGAAGTTTAAATAACTAAAAGTTATTTACAGTTGTTTTCAGGCATTCGAAATAAATTCAGCTCTGCAGGGTGAGGCTGAGTGTTACAGATTTAACTTCTTGGTAAGTGGTGACTTCAATGTGAATGGCATAAAATGGTTTCAGCCTCACAGGGAGCTTTAGTGCTCCAGAAATATCTGCAGAAATATCACAATTATTGAAAGGAGGCAGGCTTTAGGTAAACTTAACCTAAAACAAACTTTCCTCCCCTCTGCCCAAGCTCATGACCGCAGACTTGATTGGATCAGTGGAGAAAGGGGAAACATAAAAAGAATTAGTAAGAATTCTTACAAGAAAGTGGATCTAAAGAGAATCATTATTAACTTTATAGAACGCTGTGGGCTGGTGCCAGAGAGCAGCGTCCAAGGCCAGTGACTGAATATGGGGGTGTCTCACACACACCTGTGCAGTGATTTTATAAGGTCAGGGTATAAGGAAGGAATATTTTCATCACTCAATTAGTAGGGGGGAAAAAAAAAAAAGTACACTCTCAAATACTCTCTTCCTGCTTTAGAAAAGCTGGATTACTTTTTATTCCTTTGACTTGTTTCACTCCCTCCAGCTCTAGTCTAACTTGTTACTAACCGAGCCAGACATCCTTTTGAGACCTTAAGGTTTGGTCCTGTGACACTCAGGACTTGAGACCACAGCACGTTTCTCTGTGTCTCCCACACCTGTGTTGATGAGAAGTGCAGTCTCTGCATTTCTGCTGGGGAAAGAACTTCAGAAAAAATGTTTCCAAATACCTAGACCCAGGAAAAGCATTTTAAAGTGCCTGTAGGATGTTTTTATTGGATCAGTTTATCTCCGGGGGCAGGGTCTAAAGTCAGGTATCCAGGAGCAACATCAAGGGAGAGTTCTTTCCCTTCTCTGAACCCTCTGTCCAGAAGTGATAAAAAAGATGCACAAATGGAAAACAGGAAATCCCACTGAAGAGGAATATCAGACAGTAATCTTCCATGGACATGCTTCTTTTTCTCTACTACAGTCAAACCAAATGTGGAAGAAAGCTCCATAAAAATACAATAGTAAACGTAATTTTCTTGTCTAGGTCCCTCTTTTTTTTTCTAGAATTTTCTGACTAAAACAAAACACCTAAAATTAAACCATATACCAGGAAACTGACTGAGAGTGGGACTAAAAAAAAATGCATGTTAGCTTTTTTTTTTTGTTTTCTTAATGACTGAAATTATTTTACATTCCTGCCTCAATATCAGTAGCATATGAGTATTGTGTTTTGCAACAAATTTTTTTTCTGGGAAAATTGCCTAATGTCTGTCACCATCTTCATCTGGCTGCTGTTCTTAGTCACCTGTATAATTCCCTGGTTTTGGAGTTTCCTTGGCAGTACTGTGTATTTCTCTATAACCAATACATCTCTCTTCATTGCCACTGTACAAACATGCTGGATTTTTGCCAGAATGAAGACGGAATTAAAACTCTCAGTAATCTTAGGCTGAAATGAATGGTAATCAGTGTAATTATAGCAATTTTTGTGTGTTATTCTTCCATATGTTTGGAAGAAATTAGCTTATTATCACTTTTCTTTGGGAGACTTTTTTTTTTTTTTTTTAATAAAAAGTAAGGTACTCCAATCTTTTTTTCACAACACACAAGAGCTGCAAAATACCTGTGGACGACTTGTCCTTGCTCTAATTCCTTGTAGAAATCAAAGATTTTGGTTCTATGATCCTGCATCCCTAAGTGCCAAGAGCAAACTATTTTTAAAGATTAATTCAGCATTTCTGCCCCTGAAGAAGTATTCTTCATTCCTTGTGAGAGAGTACAAGGCAAAGGATAGTCATGAGACATAGAATAGTAAAGAAAAATATAATTCATTGATTAATATTGATGTTTTTATTGATACTGATATCTCAAAAGTAACAAACAGAGGTATAATAGAGATATATAGAATAGACTAGAAAAAGGGAAGCTGTGACACCACCTCTGCTCAGCTGGATAACATACATGTACTAATAGAGTATTTCATGCACCTACTAGGGAAAGGAAAATTTAAGAAAGGTTTCTTGGCAGAGGGGTAGAAACCACATCAAACCCCTGTTTGAAATGCCTAAAATCGTGAGACATGGTAATTAATATTAGAAGGTATGTAATTCCATTATGAATGGCAGACTAGAGCAGGAGAAAGGTTATGGTAAGAGGTCAAAAACTGAGAAAATTGCAAAATTAAGTGTAAAGAGGGGATTACCTAATAATACGCATTTGTTGGCAATACCTGATAGCAATTAAGCAAAGTTTGTTATTATCTGAGTGTCACTGTAGATGTGTGGAAATGCTGACTACCAGTGGAAATGCATTGCTTAGTGGTCAAAAGAGGAAGAAAATAAAGCTGTTACAAATAGACTCCTAATTAATAAATAAATATGGACAAATGCCAGGGCTGGGGATGAAATGCTCATAACGTTCATCTTATGAGACACACCCAGAGAGTGATGGGAAGGTCCAGATAAACATAGGATATTATCTATATTTGTCTAATGTGAAGATAAAAGAATATTTTCATTATGTTGCCAGTTATAAAATAAGTGCAATTTCCCCCTGTCTTTTTTTTCTTTTTTCCTTACAGTTGCAGAAACACAGAGTCCCCTACAACTGAATTTCACAGAATCCCAAAATGGTCTGTGTTGGAAGGGACATGAAAGCTCATCTCATTCTACTCCCTGCCATTCTTTATTCTGTATGTCCAAATGTTAGAAAGCATACAAGAAGTCAGATCTGGGAGGTAGAGATTGGCTGCCCACCTTTTGCTGAAAATCCTGCACGATATCTATTAATGGAAATAAAAACTTTGGCTCTGTAGTATCTTACTACCAGGTACTGGCAGTGTATTTAAAAGCATTAATCTCAGGGCTAAAACCTGAGATATAAGCACAGAAGAAAAATCCCATAAATGCACTGTGGATGAAGCCACACTCTAGGAGAAAAGGTTTTGTCCTTAGTGAAAAGAAAAAAATAAAGCTAAAAGCGTACTTCTTATCAAAAAGTCATAAATTATACTGAGAATAGTGACTTATTGCATACTCTGCTTAGGTTTCTTACATGGAAATTCTGTTATGAAGCTGGGGCAAGGATGGTTTGCCATTCTGATCAGTTTCTTTTCAAAAGATCACATTTCTGGCTAACACCCTCTACAGAGAGAGCAGTACTGCAAGTGGGGTGGTGATGCAGAGGGATTTTTTTGTTGGTTGGCTTGTGATGTGAATTTTGGGTAGAACTACCCCACAGTGCACAGTGTTCCGTTCTGAAAACATACCTTATTCCCCTCTGAAATTTCTGAATTTCATTTTGATTGTTCACATGACTTCTGAAAATGCATTTGCTGGGCTCAGGTTGTCCAGGTTCTTAGGGAATTTTATCACGAGCGACTTGACTATAGACAAATGGAAAACCTCTGTCCGAGGAGAGAACTGGGGTCAGCTGTCCCAGATTTGTGGCATTTGGCACAAAAAACCACTCTTTCACCCCAGGAACCAGTTATTATCATCACTTAATAGGACTAGATGCTATTGAATAATTTGCCATATTTGAAAACACACGCTAAAATGAGAGGATTTGGAAGGAATATTTCTGCCTACATGATAATCTCATCTCATGCTGGCTGTCTCATGCTAATCCAGAAATGTTTTTCTTAACAAATTCCATCAGAGGAATATTTGACCATGTCAGATCAGATAATAACTACAAGTTCTTCTTAATACCAGTGCAACTCATGAGGAACTTAGGTCTTCTTAAGTACTCCACAGATGTTGTTTTGGGGTGTCACATGGTGTCACACGTTGTTTTGGGGTCTCATTTGTGTTGTAAGACACAAATTGGGGAGTTAATACACAGAAGGTAAAAAGAGTTTTGCAGGGATTTTTTCTGGAGATGTGTTCTGTCAGAAAACAGAAAGATGTTCATGGCTTCTTGACACCAGAGTAACTACTGTCAAAGACAGAGACAAGAAAAGAAATGGAAAAGCAGAGAAGTGAAATTATGATTCACTTAGAACAAAAGGTCCAGCGAAAAATAAAAAATTATAAATTAGTAAGGGGCAAAGGGAGAAGCTGGGAGAAGCAGCAAAGCAGCCCTCTGTGAAAGCAGTGGCCAAGTCACGCTTTGGTAGCTGTGTGCAGACCCTCAGCTGCCTACCAGAGTGACAGAGCACTTAAAAGGGTCTCGGCTCCTTTCCTCATCTGCCCTTTCCTCATTTGCCCTCCACACGCTGCTGTCAAAAACCACTGAAGGTTTCCGCATGACGAATTCCATGGCCGGCTTATGACGTCTCTAAGGACAGAGTTTAATGGCTCTACACCAAATGACCTCAGCACTTCCAACTGTGTAAAATATTTTCAGATTGCACTGATGTGTGTATCATTCTTTTTTTTTTTTTTTTTTTTTTTCTGGTGCACCAAATCTACTTGGTAACAGGAAGCTCGCTATTAGCTTTGTCAGCTGAACTGCCATCTCCCATCATTTAAAAAAACCCCAAAAACCAAGCTAAAATCCTTGCTCTTTGCCAGCAATCCCAGAGCCTGACAGACTGTAAATGAGCCCTCTGGTTTTCCAAGCACATCTGTTGCCTTTGTCGTGTTAAAACTGATTCCAATTCACTTGCATGCCTGTAAATTAACTAAAATGATAGTCCTAAGGACAACAATTTAGCAGAGCTCAACAACCAGATATTGTCAGCGTGGTGTAACTGTTCGTGTTCATCAGGGCTTTATCTCTTTCATAACCTGCATGTTGATCTAGAACAAACCTCAAATTGCTGTAATTTAATTGATACAATTGTACCACACCTTGGCTCCTCAACATGTTTTCTACTAATCTTCCGAAGAACAGGAAACAAAATAAGATTGAAGAAATTCTAGGTGCAACTGAATTGTCTGGCTTTTCCNAATTTTAGGTTCAACTGAATTTTTTTGCTTTTCCTTTTTTTTTTTTTTTTTTTTTTTTAACTTGTTTATTTGGGGATTTTTTTGGTGTTGTTTTCCTTTGGTTTGGTTTTTAATCCTTCTTAGTATACAGCTATCGCAGTGAATTTGATTAGTTCACACATGATTTTGATTTACTTTTTGTTTCTTTTTTTAAAATAACTCTTTCACTCTGTGTTAATGTAAGCTTTTTCTGAGCAGATTAAAAAAGGTTTGCCTAGGAATGAAACTGAAATATATCTAAGCATTTGTATGTGCATAAACTTGCATAAACATTTGTATGAACTTGCTGCTTTTGTGTTTGGCTTTGTAAATATGTTCAGCTTCTGGAGAAGTCGTCAATAAACTACATATATCCAAAAGCCTAATTCGAATTTAACATGAAAAGCAGTTGAGTGCTGTCAGCTACCTGCTATGTGTTCCAGAGTTTCTGCAATAAGAAGCGGCTTCCAAAGAGAAGAACACGTATTTCATTTGGATTTTGCTAGGAAAGTGTCTCAAGGTTGTAGTAGAATGAGTTTTTTCAGTATAAAATTATATAGTTAAAAAATAGTGGGCTGTTAGGTATCGAGATTTCGGTGTTTTCTGTGCACTGTGTTAGGTTGTTGACTCTGGAAAAATCTTAATCTGATGATTTCCAAAACTCTGCTATTAAAGTGGCTCTCTCTTTCATCATTGTTTGAAGCTGACATTTCTCTGCTTCTGGAATATTTGTGCTTTGTAATTGCTTTTTCTAAAGATAAACGTGCAGGTGGCAATTACTGGACATTTTGCCTCACACTGTTCAGAACTCTGTGGGATCCTGAGAGGCATTTTTATGTAAATAATATCAGAAGGCACACAGACAATGACCATTTGGGCAAAAAATTGGTTAGCAAGGTCATGAAAATCTGACCTGGAAGCAAAGAGAGTTTGACTTCTTCAGAGCCTAAATTAGTGTCAATCTAGCCTGATAAGAAATTGAGGTACTCTAAAAACTGTTGATGTCTCCACCTCGTTTGCATTTTTACACCCAAACTGACTATAATGAGATGACTTTGCTGTTCTACCCTTTTCTCCCTCTTCTTCTTACATCTCAGAAAGCAAATTTTATATAATCACAGCTAAAATCTTCAGTGACCATTGTGTACAATTTCTTAACCCTCTTTTTGCCTACTTTTATGTTCTTTACTCTTCTGTCAAGGCTCAAAATATCATAACCTTTTCACACTCGTGTCTTTCCATATATGTACTTCATAGTTTCTGTAGTCATCTTATTTCACTAATACTTTCTTGTTTGTCCAACACAAAAATTCACCTTTCCTACTATAAAGAAACCTCTACTGCTTTTCAGAACCCAACATCCAAGATAAAAAAAACACAGCATACAATTCATCCCACCAACAACTGTCAATCTATTAAGTAATAATTCTAGTTCATTCATCGTATTTCAAAGAAAGCTGATGGTTAAAAAAAGGGTAAGTAGTTATGGGAAGATTAGGAAGGTGATTTTTTTTTTCACCAGGGCAATTTACTCAAGATAGTCAAATTTATGGATTAAAAAAAGTTAAATTTAAAAAAATCCTGAATTGCAAAATTCCAGATTAAATTTTACATGGACTGTTGTTAGCATAGACTAAAGTCAGAAAAAACAAACACATACATGCATGAAACAAATCTCAAACAAAAATCTCATCCACAAATCTCATCAACTTCATGGTACTTCAAAAAGCCATTTTCAAACCATCTTAGGGAAAAAAAAAATAAAAGGAAAACAGGAAAAACATAAAAAAGATTAGTAGACAAGGTCAAGAATTATGATTACAGGTGATCAGATTTGAAAGCAAACAGAAATTAAGGTCCCAAAGTCCTTAGAAAGAGAACAACACACTGTATTGTGCACAGCAGAATAACAAGGTAATTTAACTCATAATAATTGAGTAAATTGGAACATAAACGAGGTTAATTTTTAGGACAATGTGAGTAGGGCTTGTTAACCCTACTGAAATAAGTAGGAATTGTTAACCTTACTGAAATGTAAATAAGGAATGAGCTGTTTACTAAAATAACAATGAGCAATTAGTAAATAAAAATTCTCAGCTTCATCTTTCTCGACTGACTTAAACTTCTTAGACCAGGAATTCTTCTGTAACTAAGGGCTGAGTCCTACAGCACACGAACATGCTGAATAATACATCAGTCCTTGGTCATCTTGGGTCAATAAAACTGTTTGGGGGCTAGAATAGTATTTACTGGGAGAATTGGACTGTTTGCAATGTAGATAGCTAGGGACCTTGTTTTAGTCTAAATTATAAAGTAAAGCTTCTGTTTTAAGGTGAAGCATAAGCCTACACAGTACCCTAGAGGATTTAATATAGGGGTGTTAATATTTATCTAGTCCTACTAATATTGTCCTAAAAATTAAAAGTACCCTCTGGGATAAAGCTATTTCAGGCTTCACTAGAGTGCTCAGAAATTCCTTTTATCTTATCTTACTCGTCCCTGAGAAAAAGTTATGCATAGTTAAAATACTGACAAGGCAGGAGGCTCTCAAATATGCATTTCTTTAATATCATAGGTGCCACTCACACCTGTGGTGTAATATTGATATCCTGTGTATGATTCTGCAAAGATTAGTTTTACACAAATGTAAACCTACAGCAAGATTCAGACACTGGTACTGCAATAACCTGAAACCTGAATTTAAATTGAAACAAGGAAGAAAGGCAGTTTTGGAACCCATCAGAAAAGTTAAAAAAAAACCACCAAAAAAACAAAAAACCAAACCCCAAGCACACCTCAGTGCGGTGGAAATATATGTGTACATAAAGGCTTCCCTGCTCCCCTCCTCCATTTGCCAGCTCTGTGGCTGTTGACCCAATTAATTCATTTTCACCTCTTGTTTTCAAGTGCCAGCAGTGCATACAAAAAAAAAAAAAACAAACCCAAAAAACCAAACTTCTGCTTTGTTCATGTAGTGCCAGTACATAGGTATTCAGAATGTCATTTCTGTAAGTTGGTCTCTATAATAATTCTTTTTTTATATAATAATAGTGTTTAATAGTCTTTTTTTTTTTTTTTTCAGCTGCTGTAATATTTGTAGGTTGCTCCAGTGGACCAAAGTGAAATGGCTGCGTTGCTTTGTGGAGTAATGAGAAGCATCACCAAAACCAGTCGTAACATTGAAGAATTTAAAATGGGCTGGAGCATTTCCTCAGTGTAAAATATCAAATAGACTAAGCCATCAGTGAAAATGGTATCTTTAAATTCTTCATGTAAGCAACTTCTGTGCAGAAGCAATGAAGTAATGAAAAATATATTGAGTATTTGTAATTTTGCCATTGCATATCATCATGCACCTAAGTGCATCATTTGAAGCAGCAAAGCACAACATGTTGCCATTTTAATAGAAATTACTCTTTTGTTTTAAAGTAAAAACTTGATTTTGTACCTTTGACTGTCAAGTTGCTACGGAAAAAATAAAAAATCCGAATCAGGAATGTTGAAGGACAAAAACTTTTCTCAAAAAAAACTGTTCTCAATGAAGAACACTTTTTTTTATTTTGGTTTAACTGAAAAATCTGACGTTCCAGGGCAGGGAATTCTTAAAACATTCAGCATTAACAGTGTGGCTTTTTCTTCTGCCAGCCTGGCATAATTTTCTCCCTGTGCTTCTGGGCTACAAATGGTCTACCCAAGCTCGGTTAAAAAAATACATATACCTTCAAAGTTCTTATTTGAGGGAGAAAAATTGCACTTTGATTTTATATTCTTTATTTTCAGGGGGTTTTTTTCTACTGTTGCAACACAAGTATTTACTCTTTGGAAGTAAATAAAATTACCTGCGTTCTTATGTACATTAAAAATTAAGGCCACGGTAAAGGGGCAACCCAAAGCTGATAAAGGTATGGGTTTGATGAAAATGGTGTGATCTCTAGAAAAGGAGTTTAGAAGTTTTTAAGTGTTGTTGAAGCAGTCTGCTCCTCAGTTTATTTCCACTACCAAGCAGTAAAATCATGTGTCACAGCGTGTTAACACCACATGCTCGCTTGCCAAGCTCATCACTGCTGAGAGAGGTGATGAAGAAATCAAGGAAAACCTTGAAGTCCAAGCTACGATTTTACAAAGTATGAGAGTCACACAGTGGAACAGGAATCTTCCTCGTCTGATGCTTTGCACTAATTGCACTTTCTCTTTTAAAGTGGTATTCAAAGCAGGACGGCTCAATAACTTTCTCACGTCTTCCCCTTGTAAACATGTAGTGACACCGTGTCTGCTCACAGTCTGTCTTGCAGGAGGAGGTGGTGTGGAAGGAACATATGAAAGAAACTCCCTGAGAGCTGAGGAATGTGTTAGCAAAAATAATTGCTTGTTTGGTTTTTTTTTCCCCCCATCAAGACACTGAGAAATTATTATCGGCTCTGATTTCAACAAACTTATCCCCAAGTCTTAAAATAATGTTCTAATACTATATTAATAGTATTAAAATAATCTATTAATATTGTATTTTAATATAGCTATAAACATCTTCAGGAATTATTAGAGAGGAGAAATGATATTTCAAGTATTCTTTTCGAAGTATGTCAAAATGGAAAAATAACCCAAGCAAACAATTAAGCCATAAAAAAAGCCCCACACCTTAGAAAACCAGAAAAAGGGTAACAGAGCGAGGTGCTGCCTCACACTTTCACTGAATCACTGATTTGGGTTGAAAGAGCCCTCCATTGAGTCCAAGCTGTGCCCGGTTCCTAACTCGTCCTCAGCTCAGAGCTCTGAGTGCCACCTCCAGCCCTTCCCTGGACACCTCCAGCCATGGGCACTCCAAACCTCCCTGGGCAGCCCCTGCCAAGGCCTGAGCACCCTTTCCATGGGGAAATTCCTGCTGCTGTCCACCCTGAGCCTCCCCTGGCCCAGCCTGAGGCCGTTCCCTCTCCTCCTGTCCCTGTTCCCTGGCAGCAGAGCCCGACCCCCCCCGGCTGCCCCCTCCTGTCAGGGAGTTGTGCAGAGCCACAAGGGCCCCCCTGAGCCTCCTTTTCTCCAGGCTGAGCCCCTTTCCCAGCTCCCTCAGCCGCTCCTGGGGCTCCAGAACCTTCCCCGGCTCCGTTCCCATCTCTGGACACTCTCCAGCCCCTCAGTGTCCTTCTTGTTGTGAGGGGCCCAGAGCTGCCCCCAGGATCTGAGGTGGTCCCTCTCCTCAGCAGTCCCCCAGTCCTGCTGCCTGATGCTTCTACCTGGAAGCATCACCAAATTAATTAATTGCTGAAATTATTAATTGCATTCTGGAACTAAAGGTTATGTTTTTTACAATGGGCGAAAAGTAACTGAGATAAAGATTTGTATCTTCGGGGAAAGAGATTTGAGCAGTGCAGAGCAGACTCCTGAGGCTGCAGTCATCTGTCCACTGTAAGGACAGTCACATTTACCTGGTGCATGAAATAACGGGCAGGGGGGTCTTAACATGTTCAGTGAGGTGGAGCAGGAGGTCTGGTTTCTTCAATTAGAATTTCAGGGCTTGCAGGTCTAACAGAACCTCTTCCCTTCTTCTTAAGGGGAAAGGGAGAAAATCACCTCACTTTCTCGTAGTCTTTCTAGTTGTGGTATGCTCTGCAAAAACACTTGAGGGCCTGAAATCACAACATATTAGCTGTAGCCATCAGAATAAAGAAAGCAAAAGGCTGCAGTCTGCATCAATCACATCCAGTGCAGCAGTTAAAAAAATTAGGGAGAGTGTTAGCAAAAGGCTGTATCCTACTCCTCAGCTCATGCTTCCAGCTTTAATAGCTCTGATGTCAAGAAAGTGCTGTCAGCGACCATGTGTTTGCCAGGCATTGAAAGGGCAAAAGGACAGGAGACAGAAATCCTCCTACAATGCACAGGAGAATCATTTTCATATCATGGGGGATTCAAATGTAGAATAATCATGACAACTGAAGTGACAGAGAGTTTTTGTTATTGCTTTGAGCTTAATGAGATCCAACTTCTGTTGTTTGACTCAGAGAAGACTGGGAAGTTACACACCAACACACAACACTTCTCAGGTCATTAAAATATTGTAGCCTAGAGCCACAGTGATAAAATTATTCCATAATTTTATTTAAACAAAAGTAATAGGAAAGGTAAAAGACCTTGATTGTTAATTAGACAAATATTCAGACAAGAAGCTGGTGACTAAGAGTTAAAAAAAGAGAGGCAAGTTTTTATTCCCATTGGATATCTAGATTACCTTGTATATCTAACATTCCTCCCCCTAGAACTGATGGCGTTCTGTGATCATAAAAATGCCCTAAACATTTAAAGTTGGGGATTTTTTTCTCTTAAATTCAAACTTTTAATATTTAAAACTGCCCATAAAATCCAAAGGTCAAGGGAATGATGAATCCAAGGAAGGCTTTTCCACTTTTCTGCTCAGATTCTCATGACACATGGTTTCGTCTGAGGGTTCCCCTTCATTTCACGCACAGAAAAATGAACAACTGCTCTCATTCATGGTGGAAAGAAGAATTGCTTTATTTTTTTGAAATCCCTGAACTAGTTCTGTACCATCCCAGGCAATTAACCACCCCTAACAATCTTCATGATGGTCCTGTGAGTATTCCATCAAACATCATCTGGGCACGGCAGAAGAATCAGGGAGTTGCTGAAGTACATCCTTAATAAATTGTGTCCCTGCAAAGTTACTCAAGTGTTACTGTCCACTAAGCTTCCCATCCTTCATCCCCCTGATAATCAGCTGGCTGCTGAAGATCATATATAACACAGGCCTGCCATTTGCAGGGCTTCACTTGAGAGACTGATGCCCCCAGTGACATGAATTGTGACCAGGATTCTCAGGCACAAGAAATACGCGCTGACATCGCATTTCTGCGCTTTACTGTGGCACTGACATTTACGCCGTTTATTGCCAAGTGAGAGATGGAGCGAAAATAAAGGGCTAATGAAAGATGTCATTAAACTTCCATGAAAGTTTAAGCCATGAATTTAAATGGAGCTGTGTAAGGGATGCTCAGGAAATGCAGCACTGAGCCGCCCCAAAACCTCAGATGTGAGAGGGTCCTGCAGAGGTGGACCCTTGAAATCCTCTGTCAAGGATATAAACACAAAAAGAGTTTATATAAACATGATGGACGCTGAGTCCCTGCCTTAGCCTCTGGTTCAGAAGCACAGACCAGTCTTTGTGGGCTCCACAGCACTAGCCAAATTCCACAGATCAGTAAGTTATTTTTTTATTGTTTTTTTCCCCTCCAATTTACAGAGAAAAGAGACTTTTCATATGAGTGGAGAAAATCTGATTGGGTGAGGAGGAGACATCCAAAGAAAGTGACAGTGGAAGAAAATCTTTTGGCCTTCAGCAAGGAAATGTGATTTCTCTAACAGAATTGAGGTAAAAAGAAATTAAAGCAATTTCAGTGTTTAGTTTTGTAATTTTGGAATGCAAAGGTGGCTAATCCCCAGATTTTTGTCCGTAGAACACATTCTGAAAATGACATACCAATAGAACAAAAAACCCCAAACAGCAAAGGGGGAATATAAAATCTCTCTCTTTCTTCCTGCCATACTCCCCCTCACACGACATGCGTTCTGAGACTTACATTAAAGAGAAATAGTTTTCCTTCAACTGAAGAATGTCAGGTTTATTGCATCCTTGAAACACTTTTCATAATGCCTGTTATCTCACATCTTATCAGAGACATCTTCTGTGGTGTAGGATATGTGCTGCCTGACTGTCATTTCCTCAGTTGCTCTCAGAAATAATCTCCCAAACATCACACACAGAAAAGCTGACACGGAGGTACTTGGTTTATCCAGGCACAGCTTTTACATCTTTTTATTATCCTAATACATTAGGAAAATGACAGAATTTGTTATGTAGCCTTCTTGTGATATTTGTGAGTGGTTGTTCGTGCAGACTGTGATAGATTTTGCAGTTTCACACTAACTTAGCAAATACAGGTGTGGCTGCTAGGACCAGAATTTCCATTTTGAGAGAACAGCAATACGCTTTCTTTTCCGTGTGCATGCCTAAAAATCTTTGTTAAATTGTGCCTTCTTTCAGTGTGCCAGGCACTGAAAGATGGTTGCTTGCTCAGTACTTTGGTCGCTCTAAACTTTTGGCTTCTCTCAACTGAATAAAATTTCTGAAAGCTTAACGGTCTCTGCTACAGTTGTAAAGTGCTCTTCTGGNAACTTTTGGCTTCTCTCAACTGAACAAAATTTCTGAAAGCTTAACAGTCTCTTCCTGATAAGAGGAACGTTACAACAGGTTTCATTTTGATGGCTTTTAATCGTTCAGTGGGAATTGGAGTTTTCTCGTTAAATGGTAGAAAGCTCTCTTCATTAAGAAAAAAAAAAAATTAAGCAAAAGCAAAAGGGTTTTAAAATGTGAACGTACATATAAATGTACATATACACACATAAAAATATAAAAAGTCATAGGGTAGAAACAACTCTATCAGCATTATATCAGCATTGCAATAGGTGATCTACTGGATGAGAAACTACATGGAGAAACTCTGTTCAGAATTCGTAGGGGCAGGTGGATTTCACCTGAGGGTGCTGACAGAGCGAGGACAGTATGACCTGTAAAATACCATACAATTAAGAGAAGGTCCATGATAGTTGAAGTGGACATCTTTAAGGAGAGCAAGCACAAAAAAGTCTTCAAAACATACCAACTATGTTTTTTTTTAAAATCCCTTCATAATGTCTAATATGGCAAATGGTACCATTTAGTCGAGAGAAACTTAGCCCAGAAAAACTCTACTACTAGTCTTGAGTCTCAGCAAACACAAGTTCAGTTTTAAACCTGAGGCAGAACGACTTTGTGAAGGGGATTAGGGGGTCCAGGTAGGTATGGGACAGGCTGACTGGTTGGGTGGATGCTCTGA
>VZRR01007492.1:54862-192728 GCA_013398015.1 Oreocharis arfaki | reverse complement strand
ATCGCCCACCTCCGGCCCGCTGCCGCCGCGGGTCACATGACGCGCTGCCCACGTGACCGCCCCCCGGAAGTGGCGCGGGCGGGCGGCGCTGCCGGTCCCGTTAAAGGGCTCGGGCAGGAGCTCCCCGGGGCGCTGTCCGTGACCCCCCCAGCCGATAGCTGTTTTAGCTCGCTTCTGTGCAAAAGCTCTCCGTCCCCCTGTGTACGGAATCAAGCAGGGCAGCAGGGACAGGAGCAGGAGAGCCAGGATGCAGCTGGCACGGGACTCCTGGCAGTGAGGAGGTGACCCGAGGCAGCCAGCGCGGCTTCGCTGACGGCAAGCGCTGTGTGACGAATGTGGTGGCCTTCTGTGACAGGGAACACTGACCAATGTCACCTGCCCGGACTGCTGTAAATCCTTTGACGTGGTCCCGCACGGCATCCTCATCTCCCAACTGGGGGCGGGCCTAGGAACCCACAGGGGCTGGGGAAGGGGCCGTGATGGCGATAGGACACCGAGGCTGCAGTGATCTGCGGGGTCTGCGGCTTTGGGGGAAGGTGCAGAGGTCCCTCATATCTATAAGACACAGGGGGTGCGGCCGTTCCCAGGCCGATGTCACTGCTGATGGGAAAGGTGGGGCTGGCTGGGCTTTGGGGGCACCAGGGCGGACACGGAGGGTGGGCCGCCGAGTGGCCTGGGTGGGTGCCTGGGGCTGTGCCCTGGCAGCTGCCGTGGTGCCGAACTGCCACCCCCCTCTCCTGCTTTCGGGCTCAGCTCCGCTCTCAGGGGCAGCAGTGAGTGTCGGGACTCCGGGACGAGGTGGGGGCCCAGTGCCTGCGCCAGAATTTGGAGCACGATCAGGGGCAAGGTGGTGACCGGGACCAGAACCAGGAGTGTCACCATAGCGCACCCTTGTCAGGACACTGCGATGATGGTGCTGATGGTGACCCCCCTGCCATGGCGGGGCACTGGTGGCACCCTGAGGTCCCTGCTCGCTGCCACGGGGACAGCAGTGCTGTTGGCAGGTGTTGGTGCTATTGCTGGGGACAGAGACTTGCAGAGCCAGCTGAAGGGAGGAGAAAGCCTCGCTTCTGTTCAAGTTTCTCTGTAGGTAATTTACCCTTTTTATGGGAACTGCGCTCTGGAAGAGTTTTTAAATATCCCCGTTCCGCTGCTGTTCCCGAGGGTGCTCTGAAGGTGGCAGTGCATAATACATTTCTCTGTTACTTCGCCAGGCTGAGATTCCTGTGCTTCCGAAGATTTGGGTGTTGTGGTTATTGCAGTCACCGTATCTCTGTATTTTCCCAGATAACTGGCAGTTTTCCTTTACAATTTTTCATTATATTAATAAACGTGATTGCATTTTGTCTTTACAGTCTTACACGCTGTGGGCTATCTAGTTCTTTCCATTGACTTTTTCCTATGTTGTCTTTCCTAACTGACTTTCCTAAAAAAGTCTTGCTTTTTTGCATTTCTTGTACATTTATTCTGGTTCATTTGGAAACAAATCACTTAGAACTCGTACAAGTCCTCTATCTCTAGTGTGTCCTTTTTTTTTTTTTTCAAATGTTTCAACTTTTCAGGAAAAATGTTTCCAGAGCTCTGAATGAATTAAACAAACAACACATCATGCTCCATAAAAAGAGCAAACCAGCTCATTTGCTGATAGGGACTGCACATTTGTTTATTAAAAGCTGATGCTTTAAAAGTAAGAGAAGATAGCTGGGAATGATGGATTTGGGGATGATGGAAAATTGGATTTCCTCTCTGTTGCTGCAGGTGGCTTGGCATGACTTGATGTTTTTACATTCACTTGCAGAAACTGATGTACAGTACAGGACACCGTGACCATTTTGCATTGAAAAACAGGCATTTATTCATACCTGTCAGTCATGTCTTTTTCAGCTAGAAATGCATGCAGTGTTTCAAACGTTGGCACATTATGGAATTCTGAGGTTTGGGAATCTTAAACCATGGGTTCTTTGGCAGGCAACTTCAACTTTCAGAGGCAAGAGTGCACATCTTGGTTTTTGAAGTCATTAGCTTCCAGAGCAAGTTAGGTTTACAAAACATGTCTGCAAGTCCCCTCCTACACCCACTTAAATAATCTTCTGTCCATTCCCACTCATCGAAAGTGAGCACTGTCCTGGTACCTGCAAAACTAACCATGGAGTGCTTGTTCTTTGTTAGAAATCTCCAGCAGCAATGACTCTATCGTTTGTAGAGTTGCAGTCTCACGTTGAAGATGAAATTTAGAGTTTAGATGACCGGTTACACAGCACAAACAGAACTATGGATCTGGCTGTCAGACCCTGCAGTTTTAAGTCAGTAATACATTTTTTTTTTTGAAGAAGCAAAATGTGGATGATTTATGGTAAAGCAGTCTTCTCCCTAGAAGTCCAAAGGTCAATCAATAAGTGTGATTGTCAGGTTGACAATCACAGCTTCTCTGCCCTTGTGAGACCTCACCTGCAATACTGCACCCAGGTCTGAGGCTCCCAGCACACAAAGAGTGTGGCCCTGTTGGAGTGAGTCCAGAAGACGTTCTGATGGCTGGAGCCTCTCTGCTCTGGAGACAGGCTAGGGCAGCTGGGGGGGTTCAGCCTAGAGAGGAGAAAGCCCTGGGGAGACCTCGTTGTGGCCTTGAAGTACTTGAAAGGGGGTTATAAAAAACAAGGAGAGAAGCTTTTTATATGGGTAAATAGTGACAGGACAAAGAGGTGCAGAGTTAAAATAAGAGAGGATAGATTCAGATTAGATGTTGGGAACATACTCTTTACTCAGAGGTTGGTGAGGCACTGTCACAGGTTGCCCAAAGAGGTTGTGGCTGCTCCATCCTTCCAAGTGTTCAAGGCTTGGAGCCTTGAACCTGGGTTGGGATTGGGCTTGGCTTGGACCAACCTGCTCAAGTGGGAGATGTCCCTGCCCATGGCACGGGAGTGGAACAAGATGAGTTTTAAGGTTCCTTCCAGCCCAAACCACTCTGTAATTCTATGAACAGATAATTTCTCTGGAGGAAATGTAAAATAGATGTAAAAATGTAAAATATAGATCACCTGTCTTAAGTTGTTATGGTCCTGAAATTGCTGGGACGGAGACAGATCTGTCTTGCAGACACCGAGAGTGGAAAGCAGCCCGCAGCCCCTGGGAGCACAGGATGCCAGCCTGCTCTGTGTTCCAGCATTCTGATGCACTGACTGCCCTGCCAGCTTGCTCTGAGACCTCCTCCTGCCACATTCATACATTCATACTGCTGGACTGTGATTATTTCGAGGGGCAGCTTCTTCATGGTACCTTTGGCTCGGTTTTGCAGACCTGTTGTTACGGCGTTTACAGAAATGTTTTGGTGTGTGAAGTCTCTGGAGGCCAATCACAAGAAACTGAGACATTGTGAACAACTGCAGCTGAACACAAGGCAGGAGGAGAGGTGGCTCTTTGTTCAGGTGAACTGATACTGTACTGAGAGCTTTTCTGTGGCTGCCCAGGCTGTTGGGCTGGAGAGGCCAGGCATGCAGATCACACTGTGCGTGCTATATTTACTCTGGCAGTGCCTCTGTCACCAGGCCATACATAGCCACTCTCATTCAGGGCAAGCAGCCTCAACAAATCAGTGCTCTGTGAAACTGCTAAAGGATTTAAATTAAACTCCTAATGCAAAGGTTTACGAAAACACAATAGAATGCTCTATCTGCATCTGGAGTCTTCATAGGCATAGTAAGTGATTGCATTTTCTCTATCTTTTAGAACAGGAAAGACTTCTATTGGGAGTTTTGCCTGCAATTTGGATTAAAAGTTTTTTCTCTCTTTTCTAATAGTAGCAATGTAATTAAAAGTTCAGTTTGTTTTAGCCTATGTTTTGCCTTAAGGCATAATAGAATATGCATACATATATATCTGTAAATATATATATATGTGTGTGTGTGTGTGTGTGTGTGTGTGTGTGTATTCTGCTATGGTCTTGCCAACATACAGTAATTTTGCATGAA
Organism: Oreocharis arfaki; assembly: GCA_013398015.1. NCBI lineage: Eukaryota > Metazoa > Chordata > Aves > Passeriformes > Paramythiidae > Oreocharis > Oreocharis arfaki. The sequence continues at coordinate 188,763 of VZRR01007492.1, read as the reverse complement.
AGGAATCCAGATTTCCCTAGACCACACAAAGATGAGGAAAACACAGGAACAGTATTACCCTGTTTATTTAAAAACAATATTACACCGTTGGTTGGAAAACAACCTTCCTACTACTTCAAGTTGCTGCTTTGGCATGCTGATCACTGGATTTTCTGTATATAAAACCACTGGGTTTTTAGATAAGAATAATTGAAAAATAATGAATGTGTATTATGATTACTGTACTCTCATATGGCCTTTTGTTTCCCACAGACATGGGTATCTTTTCTGTACTTGCTCTACCATTGCTTCTCTTAGGGATCAGTGGAGTTATTTATATTTACCAGTCAGTCAGGTGGCTCCTGTCCAAGTCAGCAGTGCAGAACAAGGTAGTGGTGATCACGGATGCCATCTCTGGACTAGGCAAGGGTGAGTTGCCTCATTTCTTCTCTGTGTCAGAGAACAGAAACAGCCAGGGAGCAACCTCTGGCTGATAGAACATGCACACATGGCCTTGTATCTAATCATAACTGGCTGGGTGGAAGCAAAAGTTAATAAATACATTTATAAACAAGTCCAGTGATTTTGAAATGTATGTTTTAGGAACTGTTGGTAAACTTGTAGGAGCTGCAGAGCTTTGTATTTATTTATTTCAATAGGATGAGAGGGTTTATGGGAGCACTGAGTGCTATTTTTGGCGTGTTGCTACTGTAAGATCTCATTACATAGGCTGTCAGTGCAGGGTGGCTGCATATAAACAGGTGTCATCCTATTCTTTACACGTTCCTTTTCAGCCCTTAGAGGCTTCAGCAGTTCCTGCTGCTTGTGAACAGCAACACCCACCCCTCTGTGTGGGAGTTGGGCTCCACGATCCGTGTGGGTCCCTTCCATGACAGGATGTTCTGTGATTCTGTGACCCCCTCTGACCCCTCAGCCCCCCTGGGTGAGGTGGGACTGGATAACTCCAGGGTCCTGTCTGTGCCCCTTCTGGCTGCTGCAGGAGTTTACCCTGTTCTGGCCAGAAGCAGGACACTTGTATTTCAAATTTATTTTGGAGAGGCATGGTTTAGAGTACTTGGAGATTGGAGGTATTGTAGAATTATATGATGTCTGGGTTTCTAGGCAAAAATCTCACATGGAGCAGAAATAATCACCAGTGCTGGATTTGTTTGGTTGTGGCTCCAAGCCAAATCTTGGAATCCTCCAAGAATAAAGAAAATTTATAATTCAACATTTCTCCAGCTGTCTTTCTCCAGCACTGCATGACCCCTGGGGAATATTTTCCTAACTTCAGTTTCCTTATTAACCTTGCTTCCTCTTTTTTCTTTTCTTTTTTATTTCATTTTATGTGACTAGCTGTCACCTGTCCCTTGAGGCTAGAAAGGCAGCTGTGTGTGTGGTGCCCCCACACTCCTTTTCATATAGATGAGAAATGAGGTAACTCAAAGCACTTTTATTTTATTATCCTAAACGTATCTATGACCAGGATCCCACAGGTTGACACCAGGATGTTATTTGCAGGCTTGAATGATTCCAAATAATGCAAAATTAACTCTGCAGTCCACTCCTGCTTTCATTCAGAGCTTTAAAATACCAGCTGTGTGGCCAGCTGCTGTGTATGTGGGCCCTAAGGAAACAGCCAAATTCTTTTCCTACATGCCAGAATTTCCGGACTAAAGGCAACATTCATCAAAGTTAAAAAAGAGAAACAAATCTGTGATGTCTGAAGATGTTTTCAGTGGTTTATGGTTGTTATTGAAACCTAGTTCCTGTTTCTCCTGAGTGCTATAACTCAGAAAAGCACAGGGGAGTTCTAGAGGAGAAAATTATTGGTTTCCCTTTTCCACCTTTGTTGCTGTTCACATTGTAATCTTCTTCTCTTTTCTTTTTTTCACAAGATTGCCTCAACTGTTGTTTATAAGGAAAATACTGCTATAATTGTTCTGGCAAATAATCTTTTGGGCGTTAAATTAAATATCCTTCTATGCTAGGAAAAAAAAAAGAAAATGGAAGGCATTCATGAAATTACTGTTGTAAATAATGAGAAAGATTGCTTAAATAAAAGCTTCCAGCTGCACAGGTTTGAAAAACTCTTAAGAGTGGATCCATAGAGGTGCTCCAGCCTTGTGTTTCAGAATTTGGCCTGAGTTGGTCACATACCCCATGAAGGAGTTGGTCACATACCTGCACGAAGGAGTTGGTTGCAGTCTCGTAGCCAGTGCTGAGAGGGGATGATGGGGAGCACTGATTGCCAGTTCCTACTGTTACCTGAGTCCCCACTTCAAGAAATGCACAATCATAGTTCACTTGTGTAAAAGAGGGAGAAGAATTCTCCTCTGAGACCTATCTCAAATTGGGGTAAACCCCTAGCTTAGAATATGTCTGAAGGAAGAAAATGCGGTGCCAGCCCAGCATTCCCTGAAACCTTTTGGTGCTTTTCTCAGGAAGGTGTCAGGGCATGGGGCTGAACAAGCTGGTCCCTGAGGCCTCTGCTGACTGCTGGGAAGGTTTAGTACTCAGGAGATAAAGGTCTTGGCGTGGAATACATCTGGAGGGGAGAGTCTGTAGGAGAAAGGGCTCTCTCGTGGGTGTTTCACCATTTAAGTAAGTTTACCTGTGTTACTCCTTTTCAAAGTTGTGGATGAGTTCTGTGTTGCCAAGAGTTTCATGCAGGCAGCACACAGAGTGAGCTGGTGTTACTGTCTGCTGGGGTTGGCTGGTTTCTTTATTCTTTAGACATGAGGGTTTGCAAAAGATGCAGTGTGTATTGTAACCACCTTAGGTGTGTATTTTTATATGTGGTTTATTTATAGCAACTGTGTCTGGGAAGGATATACAGAAAAATTTTTCTAACTCAATCTCACCATCCATTAACTGACATAGTGTTCCTTTCTTCAGTAATTTTTAGTAAATCCCTTTACTAAACAGTAGCATTGTGCTGTGCCATGAACTGTGCATTATACCATCAGGTAAAATTTAATTTATTCCTCACCTTTGTACTATCACAATTCAATACTTTCTTTTTTGCTCATATTATTTCAAAACTTAATGCATTTTAAAGCGTGGATTCAACATCCTTAGCAAAACCAGCATCCCATTTCAAGCAAAATAACCAAAATCAATTTGTCATTGTAATTATTTCTTTTGGGTGTGTTTCTTTCCTAGAATGTTCTCGTGTGTTTCACGCAGGAGGAGCAAGGCTCGTGTTGTGTGGCAGGACGTGGGAAAAGTTAGAAGCCTTGTATGATGCCTTGATTAGTGTGACAGACCCCAGCACGGTATGTACTCATGGCCTGAGATAATAAACCTTGCTCAGGGACACAATGGCCTTTGAGATCCAGTAAAACAATGCACAAGAAGAGTGAATTGCTATCAATGGTGGCTTTGTTCACCCAGGTGATTCACCGAACACCAGAGAGACGGAGAAGGAAACACCTCTGAAGGTCTTTAGAGCATGATGCCAAAATCCTGCTCTCTCGAGCTAATCCTGGAAAGCATCTGAGTGCTCCTGTGTTCTGAACAAGCCACCCAGCTAGAAATCCTCAGCAGAGGAATTTTCCTGATCATTTGGATGGAAGGGAGCCAAGTGCTTCAGTTAATGACAGGAAATGCCATCAGTTTTTTGTGTGATTAGTCTGCTCAAGGAGTGGGAGATGGGTCTAAAGATCAAATTCATTTTGAGTTTCTCCACTACTTGGGGAAAAGTCCCAGGTAGAAGGGATTTGGAATAAAAAGAGAATAGAGTCTTTTCCTCATGGAAAGTCTTTTCCTACACTGACAGTGGACATGCAGGGCTGCCCCTTCTCCAGCTCTTTGGCAGCTGTCTGTTGAGGCTCATGGGAAAGCTTCCCTTCTGTGACCAGCACACAGTTGACTAATTCCAGGGCACAGGTGTTCCTGAAGGCATCACATAAATTTCACAGCCTTTGCTCATCTGACCAACAAATATTTGCCTTTTTTTTTTCGGAGTGAGCTTCACTCATCTGCACAGATAACCACAGGAGTGGTGTGTTCATGTTAGCCTGCATGGATTCAGCTAGGAAAAATTACTAAGTATAACTAAGGGTTCTGCATTACATTGTTTAAGTAACACAGTAAGAGAAAAAAAATTCAAGTTCATTCCTCTGTCCCACAACTGATAAAATCTGGTTTTGCAGAAATCATACAAGTGTAAAGTCCATTTGGATAAGCTGCAGCAAACCAAACCATTCCTACCTTCCATTTGTCCCCATGGGTATGTAGCTTATCTGTCAAAGCACTGCACCCTGGTCTCTGTTGTCATCAAAGAGTTGTTCCCAGAGAGACCATGACTTGAACTGGTAGGAGTCAGCCTTGTGTCTGTTTTCTGTCTCCATTGATTGCAAGAGAGACAAAACTCACTAGAAGCTTGTTCAGCTTACCCTTCCCACGGTGTTCTGCTTCCTCTGAAGTTCTGTGTCTCTGCATACCCATTATCACAGAATCACAGAATGGATTGGGTTGGAAGGGACCTTAAACACCACCCAGTGCCACCCCTGCCATGGGCAGGGACACCTCCCACTGTCCCAGGTTCCTCCAAGCCCCGTCCAGCCTGGCCTTGGGCACTGCCAGGGATCCAGGGGCAGCCACAGCTGCTCTGGGCACCCTGGGCCAGGGCCTGCCCACCTTCCCAGGGAAGAATTTCTTCTTAATATCCCATCTATCCCTGCCCCCTGCCCCTCCATCCCTTGTCCCAAGTCCCCTCTCCAGCTTTCTTGGAGCCCCTTTAGGCCCTGGAAGGAACATTAAGGACCCCCAGAGCCTTCTTGAGGCTGAACAACCACAGCTCTCATTGCTGAACTCTGTTCTTTCTAGAGTGAATTAATATAAAAATCTTATGTGAGAATGATAAAAGCACTTTGAGTATCAAGGTAAATTCGTTTACAAGACAAGTAAACAGAAATACACTTTTTAAATAACAATTACCATTGAAATGAGTCTTTTGTTTATCAGACATATGCCCCAAAGCTCATTCTCCTGGATATCTCAGACATAAGATGCATTCGAGATGTAGCCAAGGAAATCCTGAATTGCTATGGCTGTGTGGATATACTCATCAACAATGCCAGTATGAAGGTGAAGGGAGCAGTGCAGAGCATTTCACTGGAACTTGATAAAAAGATCATGGATGCCAACTATTTTGGACCTATAACATTAACCAAAGGTATTTTAATTTTTTTTTTTATCCTTTTTTTTGCTGTTACCACGTAAAGCAGATTGACAATTAAATGGGTTCATGCTGCAACCAACTGTGCACGTAGAATTCAGGTGAAGTCTAGAGGACACTTAATTTCCAGCTGTTGGATTTTGTGATACTTTTGCTTGCAGTATTGAGATAACCTTCACTGAAATCATGCTATTTACACTTCAGCTGTCACTCCTTTTCACTGAATACACCCAGCTCTTTTACTTATGTGGCTCTTTCTTGTATTTCTCTTTTTGCAGCCATTCTTCCTAACATGATCTCGAGAAGAACCGGCCAAATTGTTCTAATTAATAGCATCCAAGGGAAAATAGGAATCCCATTCCGTGCAGCTTGTAAGTTACACATAGCAAAAACATACATTCTAGTGCATAAATTGTGAGTAGTCCATGACACTCATTATGGGTTATTAAAAGTGCTAATTTGCATCCAAATTCGGTATTACTACAGTATTTGGCTGAATTTTTTTTCAAATTGGAACTCAGGAATATAGTTAAAATGCTGCCTTTGAAATGTAACTGCTGCCTGGAGAATAAGATGATAAAAAATGTGACAGCAAATTTTAAATAGATATGTATGTAAATATATCTTGTATAGATAAAATCTGTATTTAATCTCTTGGTAGAAACCATCATGAAGAATAGAGTGTAAATATAAAATATGAGTAGATAAGAGCTATTGCTGTGGGAAGAAAGCCCCATGCACTCAATGTGTTTAGGAGTTTAAAAGGAGATGTGGTAATTGCTTTCTGCTTGGCTTTCCAGAATATTTTCAAGATCTTTCATCCAAAGCTCCTAGGGAAATGAGGCAGTTCTGAATTATGATGGAAGGTCTTTGCACTAATAAAATATGAAATTAGTGGGCAGAGAGATGTAAATAGACATTTTAAACTTGGGACAGATGTAAACAGACGTTTTTAACTTGGCAGAAAGTCAGAGTGGGTGATGGGCTCTGAGTTAAAAAGTCTGTGAGACCTCAGAATTGTGACTTAGAGTTCCATGAAAGCAGATTACAGTGGCAGAAGCTGTAAGGAAGACAGTAGAGAAAATAAATTAGAACATGTCTTTATGTCTTTGTAAATTTATGCATTAATCTACGCAGTGCCCACACCTTGAACGTGGTGGGCTATTCTGGTCTCTCATCTCAAAAGAAGTGTAAGAACTACCAAAAAAAAGGCTCAAAAAGGAAACAACACATTGATCTGACATCTGGAATGGTTCCCATCTAGGATACAGACAGTTGTGTCAAGGTACACTGTATGTGTATGAAACCATAAGAAGCAGAAGAGCCAACAGAGTTTTTACAACCCCCCTGCCAATATTTATGTCACATGAAATGGAGCTGCCAGCAGAAGGAATGTCAAAATGAATGCATGGAGAAGCTTCTCTCCATTCCCAGAGCCCACCTGCCATTGTCTGGATATGCACAGGTTGATTTTCACTGTAAACTGAGTCAAATAAGAGGTGTCTGAGCCCTTTGCAGCTCTGCTGCACTGAGCACACAGTTCTGTTTGTTGGTCAAGTGTCAATACTGTCATCTTATTCTTACTGTTCTCGATAAAAAAGGTACTAAAAGCAGATTAAAAATTGACATTCAGTTACTTTAAAGTTCACTTTAGCATTAAAAGTATCTCAGATTGCTGCTGCAGGGCAAAGTCCTAATCAGTTTACAAAGAGTGAGGAGCACTGCATTCCAGCAGTGGACGTGGATTTCACTGCATTTTATGGATGTGTTGCAAACTGCAGAAACACAAGGTGTGGGGGCTCGTCTCAGGAGCAGCTCCACCCACCAAAGACATTTTTGAACCGTGGAGATAATAGAATTGTTATTCCCTAACCCAGGGTGTGCTATTTCTGACTGGGAAATGCAGACACGTGCATGCACAACTGTCTTGTATAGATAACTTCTTATTGCTTGTTTTAAATATGTCATATGGTAATTTCACTGGGTGAAAGAATTTGCTGTTCTTTTGCCTTTTGGCTGGCTAATCATTCCATGCTCATTTCCCCAAACACTGATGCTTTATTACACACCTGCTTCCATGCAATCATACATCTAAACATGCATGTGTGGGCTTTTTTTTTTCTTTTAGATGCTGCTTCCAAGCATGCTGCTGTAGGCTTTTTTGATTGCCTTAGAGCTGAAATGGAAGAATTTGATATTTCTGTCAGCACTGTGAGTCCAACCTTTATCTGTTCATACCATCGCCAGCCAGCACCAGGCAACTGGGAGGCGTCTATTTGGAAATGTAAGTTTGGGTGGATGAAGATGAGGCACACAAAGCAGGAGGGAGGCTTTTCCAGGGTAAATGGAAGGGAAAATAATGGGAATGACAGAAAGGATGACCAGGCATGAGGAGCAAAAGAAAAGAGATAATTGGAGAGGTAATATGAAAAGAGAGGGAACATGGGATGAGACAACGTTGCGTGAGAAAATAAATACACCAGGGCATCAGGAATGGGGGTGGAGGAGAGCATGAAAGGTCCAAAGGGAGAATTCCACTGCACTCAGGTTGCTCCTTCTCTTAGGGACTGTGAGGATTTTACCTCAACATTATAAAAAGATCTTGGCCACATACTGATGAGGAGAACGGAGTGGGGAAGGGAGTGAAAATGCATGGGAATTAAACTGATTTGATTGTTGCACTGGTTGTGTGTCTTTTTAACACCATCCCCTCAGAGTATCTGTCTGTCTGCCTGCCTGTCTGTCTGTCTGTAGCTCTCACTGCTCTCTCATTTAGTCTTTTTCAGGAAGGTGTCATACGGTGTGCACCCCGTGGAGGTGGCGGAGGAAGTCCTGCGCACAGTGAGCAGGAAGAAGCAGGAGGTGCTCATGGCCAATCCCATCCCCAGAGCAGCAGTTTACATTCGAACCTTCTTCCCTGAGCTCTTTTTTGCCATTGTTGCCTCGGGGATTAGGGAAAAGCTGAAGACAGAAGAGGAAAATTGATTTTGTTCGGTTATTTTCCTTGCTTTTGACCTGAAAAAAAAAAAAAAAAAGGTTTCTGTTTTGAAAGTTGGTGATTTCTGCTGCTTGCTATGGGTAGAATAAAGGCACTATCATTGTCACACACATTCGTTTATAAAGCTTCTGCTCTTCTGGTTTTAGGGAAAATGACAATATGCCATTGGAACCAAACTGCTCTTGCTGCTGCAGTCCCACTGCTCGTATAACTTTCAGCAGCAGCTCGCTTACATACCTCATTCATTGGTAAAATCACCAAACATCACAGGAACTCTGAGGGCAAAGGAATATGTGTCATCTTGCAGGGACATTCACCTTTTGCTGTATCTCCGATTCAATTGCTCTGGCTTCAAGAAACCTGACTCAGGGAGGGAGTTCACCCCTGGGATGAAGCTGGAGCTCCTGCTGGAGCTTCATCGTTTTCTGTTGTAGCACTGGGGTTTTATTGTAGAGTGAGTGACTGTACCTTAGCTGGGAAGTCAAACAATCACTTTGAACAAAGTTTTCTTGGTTCTCAACAGAACTGTACTCCTTCAAACCAACGGGCATTTGCTGTGATCTCAGTTATATTTGCTTTTGTACCTCACCAACAGCCAAGTCCTCCACATTTCCACAAGAACAAGATGTAGAATAAGCATAATTTCATCAGAAAAGGGTCAGTCACCATAGGACATCAGAGCTAAAGATAAATGGACATTGTTAGTGGCTGCCCCACCCCTGGAAGTGTTCATGGCCAGGCTGGATGGGGCTTGGAGCAGCCTGGTCTCGTGGAAGGTGTGCCTGCCCATGGCAGGGGGTTGGAATGAGATAGATGATCTTTAAGGTCCCTTCCAACCCAAACCATTCTGTGATTTCTATGATTTCTATTATTGTCTTTCTCTGTTGAAAACCCAGGTGGATTACATGTTAAAATAAACTGAATAATCCTTCTGCTCCATTTGGCACGTTCTAGAGATCAGCAGAAATTCTTCCCACAATTTCCCTTCAAAACACTGAGCAGTTCAAGGGGCCGCAGTAAAAGGCAGCGAGAGTGAAAAAGGTAAAGTAACACCTGTAACCTATCAAGAAAGTTTCAAACAACAGATGTGTTTTAATCTAGAAAGTAGAAGAAAGTCGTATCTTAATGATTTTCAAATTCCTGAGATGTACTGCAGAGAGGGTAGAACTGTTCTCCATTTCTGCTGGAGCAGGACAATGTGCTAAAATTACTGCAAAGGGGATTTACAGGGACAGCGTTTTCTGCTAAGAATAGTTAAGGACAAAGGATAAATTGCCACAGAAATTTTCAAATGCCTGTCTTTGGAAGCTTTAAAGAAGAGATTAATGAAACATCTGTAAAAAAGCAATGTAGCTTTAGTTTATCCTGCCGAGAAGAAAAGAAGGATTAGATGACCTTTTAAATGGGTCACACTTTTCTCTAATTCAGTGGGTTTTTCTCATCTTGAAGACAAGGTTTCTCCACTGGTATTTCACAAGCAATGGGGTTTTTTTTCCCTCTGGGGAAATCTATTATTTAATCTGAAGTTTTCTATTTCATTTGTTGATCTCTGTTTCGCTGTCTCACCTGTGGATATATGTTGCACATAAAAATATTATGATAACAAAAAGAAATGTTAAGGTGAGTTCAGGATAACAGGAATTGCACCCCAGAGGTGCCTATTTCTCTCATTAACTTCCAGTGGTAACCAGCACTACTGTACACCTGTGTACTTGTGCCACAGGTATCTGAAGTTTGCTGAGGTGCCATAGCCCTCAAAATTGACTGGATCCAATGAATCACAACAAAAATGCTGCAGGTGTTTTTCCTCTGCTTTCAAATAATGTGGTTCCAGGACTTACTGGGAGTTCCAAGTTAAAATAAGGGCCAGAATATGAAATCATGGCTCACAAATAGGGAGAAGAGATCTTGCATTTCATCAGGTGAATTGATTTACCAGACATCCAGCAGGAGACACGCAGCTTCTTGAGTGGTTAGCATGAGAAAAACAGACAGTTTGAGATTTAAGAATTGATCTGGGTGGATTCTCATTGCACAATTATTTAAAAAGCCCTTGCCCACATACAGCACTTTGTATGCATGGAAACCACTGTAAAAAACAATCCTGAGGGAACAGCCCATGGCAGAGACTGTCAGTCTGTGTTAGTAAAGTGCAGGCTGGGAAAAAAATAATAAGACATTTGCTTAAATTGGATTTTTCAAAGGACTTGTAGGCACCAACCAAGTATGTTCCTGGATGAGGTGGAAATTCTTCCATAACACCCAGGGACAACGTGAGATGGGTAAAAATCTCTGTTGTAAAAAGAGTTCTTACAAGTGACAAAAAGCAGAAAGTCAGATGGAATCAGGAATAATTCCTCTATCAGCGAAGGTGTTAGAAACATTTCCATCACAAAGAAATGTGTGGAACAAGTGGAAGGAATCAAGATCTTGTGTTTTGGTCAAGGGATCGAGACAGCTTCTGACAGAGTGGGCACCAAACCCTCTGGCAACTGCTTTGTTCTCCTGCTGAACTGAAGGTGGCAGATTCAGAGCACTGTGAAGGAAAAAGACAGACTTTTCTAAGGATTAAAGAGGAAATCTTATCTCTCTCTGCAGCTACCTGGTAGGATGGTGGAGGGAATATGGAGCCAGATTCTTGTCAAATGTGCACAGGAGAAAAAAAAAAGGTAATGAACACAAACATAATATTCTGATTTGATGTTATGAAATACTTTTTCTACAGCTGCAGCAGTGAAACATTGGGACCTGTTGCCAATGAGGTCAGGAAATCTCATTTCTTGAATATATTCAATATATACACAAAACCCCTCCTCTCTTACCACTAATGGTTTCCTTCTGACTTAATGATGCTTCTCTGTTATCAGCTCCACCTTATCACTGGCCATAACCTGATCTGTTACGGATCCTGCTGGCATAACAGCCTCAAACTATATTTATTGCCTGAATAAAAACACATAGGGATTTTTCCAAAGCCCAGAGCTGCTTAAAAACTACAACAGTGAGGAACCTGTGTCACTGTTGTTATCTGAACTGAGACACCTGAATCTGCTTCTCCAACACCGAGACTTCCTCGAAACGTCCACAGAAATAGAATTTCTTTATTAAGAAAAATAAATAATACTACACATTGATACATTTTATTCATTAACACTGTTTTGTTTGGATCTAGTGTTATAATTTACAGGTTGCCTTGAGATGTGGTTCAGCTTTAGAGGACTGAAATGGTGGCCAGGTGACGCAAGCTCCTTATTGCATGTGTGGGGTCGTCTGTGGTGTTTTGGAAAGAGTTCACATACACATTGCAGACTTTCTCTGGAGCTGTGTGGTCAGGAAAGCTGTACTGAATCTTAAAGCTCCTCTCCAGCTTTTTTCTTTTGTGCTTGAATTCCAGAATAGTTTTGGTGTATTTGTTGATGGTGGTGACGGCTGCAGCCATGCAGCAAGCGAAGGAAGTCCATGCGAGGCTATGAGCAAAAGAAAAAAAAATATCAGAAGTTAGCAGGACATTTTCATATTCAAATGCTTCAATATTAGTTTTGAAAACACTGCATATGTGTGATTGTACTTGGGGAAGATGAACAGGCTGGGTGAGGAAGAAATACTCTTGGTTAATGACCATTTACAGACCTGGCTTGCAGAGTTGACCTCTACATATTTGCTGTAATATTTACATTAAACAGACCTGTTTAATGAAACCCTACCTCCACTTTCTCTATTTCCTCTGCTTAGAGCTTAATATCAGAAATGGGGTTTATTTAAAAAAAGAGGAATGCATAAAAAGTTAAAAGGTGCAGTTATTAAGAGTATAAATCTTGCAGGGGACACAGAAAAGTGTGAGTCACCCAAAAGTGTTGAAAAGAACAGAGAAGGCACTATTAAATAGCTGGCTAAAGCAGGTTCTGAGCACTGAAATGCATGTCATGAGTACACAGAGAGAAAAGGACATCAACTCTGGAATGTTAGAAGTAAACCCCGAAGGAGACAGAATTAAAAAACCTGTATTGAAGTACAATTTGTTTAAAATGTGTGACATTAGAAGCAGCATGTAAAAATACAGCTACATGAGCATGAATGGGAGTTCACAGTGCAGGAACTTGCTCATCAGTAGCTTTCTTAACATGGCAAGGTCACAATTATCAAATGAAATGTGCTTTGGTGGAGGAATCAGTCTAAGAGACTCCTGTTTATCTCACCTCCTCCTCAGAGCTGTTTGTAACCACATCCTTGATGTGATTCAACAAACCATTTACATTTTAAAATAAATCCTTCCAATAAATTGGAATGGGCTGCCCAGGGAGGGAGTGGAGTCACCATCCCTGGAGGTGTTTAATAAAGACTGGATGTGGCACTCAGTGCTGTGGTTTAGTTGATGAGGTCATGTTAGGTCACAGGTTGGATTTGATGATCTCAGAGGTTGTTTCCAACCTAGTTTACTCTGTGATTCTGTGAAATGTTCCAGATACAACAACCTGAAGCACATCTGTGATAGGAAAATACCAACATAAATGGCTGAAGCTGGAAGAGCTTTAAACAACTTAGGCAAGACAATTGTCCTGGGAGATGAGGATACTAAACCTGGATGGAGAAGAGCCTCTGCTTCATGCAGGGTCTCTGGACCTCTCTGTACTGTCTGAGGGATGGCAAATATAAAACTCACAAGCTTATACATTCTGGGCAATAATCTAAGAGAACTGAATTTCAAGAACATCACCTGGTTACTGAACTGCATCCTCGGAAGTGAAATGAGGTAAAGCCATTGCTTATAAATTAGGTACATATTCCTTGAACAGAGGGTGAAGTGACTGAAATGTAATGGAAGAACCAAATATAAAGCAGTTAGTACCCATAGGACCAGCCATAATCCCAAGTGTGAGGTCTCCAGTCTTCGGGACCGAGATTTACAGTCATTTGAAATACGGTCGTGTACATCATGTGAGCAACCATGCCCAGAAGACCTAAAAAACACAATATTATAACATTAGAAAATGTAAATTGAGGACATTCTTCTTTGTAGCTGTCCCTTGAACTCCTGAAGGATATTTTATGAAGTATCTGGATTCTACAAAGAGCTCAAAAATACTGGACATTATCGTTTTAGTGTATTTAATGTATTGTAGACTGACACTTGAGATGCAGCCCTGCAACATGAGAGCTTTCCCTTCCCACATCCTCACCCACACGTCCTGAGTGTGTGTCCTAGATTAGGAGACCTCATCTATTTTTGGAAAAAATGTAATCCTGACTGTCTTTTTTTGCCTGAACTCTGTATTATCCAAGTGCATCGAGTGGGTTTGGAGGACGTCTGTCACTCCAGGCTATTTGGGGGTTGTTGAAGCAGCTGAAGTTGTCTCAATTTGTTTTGCAGTACTCTCAAATTTGTCCTAGATCATCAAATGTCTGTCTACTCAAAGAAGAAATGTAGAGCCTTTGAGGCAAAGCCTCCATGTGTTTGCCACTCATACACTCCCTTTGCACACACTCTGTCTGCCAGGGGAATCTGGGGAGCACTGGGACATGCAGCCTGTGGATTTCAAAAGGCAACATGTTGGTTTTCAGAGAAGGAGAGCTGGTTGGTTCTCTGAAAACTTCTTAGCAGTGTAATCATGAGTTATTACAGAAAAGTGTGGCTCAGTGGCACTGCACAGGACACATTTCCCAGTTTCCTGTCATTGAGTGGGAAGATTTCCAAAGCCATGCAGGTGGATGCCCTCTCCCACAGCCAGATTTATCAGTGATGAAGGTGAATGAAAAGGTGGACAAACACTTACTTGAAAGTACTGAAAATCTAAGTTGTGGCAGAGGCTGATATTGAACAGTTTAATTTGCATGGCTCAAATAGAATCAAGAGTATGCTGGTACAAGAAATTGCATCATCATTACAGATTAGGGCAACTAGATTTGGTTTATATTTACAAGTGATTCATACATAAATTTAACAGCTAAGATGGATGTTCTTCCATTTTTTAGTATTTCAAGAAATTTTACTCGTGGAGGAAAACAGAATGTCCAGGATAAACTTGCTGCTTCCTGTCCAAGTCTGCTTAATACTGTACAGGCCCAAAACAAAAAGAATATTTTAAAAAGTGAATATTCATGATTATTGGGAGAGGAGAAGGCTGCTAATAGTTGGCAGAGCTGCCTAAGGAGCTGAATAAAGATCACGACTCTTTCTTTGAAAATAGACATGACAGTGGATCACGAGGTTTGGTCAGACACAGGGGAAATGGGGCCTTTTTTGTGCAATTAATGGAACTGGTGATAGCAGAGATTTTTAACTGCTTGGACATCTTTCAGGGAAGTCATTAAGAGGAAAGGAGATGATCCAGCTCTTTGAGAGATCACAGGCAGCAAAGGCTGGGGACTGCACTCTGAACTACAGGGAGCTGAAAGAACCATCTTCACATGTATAAAAGGTAACTGCAAAGAGAAAGGAATTATCTGCTCTATTTCCTCCCCATTATCGTGGTCAGATGTTTAGTGAACTTCATTTATTTACCCCCAAAAAAGAGATTGGTGAGTGAACTAAATATGTGATTATGTTTAAGATGAAAAAGTGTAACAAAAAAAAAATCTTTTCTTCATAAGAAAAGGAACAAATGCACGAACATTAAACCCAGAAACATTAGGGTCAGGATCCAGGCCAAAAATTTTGCCAGAGAAATACAATCTTGAGATTACTTTTTTGCCATCTGCCAGCTGTCTGGCTTGCAATGAAATGTCATTCTAAAAGGTACACTATCACCAAGTACAGATCACTTTGGACTCTGAGCAGTCCTGAACATGTGAAGCAGAGTGTTCCACGAGAAATTATAGTAAATAAATTATCTGTAATTGCTTTGCTGCACCGTTCCTCAGTAAGAATTCTATAATACAGATTGAATCTTTCAGATTCAGAAATCTCTAGTCCAACCTCCTCCTGCTCAACACACTACAAACACACAATTCAGACCAGGTTCCTCAGACTGGACTTCTTCTTCCAAAATTAGTTTGCCTAAAATCCTAGGATTAAATAGCACTGGATTATGAAACGATGTGAAGAACATGAAAGAAAATTTTAATGACAATTCTCTACTAGCAATTCTCCAAGTGCATTCTATTCCCCCTTAAAAGTGCCATTAGAGTTTGGCTGCCGCTGATTTTATACTTAGCATGTCAGAACTAAAAAATCAAGTTACTTGGAAGAGTATGTTGCATTTTCATCTTTCACAACCAACCTGACAACGAAATGAAAAATGATAAAATTAAAATAATTACGTTAAAAATAGCAAAAGGCATAAATATAAAATTCAAAATAGACTGCACTATGAAATAATCAATTGAAAATAAGATTCTCCCATAAAATTTTGCATCGCTTTGTATTGCTAGTGTCTCCATAGGTATTGTAACAGTTCTGAAACTTGGATACCATCATTAATTTTCAGATTAATGACAATTCTGGATTAATTGTCATTAATGGTCTGGAAGACTATTCTGGATGTGATTAATGGAGGTGTTTAGCTGTACCTGCTAACACGGTGACCACTGCAGAGAAGGCGTTGATCTTCAGCCCATCGATGACAGAGCTGTAGTAGAATATTTCTACTGACATAAGAATGTTTCCACTCAGAAGCAAAATGATGTAGAGAAGCTCTGCTACGATGGACAGCCATAAAACCCCTGGAAACCAAAGGGACAGCACTGATTTTGTAAGCAATACTTCGGTATTTTCACCACTTCCTTCTTCATTTGTATCGTTGGTACAACACTGAACACAAGCACAAAGGCTGTGGGGATAATGGTGATGTGATAATGGTAACATCTCTGGAAAACTTCAGTGTCAGTGGGCACCCAAAATTGTAATTCCTCTTGGCCATTTATTGGAAGAGCATTTGCAAGTTCCTGCCATGCACTTAGAAGCTGGCAGTGCGAGGTGGGACAGTGTGGTTTCGTACTCAGTAGCTACCCTAAAATCACCATGAACCAAAGTTAATAGAAAAAGAAGAACCAAAGTTACTATAAAAAGAAGAACTGCTCAGTTATCTCGCTGCTGATGTGGTGGCTCTGAGTGCAGAGAGAGGCACACTGCAGCAGCAGACCCAGATAACCAGCTGGGGGCCATGCACACCCCTGCACTGCCTGTAGGTCTGGTCATTAAATAACATCTTCCCCACAGGTTTAACTTCCAGCCAAACAGGATCTTGATTTTTCTGGACAGAGAGGCTTTCATGAGCTCAGACAGTCTCCAGGTTTCGCCGAGATTCATTTCTCTGGTTATCTGCTAATTCCTCTCTTTTTGGATATCTGGTAATTACATCTTATGCAAGAAGTTAATCCTCCCATTAAAGTCTCTCAGCCTGCTGTTCGACCTCCAGCATGCTGGTGTCCCACAGCCAGGAGCAGGAGGCCTTCCTGTGGCCAAATCCCCTGCAGCAAGATCTGGCAAATGCCCTTCCCCAGACTTTTCAAAAAACAGATGTGTCCCGAGACACCTGGCTGTAGATTCAAGCAGTGATTTCACGTGAAGACAAACACAAACTGTGACTTAAAAATGGGAACGTTGCTGAGACACGTCCTTGCTTACTAAACATCACCTAGGACAGGAGACAGCGTTTGTGTGGCACATAACCCCAGCTGCTGGCTGTGACAATGTCTGTGGGACCTCTCTGATTCATGGGCCATTTAGACATCAAGTTCTTGGGCCAGGCTGTGTGTGGGTGTTCTTGGACTTGGTTCGCTTCTCCAGAAAATCTGCCTCGGTAAAAAATCGTGATTTTCATCAGGAACTCCAGATGTCGCATTGCCCAACAGTTTTGGCTGCTCCAGCTGTGAGAGTTTGCATCTTAACATTTTTGGCCAGTGAGCCATTATAACAAACGCACTGAGCAACGTTGATCACCCTGTGGGTGAGACCCAGGGGTGATAAATTCGGGAAGGGTGAGGCTGCTTCATCCTGAGTTTGGGTCACACAGCAGCCACAGGCTTGTGCAGAACTCAAACCCGTTCTTCTGTGCAGGGCAGGAGCCTATTTCCACACAGCAGTTCACTACCCAGGGAGAGATTTTTGGTTTTTAGGTACCCAGATTCTTCTTGGCTGTCTCGATCTGGCCTGCCAGTGCCTGTGACATTTGCTGGTGCTGTTCAGAGTTAGTTTCAGCACCATGTCCAGTAGCTCTCCTTGTGAGGAGCTCTCAGTGCAGGGCCCAGAATGCACCCCTCATTTCTGAGGGCCGTGGCTGTGTGACTACACCCACATCTCATTTGTATTTTTCCCTCATGCTACAAAGCTCTGTTGTGCTGTTCAGGCACTGTGACAAGCTGCAGCAGGTAGGAGGAAGAGTGGCCTTCAGACACTGACTATTTCTCCTGCTCCAAGGGTCTGAAATTGCATATCCAGGAAAATACTCCAGCCCCAGGATGCTGGAAAAAAGTTGTTTCTTTTTTTCCTGCATCATCCACTTGTGAAGTGATTGGTCTAATCAGATCAATGATGGACTGAGGTTTTTGTACTGGTGAGTGGAGGGCACTTAGCAGCATCTGCAGGAATGTTTCATAAAAATATGAGTCCTTCTTTGAAAGGAGAGGATGGAAAGCTCCTCACAGCTCTGTGTAAGGCACAGGAGGGGATGCAGAGTGCCACCGAGGCTGGTTTGGTGCACAGCACATCTCCCTCAATCCCCTCAGCATCCAACCCCATGGCTGATTGTTCACACACTGCCTGTCCCTCTGCCCTCTCAGTGTGTGGTGCAGGCCACAGAATTCCTGTCTGCAAATATGGAGGTGTGAGGAGAGAGAGGGCAAAAACTTACAGGTTCTGACTTCCAGTACCCATATTTAAAGTAATTTTAAAAGCCATACATATTCAGGTGGTGTGTCTTCAGAAAGCTAGAGATTGATATCATAAGTCAGATGAACTTTACTTTGAAGTTGGAAAACTAAATAAAGGACAAAGAAGCTATTTGGGATTAAAGAAAGCGTTTTTGAAGTTAATTTATTTAATTTAATGCAGAATACTTCTATTGGTAAGTGTGAGCAGGTAAGTTCTGACTATAGAAATAAAATATGCATATCTACCTCGATCAGAAGTTGGAGTCAGGCTGATAAAGCTTCTACATTTCTCACCTAAAAAGAAAAAAAAATCAAATTCAGGATTATTTTGTATTCTGTAACGAGCTAAAGAAATAGATTAATAGAAAGAAGAAAATGCAAAATCTGTAATATAAGCAGATAGTGAGCTGATCAGGAGAAGCTCTTTTTGATGTACACAAAGTCCCTGAGACATGGGCCTGTGCCTTAACTAGGAGTCCTTACAGAGTTTTTGAAGGTAGAAGCAGAGCCTGGAAAGGCTGTGAATTGATTTCCACCAGGTGGTAGCTGTGAAAGCCAGCACAGGAAAATTTCCTTTGCAAAACTGGCAGCCTGGATGCAATTGTCCCTGCCAGGGCAGAGCTGCTCTCCTGACAGCAGCAAGGCTGCTGCTCACACAAATTCCCTCTAAGCTTCATTCCAATTTCTTTCTGTGAGCTTTGATTCCCGGACCCACACGACCTCCTGACCCCCACACAGATGCTGTGAACAAAGCTCTCGGAATTAATTCTGCTCTGAGCTGGAAATGCTGGGTGGTTTTTTCCAGCTCCTAACTGCACCAAGTGGGAAAACATGAGCTTCCATGGCAGATGCTTGAATTACACAACCCTGGCACCCATGGCATGGATAAAAGGTGTCTTTTGGACGCGTAGTTGGCGCTGATATTTGACATTTACCCCTTAAAACTGCATAACTTACAAGACCTTCTGGTAGAACTGGACCTTCAGGACAGGTGGCTGCAAAAATATTTGCATTTTATAGCAGAGGTAACAGCTGCCAAAGTCCTGTTCTAGTTGTCGTGGTCAGGACAATACGGGGAAAAACTTGGCGTTGAGCTGGTTTTAGAGTAAATGCTTGAATTCTTGAACCAGCATTATACAAACATCCAACAATAACTGGAAAGTTTCTGTAATGGCAAGCTAATTTCATTCTACTGATATTTATGTATGCAGAGTGAAACCAAATTAAATGCTACCACTTAGGACAAGTAAGTCTCCATATCATGTTTTAGCAGGGCGAAAATAATCCTCTTCTGCTTTGATTTTTAGAAGGTGAGATCACAGCAAGAAAGTAGAAATTGTGTTCAAGAGGAAATCCTGGAAGTGATTTAGATCCCACAGATTTGTCAGTGCAAATGATTTTAAAAAAAAAAAGTCAGCTTGCTCTGTTTGTGTTGCTGTAGTGGACCAGGAGCAATCATTTAAGCAAGTGTGTTCATCTTTGCCTAACAGAACAAGAACACTGGAAAAATGAAACACTTTCCTGTTAAAGTATTTTAACTCGCTGTTCTGGTTGGAAGAATAAAAAACAAATAATCTTCATCTGTACCATAACCTGTCGCCCAAACCAAAACCACAACCTGTCACACTGATGTTCTTTGCAGAATTTATTAGGAATTTTTTAAAGAATTGACTAGATATTACCCTCCTAGGTCCCCTTTTCCAGAGAAGAGCAACTTTTTAAGGATCCAAACCCGACAAAATACACACGCCATGGTGAAGCAGACGGGAAGGGGACACCAAAGAAGCAGGAAGAACTGTGATTACTTCCGAAGCAAATTTCCACGGGTTTACTCACCTTCTTCATTTATCATTTCTTCACAGGAATACCAAATGCCAGCATGAAAATTCCTCTCCACAAACTTGTCATCCCCTGTCTCCCAGATGTACTGCACAGCCTGGCTGCTGTTGCCGTCGGGGCTGTTGAAGCGGATGCACAGCTCCCCTTTGCTGTCCCCTTTGCAGAAAGGTTTGGCAACTTTCCTCGTGCCTTCACACCAGTGGCTGCTGCTGAATGCTGTGATAGAGAAGGCTAAAGAGAGGAAGCTGAGGGAAAATGCTGCCGAGGCTCTGTGCCGTCTGTCTGCCTCCGGGATGGAGGCTGGCATCCTCCAGAGCTGCACTAGCACTTGTTCTAGAAACTCCCTTTTACAAATTCATGCATCTGTCTGCCCCGTGAAACACCTGCCTGTGTTTGCCATGCCATCCTTCATCCCTCTCAGAAAACTGTGCTAGCTTAGGAGTTTAAGACAGAGAGCAGAGATCTGGGCATGGCCAGAAATCATGTGGCAGGGGAGATTAAGAATAAAGGACGGCGCTGCTTGGCAGCGATGTATTGTGAAAGAAATATGAGGGAGTGGGACAATAAATTGTGATTTGCCCCATGAATCATACACTGAACACAGGAGCATTGGAAGTACCCCGGTGTGCAACCACTGAAGTTTTATTTATACAAACAAAATATGCCTATTTACCCTGACTGGAGGGGGAGTCAGGCTGATGGAATCCATTTCTTAGCTAAGGAATAAATAAAATCCCACAGGTCCAAATGCTCCTGTAACACTGAACGCCGTTTAAATTGAATATATCTGTGACTCTCACTATAAAGAAACTCGTCAGGAGCTGAAACTGGTGTGTCAGCTATGGCATTTCACAGCATGCAGCTGCTGTGACCACTGAAAGGTGACTGCACGTGTTCAGAGCTCCACCAGTGACAAATGAAAGTCAGAAATTACCTGACTTTGCTCTCAAAGGTTTCCTGGGCCAGTCTGCCTCCATGAACACATAGCACAAGTTTTGCCCAGGTTAAGTGAAACACTGGTGAAAATGCTGAATTATCCTTATTTTATATGTGCCTCTTCTCTGTAGAACAGCATTTCTTTTTCCTTCATCTAAGAAACATCTCCCACCTTCATGTGTTACATATTTATTGGTTTTTTCTGCCTGTTTGGTGATGCAAGTAAGTTATGCAGAGAACCAAAAGGAGCTGGGGTGTCAGTAATTCCCTGCTTCGTTTTACAGCTGTAAAGCCAAAACGTGTGCCCTGGGGGAGAATGGTACCACAGGACAGACACCGAGGTCACATTTGCATCTTTCTAATGAAAATAATTTGGATTTTCAACACAACTCTCTACCCAAAGATGTCAGAGCTGGAGAAGCAGTTGGCCAGACGAGTCCCAGCATGAAGCTCAAAGGAGCAGGATAAATGCCTGCCTTAGGTTGTTGGGAAGAGCTCAGCTCACAGAGCAGCAGCAGCATGAAAGACCAAGCAGGTCTGGGCTGCGAAGGCAGAGCGAATCTCACAGCCCAAAAACCAGATGTAGCTTGAGCCTGGAGTTTTTATTTCCTACATCTTTGTCTCTCTGCATTTTCACGAGGGTGCAGCACTCGTGAGAACAGGAGTGGGAGCAAGTGGGAGAGGAGCAGGAGGGAAGAAGGGAGGGAAATCCTGCTAAGGATTAAACACTTTTTCATGTTTCTTTTCCTATGAGCAATCTGCACGTGGCTTTATTTAAACATATTTTGGTGCCTTTTGGCTGCCAGCTGCAGTCTGAGGTGTTCCACGGAGACACTTTTCTGCTCGTGCCCTGACAGTGCTGGTACCACAACTTTCAAATCAGTTTTTCATGTAAGAATGCTCTGTGGCACGAGCATTTATGGGTTAGTTCTGTCAAACTGTGCAAAAAGAGAAAGAAAATAAGAGAGGAGCAAATAGATCAGCGGGAACTTCCTTCAAGCCAAGCGTTACATGCAGTGATTTCTGCTGGAATAAAGTGTGTGAAGTGAATATAGGCAGGTAACACCAGGACAGCCACGATCCACCTGGCAGCTGAAGCTTTGAAAGAAACACTGAACATCACAAGAACTGTGGTAAAACTTCAGCTGCTGGGAACACAAGTTTTTTCACTTCTAGATTCTCCCTGATCCTGCTCTGGCTGTGTGTATTTGACAAAATATTATCAAAAAAGCGTAAAACCAACTGTTACTGAGCTGCTTTCTGACAGGCAACCAGGGGCAGCGAGCTTCCTACACACAATTTTTCTGTGTCCTAAGGTGTCATTTATCAGTTTCATGAGGTGTGTATCAATATAAATACGTGTGTATCAATACAAATATGTGTGTATCAATATAAATATGTGTGTGTCAATATATCTATGAGTGTATCAATATGAATGTGTGTATCAAAATAAATGTGTGTGTGTATCAATATAAATATGTGTGTGTCAATATATCTATGAGTGTATCAGTATGAATATGTGTGTATCAATATAATTATGTGTATCAATATATATATGTGTATCAATATAAAATGTGTATCAGTATAAATATGTGTGTATCAATATAAATATGTGTGTATCAATATAAATATGTGTGTATCAATATAAATATGTGTGTATCAATATATCTATGAGTGTTTAAATATATCTATATGTGTGTATATATATATACACCTGTGTTTTTGTGGAGCTGCATTGCATTCTGGAAAAATCACTGGCAAAATTCCTGTGGAGCTTCAAGGAGCAGGATCAGCCCTTCGATGTTTTAGGAGTTTTCTGACTTCTTATTGGCTAATGGACAAGCTGCAGTAAGCAGAGGGTTGCTGTGGAGTTTAGACTAAGCTCTCTCAGGCTTTAATCAGGAAAAACCAAAACGTAGCTGGAGTCTAGCAAGGCTGAACACTTCAGGAGACTTCCTCACTTGTTTGTAAAGGAGATTCATGGAACAGTGGCATTCATAAAAGAAGACATTTTTACTTCTTTTCTTTTTTTTTTCTTTTTTAACATATAATTGATTTTTAGTGGAGTGAAATAGCAGCGTTTTGGGGACAAATTTATTCGAATGGGGACACTTTTTGCTCTCTCTTCCAGCATGGGACTCTGGTCCAGGATACCTCCAACATCTGCCAGCTCTATCATGATATTGTTCCTTGTGAAACAGGTAAGCTAATTCCATAGTTAATAATGGACAGTATAAAAGTGAATTCCTAGCACATAGCATTTGAACTGTCGCAAACAGCACGTTTGTATCAAAAATCCTTCTGACACAACACTTTATTTTTATTACAAATTACTCATGAGAAATAATGCCTGCAAAGCAGTGCAGTTTTATATTAAAACTCTCTCTGACTAGGTCGTTTATTACAATTTTCTTCTATTAATCCTCATTCATAAAGTGAATAAATCGTGTTTACAGCCATTTACACAGTCACTTTTCATACCAATATTGATGGGCATTGGATGCTATTTGTTTTCCAGTTTTCCTGCCAGATAACGATGCTATTATGAGTCATGTTCATTTGCTACTCTTTTTTCTCTGTTCTAAACCCAGCTTTGATTTGTTCCTGGCACTACCTTTTAGCCTTTGGCTTGTAGGAAGGGTGGGCATTGAATCTCCAGTTTGTGAAATCTGCCATTGCTGGTTTCATTCTGCACCTCACCTTCGTACAGAAAGCAAATAAATCCATGTGAGATTTCTGCCTTTATTTCTTGTAGAGGTCCACTAAACCATTTTTGGGGTTTTTTTCCCTAAATCTATACAAAATTCTGAATGCTTACTTCTTTTTTCTGTATTGCTTTATAATTTGGAAGGGGTTTGGGTATTTAATGACAAAATATCTCAGTGTAATTCACTTCAAGGAAATTTTCAGGTAGGTTTTTAGCAATTATTGTTTATTTATTAATATCAATCTTGATTTGAATAAATTTTTTAAGCAGTTAATTGTATTTGGTAATTTTCAATTTGACTGAATAAAATTCACACATATTTAGGGTACATTTCTATGCAGTGTACAGGCATTAGGACAATAAACAGGCTGGCTGTAAACTGAAAGTAATAAGGTTTTTCTACACTTATTCTCCATTTTCTTGGGTTTCTGAGGAAGTGGGTCTGCAGCTGGATGCGCTGTAGAGCCCATATCTGTGTTCCTGGCATTTTGATAAAGAAAAAGCATAAAAAGATACCAGGAGACAAATCTTTTTCTGGTTTTTTTTAAAGGAAATATCCCTAATATTTTGATATCATTCAAATCTAGAGCTTCTCTGCTCAGAGCTTCTGTTTATAGACCTGAAACAACTCTCAGATTTGTGGGGCACCTCGGCCAAAGCCCTGGTTCCACCAATGCTGACAGAAAATCTCCCAAGTACTTCTGTGAGATCAGAACTCTGCTAGACTAATCACAGCGAGTTAATTTGTCGTAGTGGTTCTGGCAACTTGTTCAAAGAAATATGTGCAATATTTCTTTATGTTTTATTTCATGAGGAAGAAACATGTAAAGGAATAACAGTCATAAATCACTGTATCTGTACTTTCTAGCAAAACCCTCTATAGATAGGAAAAAAATATCCACCAGACTAAACCCAGATCATGGCTGAAAGAACGAGTAAATATTTTTCAGCTTTTATTTTTAGTTTATGCCTAAATTGGAGGGGGTTTTTTCTGTCCATAAGAGTGTAGTCTGAATAAACAGAAATATTTCACTTCGCTGCTAGCTTAGTATAAAAAATTAAAAGGGTGAAATCCTGACTATACTGTGGTCAGTTATGAAAAATTTAAATTAAAACCAGTCTGCAGCCATATATAATCCATTTCCTAAAAGAAAGCTACAGGTAGCATTTTCTTCTGCATCCAATGTATTTCTGAAGACTGGTGTCTTCTTGGTGCAGTTTGTGGGTGCTGAGCAATCTAAATAAATGGCCAGACACTTTGAGGGAATTTTGATTAAATTTCCTTATGGGTGAGCTTCAGTGCAAGCTGGGGCCAGGCTTGAGGGCTGAGGCAGTTCCTCTGTCACCAAAAAAATGTCAGACAACCTGAAATGATGTCCAGTGTAGGGCAAAAGGTCACGGGCTTCCTGAGCTTCTTTGTTGGACACTGGAGTGTAATTTTTCTGAGTCAGAAGTCCTGGTTGAAAGCAGTGTCTGAACGGCAGCTGAAACGTGCAGCAGATCAAAAGCTGCTGGGCAGATTCCACTGGCTGAGATCGTGGGAAGGTGACCTGGAAGTTGGTGTTTCTGCCATGGAACTTGCACTGTATCAGCCCCAAAACTGAGATCATCAGCAAACCTTCCTGGCGTTTGTAATCATGGCCTGTGCCAGCTGCAGGGAGGTGTTTGCTGGGTCTTCTCAGAACATAGCCCAGGGCCCTCAGCCCGTCCCTGGAGGTGTCCAAGGCCAGGTTGGACGGGGCTTGGAGCAGCCTGGGACAGTGGAAGGTGTCCCTGCCCATGGACGGGTTGGAGCAAGGTCCTTAAGGTCCCTTCCAGCCCGAAACACTCTGTGTGATTCTGTTGTTCTGTGAGTTGTCTTCTCCCACACGACAAAACCAGGAAAAGCCTCCACAATCTCAGCAGTGATTGCTGTGCCTCTCACACTGACCCAGACTAGAGACCCCCCTCCTCCTGAGAGAGCCTGTGCCCCTCACACTGACCCAGAGACCATCCTCCTCCTGAGAGAGCCTGTGCCCCTCACACTGACCCAGAGACCCCCCTCCTCCTGAGAGAGCCTGTGCCCCTCTCTGAAGAACCACGGAGACACGGATGTCAGGACACAGAGGCAAGCCCCTCTCTGACTTTTTGCTGACTCCTTTTCACACAGAACATCAAGGTGAATCCCTTCATTTTCCCTTCCCTCTGAAGGCTGTTGCTTTATTCCCAGCCTGCTTGGTTTGCCTTCCAGTGGCAGCTTAGAGGTGTCGTGCAAGATCCCCATCCATGTGACCCAGGTGCCGAGGGGAAGGGCACGGAGCTGGGTCAGGGGAGGTTCAGGTTGGATATCAGGAAAAGGTTCTTCACTCTCGTGACCAGTGACAGAACTCGAGGTAAGCAGCGGGAGGCTGAGTCTGTGGAGGTTTAGGTTGGATATCAGGAAAAGGTTTTTCACCCAGAAGGTGTTTGAGCACTGCCCAGGCTCCCCAGGGAATGGTCACAGAGCTCCAGGAGCGTTTGGACACCGCTCTCAGGGACAGGGTGGGACTGCTGGGGTGTCCTGTGCGGGGCCAGGAGCTGGACTTGAAGGATCCTTGTGTATCCATTCCAGCTGGGGACGTTCTCTGGTTCTCACAGGACAGTAAATAACTCTCTAAGGCAGTTCATACAGAAAAGGTTTAACAGGATGTCCCACCGCAGAAAAGACTGAAATCTTCTCCCTGGGCCACCTGCATCAAACTCTTTCAAACCAGGACGGGAACAAAAGCTGATTTTCCTCATTCCCAGGCACTGCCAGCATTCTTCAGCCTTTCTCTGCATTTATGTTCTCTCCCCAGAGTGGAGGGCCCTGCACACTGAACAGTCATGTACAAACATGCTTGCAAACAAAGCAAGTTTGCCTTTTTTAGCCCATTTTTATTGGTAGTCCCCCTGTGAGTATCTGCTGACCAATTCACAAGTTGCTGCCATTCAAGTCATCATAGTTTGCTCTTGAATATCTGTTTATTATTTCTTTGAAAGCATAAACCTAAGGGGATTTCTTAGTCTCTTAGATCAACCATTAAGGACACTTGGGGCAGCCGCAGCTACTCTGTGAAATGTTTCATTTTGATTAGTAATTTAATTTTTTTTGTATACATCTTTCTGAATATATTTAAAATTAATTTTCTAGGTCAGCTGACTGCTCTTAACTATTTTTTTTGTCAGCTGCAGCTCTGATTTTAAGTAGACTTGATCTTTTTCATCAGAAAGTTTCGTGGTAGAAAACAAATGTATCTCACAAGCGTTTCCATCAGTAGTGACCAGGTATTGGCTCCCTGCCCATGCCTGCAGATTTGAGGAAATGGACAATTCCACAAGGAAGTGATGTGGAACTGTCACTGAGGCCCAGTCTGCTCCTCACTCTCGCTGAGTGAACGTCTTCATGACTGTGCATCCACCTCATCTCCAGGAGCGGAACCAAACAAGCTGCCACGTAGCCCCTGTGAGGCTCCCTTTGCATTTCCTTGGCCGTTTAACGCATCTGTTTATTAGAAATTGAAGTGTTCTTCCTTAAACCAAGCAGTCCCGTCTACAAATGCGTCATCTCCGTGTCTCTGCCTCTTCAAACGAGGTTCACTGACCCCTGAGTGCCTGAAGAACCTCCCCTGGCTCCCAGCGTTTCGAGGCCTACACGAGGGAAATGTCAAGATGCTTTTTTAGTTTGGAAACATGCATTCCTTTCTCATGGCTGCTGTAAATATTCTCTCCTTATCTTGCAAGCTCATCCGTGGAAGAATGAGCGTAGTCTTTCGACTCCCTCGAACTCGAAGTGGGGTGTCTGGAAATCAGCTGAGGGGCTGAAAGCAGAGTGTTGAGCAGCCAACATTTTACACAGTAAGAACATGCATGGAGCAGTGGTCCTACGTAAGGGCTTGCTCACAAGAGCACTGTTCTTGTTTTGAAAGTAAAGGAATATGGTTTTCTTTATTTAAAAAAACCCCAAACCATAGGTTTAAAGGAACAAAGGTGAAGTTCACAGCCAGGTATTGTTCTGGTTCTATATCTCAGCCCTTGGCACATCCAGACAGCACCAGGACGACCACACTCGTGTTAAAGTCAGTTTCAAAGAAAGGGTGTAGTCCAGACAAAAAGAAGTTGACATTTCCTGGAGAACTGAAAGGCATCTTTTAGCAAGAAAACTTACATTATTTTTGCTCTCCAAAATTTGCTCATTACATTTGGTAACATTTCCAACCAGTAATGAGTTTTCCATTTTTGGTGACTTCTAGTGACAGTGATCTTTGACTGCTCTGGCCTCTCAAAGCCCTGGTTTCAGGACACCAGGGGGTTATTGCACAGATACTGCTTAGGCTGGTGTTCTTTTCTGTGGATAAATAATGATCAAATGATCATGCCAATAGTGAGCTGTGAGCAGCATCTCCCACTATCCTTTCTGTACTCCTCTGCTCCTAATCAGGCCTTTCTTCACCAGCCCAAATCACCAAACATTTTTGCATTTAATTCTTCTGGTTTTAGCCATTGCTAAACCTGGGATAGTGGCAGGTGTCCCTGCCCATGGTGGTGGGTTGGAATGAGATGGTCTTTCATCTTCCTTCCAACTCAAAGCTTTCTGTGTTTCTGTGATTCCTGGAGAAGTAAGAATTCTGCCTTTAGCACCCTTTTAACCTACCTCTCCTCTCCTCTCCTCTCCTCTCCTCTCCTCTTTCTCATAATGGAAAGAAACTTGCCATTAAGGACTACAAGGTTCTAACTGGTTTTTCTCGTGTGCAGTATTTTCACTCCCAGGCCAAAGGTTCTCTGCTGGAAAAAACCACTACTGGATGGAACAAATATAAGCAGGAATGCTTGAAAATGCTGCAGGAATCATCTGTAGTGAGTGGTAAGGAATTAAGCAATGAAGAAATGTATTGAGTAGCACTGATAATTATGCAAATATTGTCTTGCTTGCTTTGCATGAGTGAATGTCTAAAAGTTGTAAATGTAGAACAATTCACCTGACACAAATATTAGCCTGAAGTCCCTTGTTCATTCTCCTGTCTCTGTGGCTCTTGGATTCTTAGATGAAGAGCAGCACACCTGCAGTGTCTTCTCCTGGAGCTCTGGCAGCCTCGGGGCCGTGCCCATTCCCTGGGGAGCCTGGGCAGTGCCCAGCACCCTCTGGGGAAGAACCTTTCCCTGCTCTCCAGCCTGAGCCTGCCCTGGCCCAGCTCCAGCCGTGCCCTGGGTTCTGTCCCTGGTCACAGAGCAGAGATCAGAGCTGCCCCTGCGCTGTCCCTCGAGAGGAAGCTGCAGACCCTGCTGAGGTCTGACCTCAGCCTCCTCATGATTTTAAACAATAAACCTATCTCATAGTGAGGAGTGTAAAGCCTTCAGGTGGACTCAGGGAAGAAGGGCAGCACCTGTTCCTGCTCTGTGCATGGAACACCTCTCAGTGAATACACGACATTTATCTGTGAAACCCTGTTGCTCTGGAGTGGCTTGCAGGTTACCTGGAACAGCACAAAATGGTTTCCATGACTGTCCATTGCCTGGACAACTTTTTGTAAAACTTCTATTTGCTTCTCTCCCCAGGAGTACATTGCAATGGGACGTTTGATCAGTTTGTTTGCTGGCCTTACTCACCCCCAGGAAACGTCTCTGTTCCTTGCCCTTCGTATTTGCCGTGGCTGGAAAATGGTAACGTGGAAGTGGTAACTTCACTGGGAGTTTGTGCCAGGAGTTCAGCTAAAGGACGGGTGGTGCTCGTCTGTCTTGCCCCAGTGTCCTCTGGAGGGGATGAGTGAGGAAGACTCTCACCTCTATCTGCTGCTTCTGAACCGAGGCACAGAATCATTTTTGATGTTTATTTGCTCCTTTTCTCCACCTGTGCTTGCCACAGCTCTGTACTGCCTGCTGTAAAGCAACATCTGCCAGGCATATAACCATCCTGCCAGGGCTTTGTTTGTGGGTTCAGGCTTCAACTTCTGAGCTTCAGCTCCTGGGGTCCCCACTGACCCCAGACACGGAGCTCTCTCCCAGAAAACTGGAAGAGCCAAACTCAGCAGCATTCCAAGCAGCCAGCCCTCTAGTGGGGTACAGCACCCCCCAGCAAGGGGGGCAGTGAACAAACCGACCTCCCAAGCAGCCTTTTCCTGCAGGGAATGCAGCAGGGAGGCTCTCAGGAAGGGGGGGAACGAAGTTTGAAGACCAAACAACGTTTGCTTTCTCCTGAAGAAGCGAAAGGGCACTGCTATCAGAGCAGCATTTCTGCACCCTGCTGCACAGCCTTTCTTGGCTGCTTTTCTGATTCCACGTGGAGGGACCAGTTCTGCCTGAGCCCTTTAATTTAAGGGAGACTCCTTGCAGCTGTTTATCCCAGCTTTCTCCAGCCCACACCACGCGTGGTTTGTTCTTTAGTATCATTTGTCCTTTTTTATGCTGATAAGCAGTGAGAGACCAAGCCTGGATCTTGTCTCTCAAACTGCTTCTGCCAACCATTTAGAACAAACCCAGCTCCTCGTGATAAACAAAAGCATCTTTCCTCTGTGGAAGGGAGACTCTTTTTTTTCTGTCTGAATTTGTACAAAAGCAAGATTTCTGATCACATTTCATGGGTGGTTTAAGGTTTTTCTCAGTGTCCAGTATTCATACAGAGCTCCTGCTCCGTCACAACAAACTGTGCTCCCAAAGCAATTCTCTCAGCTCCAGTTACCCCGAGCAAAACGAGATATTCTGGTTGCTGCTGCCACCCTTAAACACTTTCAGCTCAAAAATGACTGAAAAACCTCAGGTTTGATCAGAGATAAATGGATGTGAGCTGTTAAGGACAACATCAAACGAACATCAGCCAGGGTCCCCGTGACATTCCTCTCATGCTAATTCTTAATTAGTATAAGCTAGGATGAGGCAGAGAAAACCAAGAAAACTTCATCAGTTCACCCCACCTGCTGGAGGGGCCCCAGAGCACAGAAATGAAGCACCAGCCTGCAACACCAGGGGTTGCACAGAAAGATCATTCCCTGACCAAATCCTTGCACAACCTGGTCAGTGAATTGCCCATTCACGAGCTTAATGAGGAGAAATGACTGAAGTGAGATGTGGGCTTTTCTTCTGGGTGCACTATGTGGGTTTTCTTGTGAAAAACAGGTACATTCTGGGAATTTATTTCTGCTAGATTACATTCCTACTCTGTCCCATGTAAATACGAAAAATACATTGGCAAAGAAAGAAGAAAAGTGGGTTTTATTGGTTTTTTGAGTATGGGTGGTGTGGAGTCTGTGGTGGAGGTGTAAGGCAGAAATCTTTCAAACGTGTATGAAAAATGAAATCTCTATTTTGACCTTTCAAGCTAAAACTCTGTTTACTTTCAGGAAGTGTAGGACATGTATACAGAGTCTGCCTGGATGAAGGGGTTTGGCAAACAAAGGAAAATTCCACAGACATTTGGCGGGATAGTTCAGAATGTTCTGAGAAAAATCATTTCCAAAAAAATGTAAGTATGTACAGTTGAATACTTGAATCTTTTTCATCCTTTCTTGAGTAACTGGCAAAACATTTCCATTTAACACCTGCAAAGGATCCTCAGATTTCATTTAAATTACCAAATGGAAAGCTGTTATTTTATTTATAAGAAGCAGAAGAGAAAATATTAAAGAAGGGGATTCCTGCTTTAGATGCCACTAGTTATTTTCTGTTTGGAGTCCAGTGTTCCTGTGTGCTGATTTTCTCCTAATAAAATAGAAAAAGACTGCAGCTTCTCAAGCAAGTGAGCATCCCAGCATCTCCCCAGCTCCATCAGAGTCAGACAACTTCCCTTCTGAGCCTTTCAGCATTTAATGAGCTGTTAATTGGTTGTTTCAAAGTTAGCTGGTCAGAGACTGGAGGATTCACCCCAGCCTAATGCCATCCTTCCTGTATTTCTCACATTGCATCAGCCCAGGGGCTGGGCTTCGTCAGCCAAACTTCTTTTGCCACGGAGTTCAGCTTAGATGTCAAAATTAGGTCTCTTAGGTAAGCACTATTACCACTATTTTTTATTTCTTAATACTGGCTTAGTGCTGTTCCTCACTTTATCAAGCAACACTGCTTTACTGATTAGCTCTGAAGCATTATTAGTTCAGTATCTCTGTGTATTACTACACAGAGTTAGTTTTTACTAAGTTTTTACTAAGTTCTTTATACAGTAAGTACATGAATTTCCAAATTTTCAAATGTAAAAAATATTCGTGTGTTCCCAGTGTTTTCCAAGGTTTGTTGGCCATTGTGGATAGCAAACCTGAAATATTATTTCATCTGGTGTGACAGCAGACAATTTCTTTGAAAGCTTTAACTCACTTTCCTACCAGCACTAAACGTGGCTTTGTACCTGTTTGTTTTATTTGATGGAAACCCCCAAGATGTGAGAAATAACCCAGAGCTGGGATCTGCCCACAGCAGGGGAATCTGCTTGGTTTCACGTGCTTTGGTGTTGCAAAATCGAAATAGCCAAGGTGATAACTCGAGTTTTTACAGGGCTCTTGCCTGCTGGAATGTTTCCATGGGGCAGAGGGACTGATGGCTGGGAACCTCCTGCACCCACACTGCCCTCCCTGGGCCCTTTCGCCCTCTTCAAGAGAGGCGTGGCTCACTAGCACGAAATTATTAGAGAAAAACTACTGGCAGGAAGAGAGTGCTGAAGTCCCTGGTGCTGAGTAGCAAAATGAGAAAAAACAGCAAACTCACTGAGGAAAAGACACAGGGCCCATGAAAATCTCTGGAGGCCAAACATGGAGTAGGAAAGTCACAGGTCCTGTATCTCATGTTCCCTCTTCAGGGATGCTTTCCTTGGGCTGGAAGTGTGACTAGTGGAGAGGCAGGCATAAGCAGCTAAAATAGAAACAACTTAGGAAAAATAAATGTTAAATTAGGCAAATTGAAAGGAAATTTGTGCAGGGGCAGGAGTTGGACTGCCACGATCCTTGTGGGTGCCTTTCAACTCGGGATGTTCTATGATCATCTCTAAAGGGTGAGTGGTTCCCTTGCTCCTCTGAGGTTTTATTTGTCATTCAAAGACAATCAAGACAGCTCTAATTTAATATTTTTTTCTTCTTTGAACTCAAGATGGAAGTCAGTCTGTTTCAATACCTCTAGGCAGAGCTGGCTCTCAAAACTGTCCAGGCACAGCTGACCAGTAGCTGTGTGTCCAGGCCACACACAGAGCAGGGCACTCGTGTGTGCAGGTGCAGTGAGCTGACCTCTGCAGCTGTGAACACACCAGGATCCATTTGGTGCACGGAATCGTGGCAATGGTTAGCTGTGATTTGGGCTACAGGTGGTGTTTGTGGAGGAGAAATCTGGGAAGTGTCCTTGAGTGCCTTTGTACTTAAAAAGAAACTAAAGCTGGGTGCAAGTGTCTTTGTCAGGCACTGATTTCAAAAGGCAGTGCAGGGAGCGGGGATCAGAATCCTCCCCTGGCTCCTTGCAACTCAAAGAAGGTGAACCCCAAAGTTTCTGAGCTGTGTTTCTGCTCTGTCCCCCTGCCTACATAACATATTTTTCTCCTTTGTTCCCAGGAAGAAGAACATAAACTACTCACCACACTGCAGCTGTTGTACACTATAGGATATTACTTTTCTCTCGTCTCACTGGTATTAGCTCTGCTTATACTTTCTTTACTCAGGTTAGTATAAATTTACATGCATTTTGAAAGTACAGAGCCCTGTTCTCATATCCTTCTTTTTTATGAAATTGAAGTTATTATTTAGTTTCCAATATTCCAGTACCTTCCAGCCTTCCGCTACCTGAAGGGGCTACAAAAAAGCTGGGGGTGAGCTTTGGACAAGGGGGAACGGCTCTGAGCTGAAGATGGTAGGTTTAGATTAGACATTAGGTAGAAATTCTTTACTATGAGGTCATGCAGAGAAACTGCCCCACCCCTGGAAGTGTTTAAGGCTAAGTTGGATGGGCCTTGGAGCAACCTGGTCTAGTGGAAGGTGTCCCTGCCCATGGCAGGGGGGATAGAATGAGGTGGGCTTTCAGGTCCTTTCCAACCCAGACCATTCTGTTCATTCCATGTAAATAACTTGTATTTTTCTAATGAGCAATAAAACGCAATTTCAAAGCCAATTGATGGCAACAATGTGAATACAGCAGTTGTTTTGCTGGGTTTTTGTTGATTTTTTAAAAATTTTCCTTCTGCAAATTAAATATATTCCAGAGGACTCATACATTATTTTTCCTCCCACAGAAAACTTCACTGCACAAGGAACTACATCCACATGAATTTATTTGCATCTTTCATCCTGCGTGCCGCAGCAGTTCTTATAAAAGACACTGTCTACTACAAGATTTACTCAAAAAGACCAAATGATGAAACTGGATGGATATTATACCTCAGTCCAGAGGTAACGTGTTAGTTCATAGCCAACAGTAAATGTGTGCTTCCAGGGGTCATGACAGTCACAGTTTTGGAAGTTTGCCCTCCAGCATCAAGCTTGGAGGTGTTTGTTAAGTTGAGCTTTGGATGGTGAAATGTTGTTGGTAAAAGGTGGGGTAATCAAGATAAAATCCTGATTGTAATAGATTTATTTTATGAGAAGGCTCGTCTAGGAAGAACATATTAATTGATGGTAATGTTTAGAAACAGCCACTTGAACAAAACAACACACACCTTGTAGCTTTTAGGAAGAAACCTCTGTGTTTATTTGGCACTTATTTAACAACTCACAATGAGTTTCAATTAGCTTTACTTTTTATTTATATTTATTACAATCACTGCTAAGATGGGACATCTGGCACCTGTCTTACAGGGGTTTGTAGCACCACTGCTGCTGTGCCAGCAGGGCTCAACCAGGGCTCACACTTATTTAACATCTCATTTGTGACAACTGTGAATAAATTTTTCCTGTTTGATGTTGTAGCAATAGAGCTTGCCCATGCCAACCAGGAAAACTATCTGCAAGATGTTCATGGTGACTATTATTTCAACAGCTCATCAGCAAAAATTCTCACGTGCAGACCACGACAATCTGTACTCACAATGCTTCCTGGTCTCTCATTCCCACAGATTGTGATCATTTGCAGGACTGCCCAGTTTTTCATGCATTACTTTGTTGGGGCAAATTACTTCTGGCTGTTAGTAGAAGGAATTTATCTGCACACGTTGTTGATAACCGTGGTACTCTCTGAAAGACGACTGCTGCAGACATACATTGTGATAGGATGGGGTAAGTCTGTGACTGTTTCCAAGCACTGATTGTGTGGTGCTTTGCTGGGTCAGTCGAGGATATTTTGTAAAGAAGAAAAAAAAAAAAAAAAAGTCTGAATTCAGTTTTATTCGCTAGTTTTGAAGCCAGAGATTGTGAATGGAGATTTGTCAGCAGTGGTATATTCACTGCAGTTCAGCTCGAGCTGCAGGTACAGGAAATCAGGGAATTGTTTCATAAGAAAACAGATGCCTGGTGGGCAGAACGAGAATAAATTTCCTTATATTTGGCAGTACATTGTCATCACTGAATATCATGGTACTACCAGCAACTTCATCTCCCTCCTCTGTAATAGAGCATCTCTACAGCAAAAACGCCAAAACATTAGCAATTTTCATTTAAATGCTCCCCTTCCCAGCTCACCTGAACGTTCTAAGGTGTGCTTTAAGTGAGGGGACAATCTGAAACACTGCATGAGCCAGGTCTTTTATTTCAGGCATTATCCATGAAATAAAGACAGTTTGAAGGTAGTTACTTCTGGGGGTCCTTCTCACCCTCCATGCCTTGCTTTCCCTGTTCCCTCTCACATTCCTCTCTAAAGGACCCTTGTGCTGTAGTGGCTGTATGAGCACACAGGTTGCTGGTGCACGAAGACCCCTGCCTTTCATGCTGCTCAGTGTTGATCCATTCTTTCATCGTGCTCTCTACCTCTCTGAATCCCTTTGTTGCTTCCATCACCAGCTTGTTGGAAAAGGGATCAGTCATTTTATTCCTGTTCAGACTGCAGTGGACAAGTCTGTTTTGCTCTCTACCAGAAGAGTATTAATAATAATGATGAGAGTTTTCCTGTTGGCCCTCTTCTGTTGGTCGCATACCTGCATCATATTCTAGTGATTTAGAATAATTTCCCCACTAATAATTTTATTTATATTTATTATAGTCACTGCTAAGATGGGGCATCTGGCACCTGTCTTACAGGTGTTTGCAGCACCACTGCTGCTGTGCCAGCAGGGCTGAACCAGGGCTCACCCTGACATTTCCTCAGCTGCTGCACAGGACCTGCCTTTGATAACCTCACCTCATCATCCCGGCTGTCACCTTTCCTCGTGAGACCACCTCCTATTCCCCTGCATCTATAGCTCTGTTCCCAAGTGCTCCATGCCCCAACTGTCCTTTCAGACCCTCTCATTGCACCAATACCACCTCCCACCCAAGTGAGACCCTTTTTATCTTTCTCCCCTTTTTACCTACTCAGAAATCTGTTCTCTTGGAGAGTATTTTGTTCCTGGCCCTTTCTCTGTGCTGCCACACTCCAGCTTTCTCCCTGACCTTGGCTAGTGTCCCAGAATCCTGAATAGTCCCTGTTCTGGTCCCAGTGACTCACACCTGCTTTAATTTCTGCCACATCCACCAGAAAACCTCCTGTGTGTTATTGGGCTGGGAATCCAGTGGAACACCTGCTTGTTGTAGCTCGTGGTTTGAGACTTGTGCTTGCACACTCGTAGTCCATTGGAGTAGTGCAGTAATCCTTTATTTTAGGAGGTTTTTCTTCAGCCTGCAGCCTCTGATCTCCAGGAAGTGGTGGGGGCAACAGCAAGGGGATGGGGATTCTCTTGAAGGGGTCCAGGACAACAATCCTTTGTCAACTGATTCAATTAATTGATTCATTGATTAATTAAGCATTCCAAGCCTTCACTGAAAACTCCTCTAAGGCCCAACAGCTGCTGCCTAAGGTACTCTGTGAGGCCTTGTGTGCCAATTACTTTGAATGCTCAGGGCCAGAAATTTTGGAGATTTCAGAAGATCAGCCTTGTGTTTGTGTGTGAATGTATTCATCAGTCTGAAAATGCAAGACTCAGCTACACCATGAAATGTATATTTGAGCTACACATGGGCAAAGCCAGGATGAAGTTGATTTTTGTGCCATTCTTAATGGAAGATTGGAAAGCACAAATCTTTGCACCACACACTTCTACAAGCTTGGCTGGAATTCACTCTTCTTTCCTTTGCAGTTGTTCCAATCCTGTTTGTGGGCCCTTGGGGGATAAGCAGATCCAAACTGGAGAACACTGGGTAGGTTTCTAAATAAAATGTGCCTTGGAACATTGGCTTTCTGTTTGCTTAGCTGAAAGCCCTGGACAGGACCTGACACAAGAACTGACCAGCAAATTATAGGATTATACAGCACCTATTGATACTTGTTAAATTTTTGAGGTTCCCTTTAGTACTTTTACATTAAAGCACCTCTAGGAATTCTCAGATTTACTTGTGCATAAAGCAAGGAGCAGAATGAACTTTCACTGTTGCTGAAATGAGAGCTACTGCATCCAGTGTTCATCCATTCATACAAAGCAAACTGTGCATCAGCACCTTCACAGAGAGCATCCTGTCAGTAGGGAAAGGAGACCACTACTTTCCTTGGAGAGCATCTACACTTTGAGTTTAATTAGTGTTCACTGCCACTTTGTTAAAAAAAAAATAAATTGTAATGGAGGTTAATGGCAAAACCTGATTGTGAGTGAAAGCTGATGTTTGGTGAGGGCATCAGTGACAGCAACATGCACCAGCAAGCAGCAGTTCCTGGGGTTCAGTGATGCTGCTGGTGCCATCAGCACATAAACTCTGTGGTTTAGGTGTGGGATCTTCTGTTCTCCCTTTATTTTTCGTGGTTTCTAGAGGATTTTATTTGGCATGCCAATACGGATGATAAGCAACATCCAAATCTTAATTATGGTCCTACAGAGTTAGATGTCACAGAAATTGTAAGTGACAAGCCAAGATCCTGCAGGACTTCAGGCTAATTAGCAAGAGGAAACATATGCATAGGACAAATCAGAAGGTTAAAGCAGGAGAAAAAGAGACAGCTTCAAGGCAACAGCGAGCACCTCTTTTAGCAGATCAGGAAGCATGGTCACAATTCCTGCTTGACTCATTTCCAGTCTCCAGCTTCACATAAATAATTTAAGTAGGACGAATTTCATGATGAAGTTTTTGGTGTCGTGCACAGTCGTTTTGTGGATTCAAAGACTGAGTTTGCCAGGTAGTTCTGAAGTTTATAGTCTAGGGAAACCTTTATCAACATTCACGTGGAAAGATCTTCAGAATAAATGCAATTAGAGTTGTTGGTGAAACTCTTCCTGGTTTTATTCCATTTCTTTTGGGGGCCACCTGAAAAAGTTGAACTTCATCAAGTTCCTTTCGAAATACACGTACAAGTTATGTGAGCATTCTTTTTTTTATTTCTATGAAAATAATTATAATTTAAATTACTCTCCAGGTGCTGGGGAACAAATGAACACATGGGGATCTGGTGGATCATCCGAGGACCGATGCTGTTTTCCATTGCAGTAAGAATCACAGAACCTGTGTTTTCTTTCCCTCCTTGGTCTCCGTAATTAGTGCCATTTTTGTCCTTCAAAATTTTGGAACAAATAAGATGCAGTTTCCTGCTACAGAAACATCCAGGGGGACATGAAGTGACAGAATGGATAAAGTTTTGTTCAAAAACTGAGGAAGCAGGGTTCTGTATTAAAATTGAAATGTAATTTTGTACTGGAAGATCATGTATCGAATTATAAGTCAGGCTGAAGAAGGTAATGCTAAGTTAATCAACTTTGCATATTTAGCATGTGACAATAACCTGCTTGGCAACTGCATTCCAGTTATTTGGTGGCAGGTTTTGCAAGTGTTTAATATCAATTATTCATCTGTTCATGAGTTAACTGATTAACGGAATCAAATTTATTTTAAGTAAACCAGATGTATTTCCCTTCAAGGTCAACTTTGGCATCTTCTTAAAAATTCTCAGAATGCTGATTTCCAAGCTGAAAGCTCAGCAAATGACCTTTCATGACTACAAATACAGGTATGTATTGACACAGAAGTCCTGGTCCCTTTCTAAAGCTTTTTGTCATATCAGAAACTTGCCAGTTTGCCCTTAAAGATTTGCCTGCCACCTCCAGGTGCAATGGATACTGAGAATATGATACAGGAAACGGGCTCCATGGGCATTTCCTTAGCTGAGAGGCAAAGGCAGGTCAGCACCTGTGTGCTGAGCCTTGTGGGCATTTTCACCAAGGCTTTCAGTGCAGGGAGATCTCTGCTCTCAGGTATCTCCTCTCACACCTCTGCTGCTGTGACACATTTTTCCCTTTGTCACCAAAATTTGGGAAGAAAAAGAAAATCCCTCCAGCACTATGTTTGTAGCCTGACAGAGAATCAGGCAGCACTTTATTCTGGTGAGGATGTGCCATGAAAACATCCCATTTACACAATTTATCTGGACTTCCCACGGGTATATACATACATTGTTCTCAAAATCACAAAACTGCTACTACCATTCCAAAGTCAGAATACCGAGGGCATGTTTTTGGAATAATTTCTTTGTCGCTGAGGTTTTGATTTTGGCACCAAAGACATTTAAAAAACACAATAATCAAATATTTTCTTTTTAAGGTTGGCAAGATCTACACTGGTGCTGATTCCATTGCTGGGGATCCACGAGTTTGTATTTACCTTCATCACTGATGAACAGGTGGAAGGACTTTCAAGACATATAAGACTTTTCATTCAGCTGACAATGAGCTCATTTCATGTAAGTACTGTTTTGCAAGCATTGTTTTCAGGGGTCATAGATCCATGTGCATATGCTGCTCACCACAGTTACAGTGAACTCTGATTTAATATTGTGCCCCAACCTACAATATATCTAAATACACCACTGCAGTAACAAGATAAACACTCACATTCTGCATACTCAAATATGGAAGTCCCAAACACCAAAAAAAAAGGAGTCTGACATTTTCAGGAACAGGGTGGCCTCTGTTCTCTGGTAATAGGTAACAGTTCATCACAGACCCCTGAAAACAGGATTAAAACAGTCCGTTTAAAACACTCTCAGCCAAAATCAGAACCATGAGAATGTCTGCCTCATCCAAGGTTTGAACTCCATTTCCCCAAAGGGGAATGTGTTTGTTCACCTTATCTGCAAAGGGACCCTGTGGGCTCCTAAATGCACACTCACAAAAGTGCTGTACACCTGCATCAGTTTTTAGTTAGTTTTAGGAGAAAATCTGTCAGAGCCCTCACATGGATGGAACAGACAAATGGACCAGCATCTGCAGGTGGAAAAGAAGCTTCTCACCCATAGAGCCAGCAGTGTTTCCCAGATGTTCACCTTCAGTCACCCTGCCTTGGTTCTGTGTGAGCAGGCAGAAACCCGAGGTGAGGGAGGGAGTGTGACTGTGGCAACTCTGTCCTCAGATCTCAACTGCAAGACTGAGGGGGTACAGGAGCCACACTCCAGTAAAATAGCCAGCTCTAGGCAGTGCTGATTCCAGAGTGAGTTGTTACTGGACCTCAGTGGTGATTCCCAGATGCCCACTCAGGCACAGCACAGGGTGTGGAATTTCCCTGTAGCTATTTGCTCTCCAGCTTGCCAAGCCGAAGAACTGGGCACTGGCACAAAGCATTGGCTGAGTTCTGCAGCCCTGCCAAGGAATGGATTTTTCGGATAACACTAACGAACCTGCTCTGCAAAGCTGTCCTTTACCCACATCTCCCTGCCTTGATCTTCCTGGGGCAACAGGACAGCAATTTCCCGATCTTTATTTGCTGCAAAACCCAATAATCCCGCTGGCTCCAAGTGGCTGCTCCTCAGTAATTCACTGCTTGGACACGTGCTGCCCTCTCCCGCAGCCTGAGGCACGAAGCCATCGCAGCATTGCTGCACTTTGCCCACAATTCATGACGATCCTTGGTTTTAACCCCTGCAGAAATGCACCTGTGCTCTGGTGTACGTCTGCATCAGGGTTTGGGCACCGTTATTGAGGCTACGCTTCAAAATTCCCACTGCAGCTTGAGGGGGAAAATGTCCCGAGCGGCAGAGGAGAATTCCTGCAGAGCCACAACCCCGAGGAGCCTGCTGACATGGTGCTCACAGAACCACGGAATTATTTGGGTTGGAAGGGACCTTAATGCTGGAGTATGAGTTGCTTGGTTAGACATAGCCTTACTTGGAGAGGCTGCAGTGGCCAGGGGTTATTTTAAAAGCACAGAATCATTTTAAGTGAAGATTTTATTTACTGGCTCATACAAAGAAATCTGATATATAAACCAGCTTTCTCATCCTTGCTAAAGAACACAAACTTCGTTCCTTTTAGAGAAACATGCATGCGCTTGGCAGCGTGTCATGCTTTCGAAGCAAAGATCCATTAAAAAATACCCAAAGATCTCAGCCAATGTTTATTGCAGAATCCCTTTTTTAGCTGCAGCATTATTTATGGAGGGATTAGCCAAAAAGCACATAAACTGTACACAATTACATTTGTTTAGTCTGTAAATCTCCTCAGTAGTTTCAAAAGGCAGTTAAACTGTTTCGTTAAAGGAAAGCAATTATCCCTGGGATCTCAGCTGAAGGTTTAACTCAAACATTTTCAAGGAGCACAAAATTAAATTCTAAATAGGAGTTCTGCCGTAGGTATGAGGCTGCTTTGCTTTAGGAAGTGGAGCAATCTAAACATCTTGGCTCTCTTGTGCACGGAAACTGTTACCCTCAGGAAAAAACCACTGCTTTGTGGTGGAGAGAACCCAGTTATCTGATGAGTAATTGAGGATATTGCCATTGCCAATAGAACTGAGGAACAACTGTGAGGCTCACGTGTGCATCTGTCCTTTCCTCTTGGTGTTGCTGCTAACGAACATTTCTTCTGAGTCTCTGATTCTTCATTTCCACTTGCACTGGGATGAATCTGAAAACAGTGTTTGAGAAGTCTCAGCGCACAGGAAAGGTTTCTAAGTGTGAAAATCAATTTATTGGGAGAAAAATGAGATATAAAGAATAATTAAGAAACCGGGATATAAAGTGAACATCAAATATAAATGATCAGCGAAGTCTTCCACCTTCTGGTGAGATTTTACAGTGCCTCTGCTTGTCCCAGCACGCTCTGATCCTGCAGCAGCAGTGGTTGAGATTCACAGGGGTTTTTACAGACTGAAATCAGCCAGGGATGTTCACACAGGCAGCTCCTGATCTGGTGAGTCTCTGCCTTTCTGTCACCAGGCTCAGCAGGCACAGGACTCAGCACTGCTGTGTACTTTAAATCCTGTTTCTGCTTGTGGTGCCTGTGGGGCCAAACTGAGAGTTCATACCCACAACAAAAAACCCCCCAAACCACCCAGCAGAGTCATGAACTTCCGAAGGCAGTTCTCTTTTTTGGGGGGTAGAAAGTCATGAACTTTCTACCCCCCAAAAAAGAGAACTGCCTTCAGGAGCAGCAGAAGTTCTGCATAAAAAGTTGCTTTCTAAGCTAGTAAGTTTGTATTTAATATAATATATTGTAATATATTTAAATATTTAAAATATAAGGGGATAATACACTATATATTTGTGCAATGTAATTATTATGTTACAATTTGTACTTAATATCATTTATTATTAACTCTAGTGAACTCTATCTTCCTGCCATAACCCAGATGAAGCATGAAAAAGGATATAAATAAAATACAATTTTTTTGTATTTTAAAAAGCAATTCTCTTTGCTGTTTCTCCTGTCCCCATTTCCCCTGGTGTGGCAGATGAACTGCTTCTTTTCATACTTCCTGCACATCTGCTTAAGGAATTAATGACTCCAAATATTTCAGGGCTGCTAGAAAATTAACAGCAGGCTCAGAGTGCTTTTGGTTAATGCCAGGTAGAGTGAAAAATGATGAAGCTGCTGTGCATGTGAATTTCTTTTTAAACTCTTATCTGAGAAAAGCAGAAACATTTCTGGGCAAGTATGAGTGGGAGAACAATTGGATGCTCTCAGCTGAGCGGCACCTTTGTGGCTGTGATATAAACGTTGTCCTGGGACTCAGAGTATTTATTCTCTTAATCAGAACTGGTGTCACAGATGCCTTCAGACACACCAGAAAAGGGCATTTCCTGGAGCAGTGGGAATAAATCTGCATGTCTGTGCCAGCCCGTGGGGCTGAGGTGCAGCCTGTAAGCTGCTTTAGTCTGACATCAAACACAGACAGAGAGAGGCAAATGGCAAGAGTAATTTTGGGGCTGGTTTAAAACAAGTTCTATCTCCAGGGTTTTTTAAGGTGTTTATCTGAATCAATTTCAAAGGAAAAACAGCAATTCAGAATGGCCATAACACTCCATATAGCTGAACTTTGAACTAACACTGAGCACTTAATGTGGAAATAATTTGTAAGAAGCACCCAAATGAGGTCTCAGTAGACTCATTCACAAACCCAAACAAGCATATAGATAATATGAGCAATCAAGCTGCATTTTTAAAATTATTTTACTGCATTTGGAAATAGCAGCAATCACAGTATGACAGCAATACTATGTGGTAG
Organism: Oreocharis arfaki; assembly: GCA_013398015.1. NCBI lineage: Eukaryota > Metazoa > Chordata > Aves > Passeriformes > Paramythiidae > Oreocharis > Oreocharis arfaki. The sequence goes on along the minus strand of VZRR01007492.1, from coordinate 145,819 downwards.
TAAAATGAGGATCAAACTGGGTTTTATAGTCTGTTGTTCAGCATCTGCACAAAATGTGCCCTGGACTTGCCAAGGAACTGCACAAAAACAAGTGGGTACTTCATTAATAACAAAATGCAGGTAACAATTTTCCTTGCTGAAAATCAAGGAGCACTGTTTATATTTATGGTTTTAACTCTAATGCCATCTTTAAGTTAAAGCTTCAGGTATTTCCTGCACACTGACTTTTCCCTCTCACTCCCTTTCTCTTGCAGGGGTTTTTGGTAGCAGTTCTCTACTGCTTTGCTAATGGAGAGGTAAGGCACAATGCTGTGAGGGAAGTCTTTAGTTCATTAGCAAAGTACATTAATGACACCAAGAAGGATGGACACACTGACCAGCTCTGCTGATTGAGAGCATCCATGCATTTTTTTTTAGCTGGTAAAATTGTTTTGTGAGAAGAGAACAGCAAGAACTACCACGGGTTTGGACTCACATGCAAAGTATTTCCATGGAAGCCTGAGTGGGGATAGCACTGTGGAGGTGTGGATAGCCCGGGGTGTCTGAAATGCCACTAGAGGCTTATGGTCACCCACCTAAAATCCAGGTGGGATTCCACCCCCCTAAAATCCAGTCCTTTAATCAGCTGAAATCCCCAGACTTTCTGCAGTAAGTTCAGAACTACTTAAATGAAAAAGAGAGCTGGCACTTGTCTGCATTAGAGAAGGGCTTGCCTGACATCTGCAAAGGGCACAGAACTGCCAGCAGCTCTCATCAGCAGTTAAAAGTTGCTTTTTTGGCCTTCTGCCACCTGGTCCAGCTGAACCCTCAGGTCAAAGTGCTGCTGCTCAGAGCCAGGGGAAGCCCCACTCCTCCACCCGGGGCTAGAGCCTGTCCTGTGCAGCGCTGGCTCCTGGGGTGCAGGCAGTGGGACACTCGGTGCTGAGGATTTCTGTCAGGCTGCCAGATAAAAAGCTTTAACAAAACAAACCAGCTGCACCAGCACAACTCTTGGGCAAGGCTGCGTGGTCCTCATTTCCACAGCCCCTGGGCTTTCCTCCTCCTCACTCCAGCAGACTGTGAACAGGGGAGTCACTTGAGCTCTCACACATCAGATTTGCACACATTTCCTAAGTCAGAGTGAAGAGGTTGGACTCTTCAGGTCGATTTAGCAAACAAGTCTGTTCCTACCCTGCAAGGACCCCGCCAGGTGCAAGGTGAACCCCAAAGGGGCAGGAAGCTCAGCACTTCGCAGTTCCTCTCACTTTACAACTGGTGTGTTTGTGTTGGTGACCTGCAGGGTGGCCACATGCCATTGCCATGAGCAGACTGTTTCCTCCTCCCCTCAGGTGAAAGCAGAGCTCCAGAAGCAGTGGTCCCGTTTCCTGCTGGCAGATCCCTTCGGCTGCAAACTCTGCTTTCTCGGGGAAAACATCAAATACCTCAGGAAATGTTCACAGAAACGGAAAAAGCAGCACCTCAGCAGCAAGCACCACTTCTGCCTGGAGGTGAGCAAGCCCTGGGACATGCAGCTGCAGCAGGTGCTGGGGAGGCAGAGGACAGAGGCCAGCCCAGGACCCCCGCAGATGAGCATGTCCGACAGCAGCGAGGGAGAGGTCACCACCGGAGAGACGACCGAGGAAGTCTTTGAGGAAAGCGAAATTTAGAAAGCTGTCCACTGGGACAGCACCTCCCAAGAGGTTCGGAAAGATCTCTCACCTCCAGACTGTGCAGAGCTCTGGGATGGGCAGTGCTGCTGATATCCCAGAGGTTCCAGTTTTCTTGATCTGAGGAAAATGTTTTTCCGGGATGTTGCCAGCCTGTGTGGCTGGGTAGGAGAGGTCTGGTGGATGGTTTTTGCTTTGAGCTGACATTTCTGGTTTTGTGACGCACACAAGGCAGCAGGATGAGCTCTGGAAATGAGGCTCTGGAGACAAAATTAAATTCTAAACAGGAGTTCTGCTGATGGAGCTGTCCCAGCAGCTCCATCCACACGTGACTGCCCTGCGAGTCACAAAATGAGAGGCTGTTAGTTTGTCATGGGAGTGGTTCATAAATAGAGAGATGTGTGGGGAAGACTCCTTTCTTCACAGACTGAAATCATACCCCATCTCAAGGAAACCACCCCAATTTTAGACCAAACCAGACCAAACATATTCATATATATGAAACCCAACAAACTAACTTGGGAAGAACCAAACTTTTGCTTACATTTTTCAGCATCTTCACTTTAATGCTGGAAATGTCATTATGAGATGAAAACCCAAAGTATTTCCATGGACTGTGCCCAGATGAAATGTTCTGTTACAATTTTTGTTACCTTATTTTTTTTTTCCTGTTATTTCATTTGACACAAGCCACTGTGACTTCTGGTTTGCCCTGCATGTGTCCTTAATGACAAAGCAGCTCAGTGCCAAGTGCTGCCTCCACCTTCCTCCCAGGAGACCCAAAATGGGTAAAGACACGGGGTTGTGACAGCACCAAAAGAATATTGTGAAATCCTTCTTCCACCGTTTAACAGGAGCCACGGTGAAGTTTCATTTCTCACATACAAACTCATCCAGAGACCAATGAAATGCAGTCGAGTTTGTCAATATTCTATGATCCAGCTTATGTAACTTACCAATGCTTTTATGATTATTTATCAGGCTACGAAGGTCCAGCCTTTGGCAGTTATGATATTCTCTTCTGTTGCAAAGAACAGATCAATTCCTTGACTAGCTCTAGTTCAAGAACATACTTTTGGCACTTTATAAAAGTATTTATTTTACAGTTCTGTCTGTGTTAACCTATTTAATCAATACAAAGTTGTATATTTCAGTAATATACTAATAAACTGTAAATGTTTGATCAATTTTAAAATAACATATCTGGGGTTTTTAAAGGTTTTTTTTACTAGAATGTGCATTCTGCTTATATAGAATTTTACTGCAGTGGATTATCCTCAGCAGCCACTGGAAACACCAGACACCACACACACACATACATTGTGTCTTCCTCAATTTAAAACAGACTGATTTCTTCCAGAGCCGTTGCTGAAGACAGTAAAGAGCTTGAAGTGATTGAGGATTGAGTGTTGTACTTAGGTGTTAAAAACGCCATAATTGTAAGATTTTATGGTATCTCAGTGAAACAGTTGACTTTTTAATTGCATTTTAAAGAGTTTCAGATGGTCAAGAAACCAGTTTTCTGTTCTCCCAACAGCAGTCTCTCAAGCTGTGTTTTCTGCTCTCTATTAAGTGTTTGGGCTTTTCGCCTCTTTCAGTTTATAAAAATCAACTGCTGTTATATAAGCAGGCCCTGTTGGCCTGAGGTCTGATAAAAACAACCATCACATGGATTCCTTCAGAAAGCACGTTTCTGAGTAGGTAACAGCAAGTTTCATCACAAGAATACAGCACTATTTATTTTCCAGAATTATTACAACCTCCTAATTTCTAAATATTTCTAGAAGACAGCAGCGAACTTCACAATTCACATTCTTTAGCTGGAGTCAGTGCTAGGAGTAGCTGCCTGTCCTGCTAGGAATGAAGGGCTGCAGCCTGGAATCCTCCTGGGGTTTTCTTTCCACCCTTTGAGCAGCCCCTGGAGGGACATTGCAGCCCTGAGAGCTGATAAAAGCAGCGGCAGCAGCCAGGGATCCTGCAAGGGCACGGACTGGACACACAGGAACAGTCAGAAGGACAAAGGTTAGGACCTTGCTCTGACAAAACAAGAGTGGAGGAGACAGACTGACCTAAACTGGTGTTTTATGTAAATTATGTGTCTAATTTGGACGTCGACTAATTATCAGGCAACAGGAAGTTCAACATTCCCCCAGGGTCTTATGCTTGTAACCTGGTGATGGGTATTTTCTCTTTGTCAACTGGTTGCTCACCTTTACTCCCTGGATTTCCACTGCCTTAGGAGAAAGCCTGGCAGGAGATAAAGGCTCCTTCTCTCTTGGTGAGAGAGCCCAAAATCCCCCAGGGCTGGGAGTTTGGGCTCTGCTGAGTCAATCCATCCAGTGAGACAAGGTGGCATATTAATGCTTAGGGCACCAGAGACAACTCACAGCAAAACCCGACTCCCACAGCTCTGGAGTTGTCTTTGCCGAGGATTTTGTGTTCTGTCAAAACTTGCATTATTAAAATAAAAAAATAATTTAAAAAAATTGCATTCCAAGCCCAGAATAGCCTGTGGGGTTCAGAAGAGCTCTGCCATTAGATGTGGTGTGATAACTGATCTGATATGTACAAATAAGGTTTATTCCATCTCAGTAATCTCTTGTGAGACATGCTATAAATTTTATAATTTTTTTTATTTATATTTTATATTTGACTACACCTACAGCACACCCTTCCAGATGCAGTGGCTCCTCCTACAGCCAGAGATGCCAACTGTATGCTAATTATTCATGTGTACTCACGTTCTTTGTTAAATATATTGCTTCTACATGCCAGAGTCTGTGCCTCAGAGGCTCAAATAGTAAAGCACAAACATTCCATTCAGGAAAGCTCTGTCAGTAATGCCTTGGAATCGATAATACCGGTCCTTCCTTTCAGGATACAGCTTCTTTTCATTTGATTCTGGAATTTTCTTCCCCTTTCCCATCAGTCTGAGCTCCCATTAAGGAAAATTCTGTGATCTGTAAAATTCTTCATGACGTTATTTTGCTGACATCATCTTTCCCAGCTTCCATAGCAACCACACTTCCGGATTTTTAACTATTTTTTTTTCCACCTGCCATTTCAAATCTCCCAAACTCTCTGCTGTGCTAAATTGTCATCTCTAAATTGCCATGTTTAGGTATCTCTGCAGTCATTGCTGGAGCCACACACAACTACAGTGAGGAGCAGCTGCTTGTGAGCTTTGTCACTGCAATTAGGTCCAGGAAATTCAAATTCAGCTGCCACAAACCCAGCCCTCAAAAGCTCCAAGGCTCGTGTATCATGTTCATCACATTGGCTTAGCAAAGAGGGTGCAAAACACCACCTTAGAAGAACAAAGGAAAGGAACAAAACCCAACAAAAAGGCACCAGGAAGAATTCTTCAGCTTTTTCCTTTCTCCTTTGTCTTTCAGGGAAGGAAAGGGGTGGATTTATGGAACTTTATTTGAGAAAGGTATCACAGAAGATCAATTATCAATCAATGACTAAACTGCCTATCTGTCTCTAGGGAGGCAAAAACATCTGTCGAGTGCTGTTTAACTCCAGCACTGACACTGCTGGGGAGGAGAGGCCCTGAGCCGAGGATCAAGGTGCAATCTAGGGCTGAATCACCAGGTATTTCACGTAATTTATCACAAAGCTTTCTTCTCCCACCGTTCCCTGTGAAAGTGATGCTCACCAGTCCCTGTCACGCCAGGACACTTGGCTACATGGACCTCTGGCCTAATCCAGAGTTTTACTTTTCACAGACTTGGGAGGTAAGAAATCAATTTGTTTCAGCAACAGAGGAAAAGCATAAAGCAGCAAAGGTCAAAAAGGCACTGAGCACACATCTGCCTGTAATACATGGAAGCAGCACAGCACCCAGGCTGGGAACTGTGCTCCTGAACTCACACCTGCACACAACTTACAGGTATTTCCATGATAATGTGAGCCAGCACGAAAATTCCCTGAGAACTGTGAGCAGTGCTAGTGAGGAGGCTGGCTGGATTTAATCCCCCCCATTTCCACATTCCATCACAGCACCATCCAGCAGCCTTCCTCCCTTTCACACGGATTGCAGGAAGTGGAAGGGCAGTGGGAAGAGCCCCTGGAGCCTGTGAGCAGAGCTGACAGGCACTGTAGGACTCAGCTTAAAGACATGCAAGTACCTGATACAAAAAACCAGTCCCAGTCTCTTTGAGCAAAGAACCAGAGAAAAATGACACAGTCTTAAAGTCTAAAAAAAAAAAAAAAAGAAAAAAAAAATCACAGCTCTGTAAATAAAAAGACTGTAACTTATGCTGTAGCTCTGGGAGACTTGAGTGTTTGGTTTTGTACTTTGTAAAACAGGAAGTGAAAATCAAATCAGAGCTGGAGGTTTTCTTCCTCTGATTTCAGGGACTTGTGAAAACAGCAGTGCAAAGAGCCTGCAGCACAGACCACTGAGGCTGGACTGTTTGTCCCTACAATAAATACTTCACTAGTGCATGTTTGTAATTATTTTCATTTGTATAAGGACCGGGACAGTAACTTCCCCAAGTAAGAAATAACGACATGAGTATTTCTGTGGTTTGAGTGAAGCTGGAAGATCACGGCTGCTGAAACTTCCCTTGTGTGTGAGGTTAGTTCAAAGTGAGCTGTGCAAGTGGCATTCCCTGGACCCTTTGGCCACTCAGTTCAGAAATTTCCATTATGTTCACTGAAACCACACGACAGAAATGGTGGTGGTGCAGCAAAGCAGGAAAGATTCCAAGATCTGAGTTGTAACTCTGCACATAGCTTTACTTTTACTTTGCACACAGCTTTACTTTCAAGGGCCTCACGCAGAACACAGGCCACACTGACCTCTGAAGATTTTTTAAAAACACTTTCAGCCCATTCACATTGTAGAGTGAGGTGAACTTTTTCAATTGACTCACAGCAGTATTTCAATGGCCTTATGTGAACCCTTCCTTTGCAGGAACACTGCAAACCACCATGAGCACCTGTGACCTTCTGCAGGCTTGGCTGTCTGTCCATCCTAAGCCCTGCAAGGCAGAGGTGTCTCTGTGTGTGTACAGTGGCCAACAGGGATGAAGACAGATCCAACAGATCATTGTCAGGCCCCCCAAGAGCACCCACAGGACTTACCTGCCTTAGAGCTGGCCCATGGGTCCAGAGCTTCTGCTCTGCTGAATCTGAAACAGCACTCCGAGGTTTTTTAATAGATTGAGGCAACTTAGGACAAGGTGCAAAGTCACTGCTGGGAAAAGCAAGCTTCCACCTGGAACTTTTCCCATGTCTCACCTTCAGTGTCTTCTCCTCTCCAAGAAGAGTGTGCAGACCCCTGCCACCACTTCCCACCTCCATGCACAAGCACCCGAATGCAGGGGGGTGCAGAAACCAATTCTTACATGGGCTCAAAAATGGAAAAATTCTTAGAAGGGATCTCCAGTGAGGTTTACGAGATGCATGGATGTGCTACCTCCAAGAGTCACACCCTGCTGGAAGGTGGGCTCGTGTTCTGCACAGCCTGTGACCCCTGGGTGCTCTGAGCTCCCTTCCACAGGCAGCTGTGGGGTTAGACAGGATTTTGGCAGGCCTGACTTTGTCAGAAAACCTGTCAGCATGCACGTTAACTCAAATACTGACAACATTTATTAACAACATTTTACAGCAGTGCTTTCAACCGAGCTTCAAGCTGCACGTGGAGCTTGAAGGTGAAGGACTGACTGGGTGGGGAAGACCTCCAGATCACTAAAAACATGAAAACAACACCCAATCCACGGCAGCTGCTCCCAGCCTGCTCATGGCCAGCTCGCTTGCTTAGGAACCACTTAACCACAGGTGTTTCTTAACTTGATTTCCAGGAAAAAAAATAAAATAAAATAAATTGTAGGAACCATACGTGTCTGAAAACCACGTGAAGGTCTGAAAAGGGTAAGCAAGTGAAGATTGCACCCCAGTGATGTGGCTGCAAACCCAAGCTGCACTAAGCTCATACCAAAGTCCATGTGCACGTGGCACCCCTCAGGGTGTCTCTGATCCAACTGCACCCGCAGGGTGTGGGGCTGTGGGAGAAGAAAGAGCAACTGGGCAAAGACAATTCCATGCTCGATGTGTCTCTGTACAGTTTATTTTACAGGAGATGAGATGAGCACTACGGTGTATATAAACTTGCAGAACAATATAGGAAAATACAGTTTAACCATATGAAATTGTTTTACAGTAAGACAGAAAAATTACATATAGGAAATGCCTTCAACACTGAAGGACAAGATCCACAGCTGACATCAAGTAGCTTCCACTGAACCCTGCCAGTTTACCCGAGCTGAAGATCTGCCCCTTAAATCTTTTCTTCATTCGACTTAAGCTCAGTAAGTGATTCCTTCATCTATCCTTAGGGAACAAAAGCCATCCTGTAATTTCCACTATGATCCAAGATTTACTAGTAACCCAGACAGAGGCTGTATGATAAATAAACTATTTAAGGGGTCTAGTCAGCCAAAATTTATGGGAAGTTATAAAATTTTGGTTAAGCGTCTTTAAAAACAAGTCATTAGTACCGGCAAAAGACAACTTTCCTAGAAATTTAGAAGCATTTAGGAAAACTTACACAAAAAAAGGACCAAATAAGCAACTTTATTTTGGTAGAAAACTCTGGTTTAGTGTATGACTGGTGATCTGGCCTGCCTGTGAATCCCTGCTGCTACAGTGTCTGCAGAACTGCCCAGTGGAATTCTCACACTGCCTCGCGTTGCAGAAAACAAGGAAATCATCTGAGGAGAAGAAAGTATTTGTCCAACACTAGTACCTGCTGTTTTCATAATGGATAAATGCTGCTGTCCCCAAAGAGTGTTTCTGACCTAAAAGAGTAGGGACATCCAGATTCCTTAGGATATTCTGATAATCCCAGCCATTTCATCAAAAAACTCCCAAGGGAACAAGGGAGTTCAGGTCAACCACTCCCAAATTCCGGGATTAACATGATTATGAATATTTTGTTAGCAGATATGAGAGCCCTGAAATCACATTCAGCTTTTGAGTTCCAGGACCAGAACATTTCTTCTCATGCACTGCTGTCAAAAAAAAAAAGTTGTGTTTTTTTATTATTACTATTTATTATTATTAATTTTACACAATAAAGTGTAACAACTCTTTTATGCAAAACTATCACTGCATACTGTTTTTATGAAGAATTCCCTGCTTATTCTACTGAGACCCCTACACTGAAGGATGGGTCCAAAGATTAGCTTCGATGCAGTTGCTTTTAAGTCTAATTTTTTTCTATTCCATTTTCAGCACTGAGAACTTAGGATGCCCGAGCTGGACAGTAAATTATCAGAGACAAAGGCAGGTCTCCTGGAGGTGTGGGTGTCCTAAAAGGGTGCACAGTTCAGAGCAAGGAAGGGGGCTGAGAATCCTGCACAGATCTGTGCACAGTGGCTGCTCCTGAGATTTGGCAATTTATAGGGTGAATCTGTGTATTTTTTACACATTTTTTTTTTGTAGCAGATACTATTTAAAGAGGCACTTCAAGGGGATCTACTAGCAGAATTTTAATAGGGTTGTGATACAAGCCATTACTCAGTTACTTGTTAAATCAGTAGCCCTAAAAGACTGCATATATTTAAAATTATAGTCCTGTCCACTCACTGAACCTGGGTAGAGCAGCTGGAAAGCTTTTGTTCTGAATATCCACTGAGTTTGTCTCTTATGACACACCTGAAATAGTTCAACTTAATGTAAGTTGAGGGAATTAAATTTGAATGTCTCAAATCTACACGTGTTTTTTTCTGTAATAATTATGTGGTTAATATAAGACTTATTTTTTTACTCGGTCTATGAAAGATTTTATCCACATACAGTTCTTAGACTCAGATGCATCATTAGGCACAAAAGGTTTCTGCCTTGAGGAATGCATGGGATCAGAAATTTAAGTTGAATTGTGCTATGTGTTGGTCCCTTCAGCAAAAATGTCCAGGAAGAAAAAAGAAACTGTGGCTAGCACAAAAAGAAGTTATTACACTTCCAAACCTGGTGGCTGGTAAGAAAAACCCAAAATAAAACCCAAAATAACCTCTCCAAAAAAGCTCTTAAAACTCTCAGAAAACACCCAGAAGCATGAAGTTTGGTCAGCACGTCGAAATAACAGATATGTTCTATGAAATCCCAAAAGGAAAGGTCCTGAAAAGTGTTGTATTTCATTGATGAGGGGCTGGCTACAGCAACAACAGAGAGGGGAAAACAGGAGGTGAGAGACGCCCCACTCACATGAATAAAATCTATTTTAAGACAAAGCAACGGGTGTTATTTGTACAACAATGCTTCTCAGGAAAAGACAAGGATTTGCTGCCAGGAAAGACTTCATTGCCACCGTGCAGCAGCAGGGCTGTGTGCTCCAGGCTCCTGAAGCACAGCAGGCTCAGCACACCTGACCTGGTGTGGGGGCAGCCACACGCCAGACCCCGTTCTCCAGTCCCCGGGGCAGCACTGGCACCTCCTGGTGTTCCACGGGTGCAGCCAGGTGTGAGCTGGAGAGCTCTGCATCAGCAACAGACACGAGGGCACATTTCAGCACTGATTTTCAGGACTGGGAGAACGATGGACCTCTTACTCGTCATCACTCGTTACCCACCAGGGTCTGAGGGAGATGCCACAGAGGAAAACATCTTCCTGCCCGACGTGTCTGCTTTTAATCTGAATTTATCTGTGACTCTTGCCCACCTGGTTAGGACAGATGTGACCAGCAGGCTCCTGTGGTGCACACAGGATTCCTGTGGGCTGTTCCCCATCCCTGTGCCAGGGTGGGAGCAATGTCCACACAGCAAGAACCCCTCAGAGCCAACGCTTCAGCGACCTCTGCCACGTCACTCTCCTGCTTCACACACACCGGGTAGCAAAAAGCCTGCAGCTTTCTGAATGAACCTCATTGCTGAATGAATGAAAAGCTCATTGTTTGGAAAACTGCTTTTCTGACACTTCTGAAGACGTAGCTCCTGCCAAATGAGAGCAATGTCAGGGTGAGCAGGACTGCCCCCAGGACAGCGGACTCTGCTGCCACCTCTGGGAGCAGACACAGCAGGCTGCACTAGGGGACAGGAGCACACGAGATACCACGAAACAGGAAATCTGTTTTCAGTTCAGAAGGAAACCACCAAACAAACACATCAAGAAGCCACATCTACTCATTCCAGGGGGACCTTCAAAGTGCTTGTCTGGATTTCTTAAGGTGCTTGGTAGTGAAGGACCCACCTGGGTAAGCAGTGCCCTTTTTCTCCTGTGTGTGACTGAAGAAACAGATGGGCAGAGCTACTCTGTCACTGAATTATGGATTGGAGTTTTTACAGCTGCATCAGCAGGTGACCCGTGGGTCCACACTCCAGAGGTGTGTTCTGACTGCAGCCCGACACAAGAACACTACTGGAGCTGCTGGGAGCTGCACAGAGAGCTTATTAATCTCACACATCAAGTACTTCTCGTTTCTCAATATTTACTTTATCCGTGTACTTGAGTACAAGTAAGGAAAAAGAAAGAGGCTTGTGCATTTCTGTTTGCTAGCCTGATTTTCAAAGGCTCTCATCTCTTAGCTCCCTGCTGTATTCCAAGAAATCTCTGAGAGCTGAGCACTTCCAAAGAACAGGTGAACAACGCACACTTGTATGTAACAAGCCTAACTTGCAGCGAGCACTTAAATAATAACACCAGAAACAGGGACAATTTTAAGGAGGTTCTGACAAAGCCTGAGAAACTACAACTGCTATGAGCATATAGAAATTTCCTGTGAATGCCTCACAGAAAATTCTTGTTAGGGAGAAAAAAAAAAACCCAACCCAAGCAAAGAAAAAAAAGCTGCATAAAGGGAAAAAGAAGCAGTGCACAAGCTTGCCTGTTAGGCACTCAAGGAAGTGTGATTTCAGTGTTTACCTGTGCAACATAAGGGGGAGCACAGCTGCCCCCCAGAAACTCAGAAACAGCTGCACAGGGGGAAAGGGAGTTTAGAAACGTAACAGGGATTTCTGTATGATTCTCACTGCTGTTACAGTGTTTTAAAATAGAAAAAAAATTAAAATTAAAGCTATCTTCTAAAATTCCAGTGTCCAATAATGAGCTAACGTCCCTATAAGGGAGCAACCAAAGTCTTTCAAAAGATGTCCAACCCATAGAAGTGATGAGCAAGTGTGAGTTACAGAGATGACTGAATCTGGAGCAGGTTGGAAATTTGAGAATTAGGCTTTTTTGGATATTGCTCCAAGAAAGAAACTGGAATCTTGCTGCTAATGGGAGAAGAGTGCATTTGGCCCATGTCGTAAACAACTCACTGCTTCAGCTCATAAACTCCAACAGGAATCAGCCACCAGCACTGGATCCAGAATGAGATCTGGTAGGAAATAAGCTGACAGAATACCTTAGAGAGAAAGAATTTCAGCTGTGAAGATGGCTTTGAAGACACAGGCAGGAAGGTATGGATGATGAATAAGAAGTTCTCATTCTGTATGGCACCTAAGGGTACAGCTGGCAAGCACCTCACCAGCTCTGGCACTGGTGTCAGGACACCCAAGAGATCTGAAGCCACAGGAATTCAGGAAGCCTTTCTGCTAAGGGAAGGGCCAAAAGGCTCTGGCTGAAATGGAGATTGCCAGAGAGCCCTCCAGCACAGGACAAGTGTGTGACAGCATTGCTCAGACCAAGGGGGAGCTCCACAAGTGTGGCAGCACCCCCAAAACACAGCTGGCTTCAACACAGCTGGGCAAGCAGAGCTACCTGCTAAGGAGCAGAGGAAAACTGCCACTTGTTCCACCTCTGCCAGTGAAAGCAAACAGTGTTAACTGAGAACTCACCTGCTCTGTGACCTCAGAGCATATGAAGATGTGAGACAGCCCTGCCAATCTGACACCCACAGGGACTAAACCAGCAAAAACTCACACCAAGCATGTGAGCTGCCAGATGAAATGAGGTGATGCCCAAGCTCAGCACGTATGGAGGTCAGAGACTTCCTCTGGTATTCTATCAGTCAGCCACACTGCAGCAGCACCATGCAGCACCCACACACGCCAGGATTTTAATAAAACACCAAGCTTGATCTTGCTCTGGAGAAGTTTAGGATGAGCATGAGACAGACGGGGTTCCACTGGGTTTTTGAAACTCAGTGGAAGACAAACAGAGCAATGCTGAGACTCCCAAAGTTACCTTCTTAGGAACAAACATGAGAGCAGGAACCTTTCCTTTAAATGTGCCACTACCCTCTTCGAAGATGCTGCTGGGTGGAATCAAGGGAACCCCAGCACGCCCTGACCTGTAAGGCATCACACTGCCCAGGATCCCTCAGTCAGAGAGGGGAATGAGCCAGGCAACGCTGACCTGCAGCGTTGTATCACAAAGGAATATCATCTTTCGAAGGAAATAAGCTGGAAACTGTTTACAGGCAACAGCAGAACTTCCACTGAATACAGATGGAAGTGTTGTTGTGGCCAATGCATCTCACCTGCCGTGGAGCAGAGCCCAGAGTCTCCTGGGGCTGGGAAAGATCAGCAGCCAGGTACCTGTGCTCCCCTCTGGTTACTGGAGTGAATCACTGTTCTGGGCAACTCACACCCCCAAAACATTTCAAATGGACCAAGAACCAGAAGCAGGAAAACTGTCTGGAGAAAAAAACAAAACTAAAAAAAAAACCACCCCAAAAAACCCAAACAAACACCCCAAACAAACAAAAAAACCCCCCCTAAGAATTCAGAGCAGCATAAATACACCTTAGTAGAGGAACCAAAACACATTGCAGTCCCCAGAGAAACCTGTGCTAATGGACAGTATTTCCAGTCCAAAATAGATAAAATAACAAACATCTTTAAAGAAAGAGGAAAAATAAAGTGTAATTGCTGACAGATTATTTCAGGTATTTATTAAGGAGAATACTGTATAAAGTGCACAACTAGCTTTGTTTAGCAATCAAAACAAGAATGTGCTGAGGCATTGTCATGATTGCTCATTTCAATTTACAAAACAGCCTAGAACAGGGGGCAACCTGAAATGCAGCTTTCACGTATTCACGTTATTTTGGCCACTGAAGTTTTGAAAGTTCAACCTGCACTTGTGGCTTAAAAAATAAAAAAGTGCCTGTCCTCTGAAGTGCAAGGCAAGAGTTAGGGGAAGTATACACTGGTATGCCCAAAAATTAGTAAGACAGCAAGTGAATCAGTAAAAAGATTGAAAAGGAGAGATCATCAATGCCCTGCTCGAGGGGAGAAGGGAAGGAGAAGAGGATTCCAGGGAGGCTCTAACTAAGCTCAAGGACACTCAGGCAAACCAAACACTTCAGCTAGTGCTGCAATGGTCTCTGCAGGAACTGAGGTGAGGCTCCCATCACAGTGTGCTCTTCCAACAGCAAGAACAGAACAGCAGTCCAAATTCCCAAGTGTGCAGGGGAAGTGCAGCACAGGAAGTGTCACACCAGAACGGTGACCCTGAGCACGCAGCAGTCATGACACTACAACTGCCAACATGAAAAGGGTGCTGAAGGTTTATTAAGGTTAATGAAGCAGCAGAGGAGTGGGTTGTGAAGGCATTTGCAAGGCAGGAATGAACCTGAACTAGTAAAGAGACGGTTAAGAAAAAAAGAGCAATAGAAAAATGCGAGAGAATCCAGTTCGAAATAATAAACCAGAAAAATAACCACTGCAGCAATGTTATAAACATGCTCCAGGTAAGACTTTTCTGTGTCTCAGTTTGTATTTGTAAAGAGGAATATTGACTCCCAGTGATCTAATCACAGCACTTTGAGGATGGTGAACAAAAACGTGGAATAGCAGCAGAACAAAGGAAGGATGCAGTTCTGGGGCTGGGGAGAAAAAGACAGTAACAGTGAGATAAAATGGAGCATAAGTGTGGATCAAATGAAATAGCATGGTTTGGGAAATTGTAGCTAAGACCACAGTAAACACTGAGTAAAGGCCACAGTGGTGAGAATCAAGGTTTCTCCTGGATCTAAAGCAAGAATTTGAAGAACCTTTGCATTGTATGAAATGCTGAAAAAATACATTAACAGCAACACTGAATAATCACTCAGGAATAACAGCAGAAGAAAATAAATACCTTTCCAAAACCAGTCTCCAAACTACATAACACTATTTGCTAAGAGCAGTGTTGAATTTTTGGTGGTTTGCAGTAAGGGTAACATAGAAAAAAACCTCAGGCTAAGACTCTGATGGTACAGAAGTGCTGGGCACCTACATCTACACTGAATGCAATCTAGCATCTCATATTCATGGCACCTTTGAAAATCAGGCTCCAAAAAGATGAAAACCAAATTTAGCTGGACAAACTCGGTAATTAAACATACCTAAAGTCTGTGATATTCACCTGAAGAAACCAACAAAGGAAATATAAACCTGAATCCCAAGTAAACTGTTAGAGGACTGTCTTTAAGGAGATTCTGTGGAAAAACACCTTGCATGAGCAGGAAAGATTTTTAACATCTCATTTATTCCTTGGAATATAACCTCCTTCTGTCATTGAGGGCACTCTGACAGCTAATGAGGTAGGTATAGTACAACCAAGTCTTTCCTGATAAAAAGCTGTGATGGTTAACACTTTCAAACTTATCGATTGGCCTACAATAGAAATCATGAAAAAATGGGTTTATGTATCCCTGAGAGGGAGTATAAAACAGGAAGAACAGGAATCTTCTCCGTGGATTTTGGGAGAAGGGCCATCACTTCACTGCCGTGGTGAGAGACAGCGACACATGAAATCAATGTATGCACACAACACTGCTGCAAGATAAGCTCATTTTATAGATGGGGGAGCCAGGAAAGTTAATTGACTCGCCTGTGGCCATGAAAGCAGCCAGTGATAGACCTGGGATTCATGATCAGGGCTTCCTTGCCTCCTGCATCATTTTCAGTCATCTCCTTGCTGGCCAGAGGCTTGCTGCATGGTTGTTCTAACATACTGTATAGAGATAGTCATGCAAGGGGTGGAGCACAAAGTCACTGAAGAACAGAGCACTTTCTGTGCCAGAAAGCAGATTTCTCCTGGAAGCTGCGTGCAATTGGGAACCTCTGGTGGGAAGCACACATCTGTTTTTTTCACCCTGGAATGTCTGGTGCTTAAGGCTTAGCACAACGAGGACCATTGTAATGACTAAATGGAACAGAGATAGCCCGTACAGGCATAAATTACAAGGTGTCTGGTAGCGAAACAACCTTTTCCCTATGCTCTTCTGACCCTTCAAAACAAACGTTAGCCTGCTTAATTCAGTGGACTCATCACATCCAACTATAGATCAGTCTATATTTCCATGTCCACAGGTCGGATATCTCCAGTTTTGTGTTCTTTTACCCACAGTTCCCTGTCTTTGGCAGGATCCACTTTCCGAAGCAACTGATCCACAAGTTCTACTGTCTGAAAGGAAGAAAACAAGAATCCAAATGTCAAGGGCACATTTCAAGCAGAGAGTCATTGCTCTGACATGCAGAGGAGCTGTGGGCATGCCTACACTGCATCTGCAGACAAGTGAGGGCTGCACGCACACGGGACTTGATGGACAAGACAGGTCTGAATGTGCAGCCTTGTGGTAAGCAGAGAAGAGGGAGACTTAACATGAAGCAGAGAAAAGTTTCCTGTGCCAGGCAGCAGCCAGGCAGCCTCTGACTCCTGTCCTGCAGTGCGCACCTTACACCAGATACAACTGTACTGAGGTCAGCATGCATCCCCTGTATTTTAATATTTGATAAATCGCCAGTTTTTAATAAGGAAAATACATATACTCCCTTTTCCAACAGTGAAACAGCTCAGCATCTTCCCTGCACAAACAGAAGACCTCAAGGAGTAGTGCATCATGCTGGGAGAGCTAATAATGGCTCATGCTGGCCAAATGTACTTCAGCTGGTTGTGTCTCCCCCAGCAAAGAGCTGTGATCCAGCAGTGTGAAACGCAACCAGGACCAGAGAGCCCTGGAGGAGCAGGGCTGCAGGGAGGCAGCACAGCACTGCTGCAGGCACTTCTCCCACGTCCTTTGACAAAAGCCAGTCAGAGCAGGTCAGGAGAGAGCACTCTGCTCAGCTGAAGGGCAGTGAGGAGCACGGAGATGAAGCAAAAAGCACACTCACACTTTGGTTGAACATGTCTGTCTCATGCCGCAGCTGCGTGTACTGGCACAGATGCTGCCGAATCATCTCCACCCTTTCAACTTCTAGTCTCTCAAGCTCCTGGACATGAAGAAAAAGAAATCCATATTTTTACTGGAACCTGAGCTTGGAGGCCCAGAGAAAGGATGATACACAAAAGGCTGCCAGTAGGTGCGACAGTGCCCCAGGGTCATGCTTTGGAGCTGGGCTCTGGGGTTGCACATTCCTCTGCTCTGCAAAGAATAAGAAACAGCAAGCAACAGCAGTCACCTCAGCCTGAGCCCAGCAACAGAAAAGAAGGTCAAACCTTTCCAAAAGGTTCCAAAACTGAGACAACCAAGGCAGAGAGTGGAGCCACTGCCTTCAGAGATGTTGCAGTCAAGAGGGAATCTGTTTCCTGCAAGGAGTTCTGCGTGCTTTATCGCTAGCTACAGAAATTACAGTGATTCCCTGGGGCAGCAGGAAGCACACTGGGGTGTATGGCTCAGACCACCCCCAATTCCAACCAGATACCTGTCAGAGCACCATTCACCAGATGATGAGCTAGGACAAGTCTCCACCTTCCTCAGCTGGCAGTAAGAACACAGCAACATTTTAGTTGGAAAGGCAGGTGATTTCTATCTTTCCTCCTGATATTTTCTGCCTCCCTTTTCTTCTGGATTCTGATATTATACCCCAAAATCTGCATTTAGCCCTTCTGGTGCAGCCTCACCTGGAGTACTGTGTGCAGGTTTGGGCACCACAATATAAAAAAGACATTAAGCTGTTGAGAGTGTCCAAAGCAGATCAGCAAACATAGTAAAGGGTCTGGAGGGGAAGCCTTATGGGAGGCAGCTGAGGTCACTTGGTTTGTTCAGCCTGGAGGAGACTGAGAGACTCATTGTGGTCTTCAACATCTTCATGAGGGACAGCAGAGAGGAAGCACTGATCTCTTCACTCCTGGGATCAGTGTCAGGATCCAAGGGAATGGCTGGAACTGAGTTGGGGGAGGTTTAGGTTGGGTATTAGGAACAGGTTCTTCACCTAGAGGGTGCTCAGGCACTGGAACAGGCTCCCCAGGGAAGTGGTCACAAGTCCAATCCTGTCTGAGTTCAAGAAGCATTTGGACAACACTCTAAGGCCCATGGTGGGATTGTTGGGGTGTCCTGTGCAGGGCCAGGAGTTGGACTCAGTGATCCTGATGGGTCCCTTCCAACTCAGCACACTCTGTGATTCCATGATCTGAGCAGCAGCAGCAGCAGCAGCAGCAGCAGCACGCTGTGGAAGTCTGCCTTTGAAGACATCACTGCAACAGCCTCTGCTGTACCTCAGAAAGTCTGCTATTCACCCACACATCAGTGGGCCCAAACCTCATGAATCCTGTCTTCAGCAGGCATTTCTGGTGGCCACTCACTGAGCATCAAGGTGGAGTGCAACCAAAGCTTATCCAAGCAGGCAGGCTGCTACATGGCCTTCCCTGTGCTGTGTGCAGCTTGTGACACATCTCCTGGGAAACATTCTTCATTCCAGCATAAAAAAATCTCAGGTGGCAGATAATTTGCCTGGGGAGGAAGATGAGCAAAGGAGCTTATGGAATGGACAGGGCTGAAACAGACTGAGCTCCCACTGCTGTTGCCAGCTGAGGCACTGCCCTTACAGAAAAAAACGGCCCAGTCAAAGTCTCTTTCTTAGGGCACAGATGTGCAAGACCAGAAGGCCAAACCCAGCGTGCCACCTGCAGAACAGGCACTGTATCTGCACCAGAAACTTCAGGGAGGAAGGTACACAAGGAAGCAAAAATCTTTGGACCTTGACCCTCTCAACTTGGCATTATTCCGTAGGAGCTCATCTGTGTCTGAGCTGATCAGACACAGGCTGTTTTCAGTTTCCCTTTTATATTCATCAATTCACCAATGTCTAAATGGATTTGGTGATTTATTGTGTGTTCTTCTGTGTTCTTCTTGTGCATTACTTCATCCTTCCTAAGGACAATTCGAGTGTTCTGGCCTCTCAGCAGCCCTGAACAGGTTTAATGCCTTCTGCAAAGAAGCAATTGTTTCTTCTTACCCCCTGATGATGAGTTTTTCTTAGGACTGAGAACGGGAAATACAATGTGAGATTTATCACCCAATTTTCCCCGCTGCTTTGCACTGAGCCAGCTGTGAATGATGAATACTGCAGGCCATTACAATTTTGCAAGGGTAGTTTTAGATGCTACATACCAGAGTGGTGGTCACCATCTCCTCAAACCACTTGGACTGGGCTTGATTGTAAAGATCCACACAGCGCATCAGGTCATCCCCTGAAAGAGCCAAGGCAGCAGCACATCAGTCTTCTCTAGAAGCTTCTCCAGAGCTTAGAAGGAAAGTGCAGGTCAGGTTTTGCACACAGACCCCAAGGATGTGAGGATCAACCCTGGTGGAGCTCACAGCAGTTCTGTTGCATGGTGTTTGCCACACATACCAACATTTCAACTAAATGCATGCACTTGATGTGTGGCAAAAAAAAAAGCAGGTGACTGGGGTGAGAATGAATGAGGGGAAAAGACAAGATTTTGAAAGAAAAATACGACCATTAAGTAGTATTTTACAAAATGCCCAGAAATATAAAAGGGCTAGTTACTTCAGTTAAAAAAAAAGCCATAGGTGGAAAGTTATGTTTGAAAAATAAAGTAACTAAAATGGGAAATCAATAATGATGAGTTACGGAACTGCAGGGTAGCACTCTGTAGGTGAGACTGCAATCTAAGAGGTCTCTGTCTCAAAGGGATGCATCAGGCTCCAGGTTGGATGAAGAGATGCTTATTTGCAGCCTCATGCGTTCTCCAGCCTCTGGAGATGCCTGATTCCAGCTGAGCTCCAGCTCCTTCTGTGTTCAGGGCAGTAACACAAGAAGCTGCAGCTCTTTCCATTTTTTTCTTTGTTGCAGGACTCTGCACTGACAGAGGGTGGTAAATTCGGAAGACAATTCTCAGAGATTGCTGCTCTCCAGCTAGGAAATTCTCTTTGTTCTTTAAATGAGGCTCAGTTTCACTTTCCCTCTCTGATCTTCAGCTCTTCCTCGCTTGTTCAATAAAAATCAATTATAAACAATTTCTAAGGACCCAAGGAACAAAGAGAAACTGCGAATTTTCAAATGAATAAAGAACATCTCTCATGGAGCTTCCTGTTGTTAAATCATAACTTTTCTTTCTCCTCAAATGGTCACACTGCCAGTGACTCTTCCCAGTCTCCTTAAAACCCAGACATCTATCCTGAAGTTTTAAAAACCTCAGACCTCTGAAGGACCACTCTGCCAAGGAGCAGCCCTCGTTGAAGGGATGAAACATGGAAGCCCTAGTTAAAACTTATCTTCAGCAAGGGTACTAATTGAGCTGCTTGTATCAGCTCTGCAGAGCTCAAAAAAGCTCCTGATGGATCCTGCAGATGTGGCTTGAGCCTCTGTAAAATATGCACAGGTCACAGCAAGTTGCTGTATCCTCAGTACAGTATAGCTCACACTACTAGATCCTCAGTATTCCTAGAAGAGAAATTATTTTAGTCACTGAGTAGCAGTGGAGAAAAAACAAAAAAAATCACTTTCAAGGAAAGAGACAGTAATAGTAAGTGTAATAGGCACCCACAAAGTTGTGGGTGAGTGTGATTTAGGAAAGAACCAAGGAAGGAACTATGATTTATGGAAGAAACACCCTCAGCTAAGCTTCTCTGAATCTGAGTTTGGAAGTTCCACAAACATTGAGTCCTCTAAGGACACTTTCATGAAACAGAAAGACATCACCCTACTTCTTTGTTTTGTTGTTCTCACCTCAGTTATCAATAATTTGTGCCATTTGAGTGGGAAAAACTAGGCTTGTTTCTTCTGAGGATTTAACATCACACAGATTTGTAGCATGGTTCACTTTGACTTTGTAGCTACAACATTAAAAACCAAGAACCACGTGGATGGCTGGGCAGGTGCATCCCACCTTGTTCTTGCCTTGTTCTTGTCCCATGTGCTGACAGACACAGGTACTCACCCGCCTGAGTGGACTTCCGCCTCGCCTTCTTGATTTCCTCTTCTGTCTTGTTGCTGAGTTTCACCTCCAGCTGCTGTGTTTTCACTTCCAGATCCTTCTGTCTCTCTGTCAAGGCTTTCCGGGCCTGGGAGTAATTAAAGAAGAGTCAGTTTTTGTAGAGAAAAAGAGCTGGCAGCTGCTTTCAGCCATCTAGGACTCCTTCACACACGTGTTTTTCAGGAAGGAATCAGCGACTCTGCGTGAAACTGGGTCCTAACTGGGATTCAGGTTCTTACAGCACCATGTGGAATTCACAGAAGTGTCCTATGACCACAGAGGAGTCACCACCAACAAATCAAAAACGCATCTGAACTCTTCCTGGAGTCTTAGAAAGGCAAAGGACTAATGGCATCCTCAGGCTCTCCTGTTTCTTGACAGCTTTCTCACTATTGCAGGAAGAAAGGAGAGCTGGAGCCTCTTTCAAATGTCTTAAACAGCATCATTACCAAGCCACCTCTTCCATTCACTTTTCTCAGGATCTGAATTGTTGAGGTAATTTCAAGTATCTTACAAAATTTGTTTTTAAGCATGTTCTAGACTCAATGCACACCAATCAGAATCTCTAACAATAGAAATTTACTTCAGAAAAACTTACTCAGGTTCATGCCAACAGCAGAAATCAAGAACTTGAGGTCTGGTTACAACTGATTACTTGAATTACTTTACTTAAAAAGTTCTTCAAGCTGTTAAAACCCGATTTATCAGTACAAACATATATTAAACAGGCAAATTAGTAAAGTACCTTAACAAATAAACATTGTTACATGCAGGCTGATAAATACAAAAAAATAACTTGTTTTGCATGGATTTGTTATAAAACATGTCATGTTTGTTTTTTATACTGTACTAGTGTTTCAAACTCAATTGGCATGATTATATTTTCTTAGCACAGGTTCCTACAGTCACACCAGCCTGAATGTTACAGCACTCCTGGAGCATTCCTGGGATTTTTTCCATGTGCAGTTCTGAGGTGGGTCCTGCAGGTCTCCAGAGGGAGCAGCAGGAGAGCAATCTGTGAGGGGCTGAGTGCTGTGCAGGCACTGCAGCCACGGCTCTTCCTTGCTCTGACTCCTTCTTCTCAAGGTTGTTCTCAATTCACTCTTCCCAATATTTCTACTGAGCTGCTTTGCAGATAAGAGTGTGAAGAATAACTTGGTGTTTTGCAGGAAAATGCCCTCCTTGCACACACTCAGCCTAAAGACCTTGTGTATCCTGCAACAATTCTGCCCCTGGGTGAACTCCTGCTGACCTTTGATGAAAGCACAACCAGCTTCAGAGGTGACTGAGAATAGTATTTTCCTTCCCAATTTACACCCAAAAGCAAACCCCATGAGGACACAATTTGCCAGCCGAGGCACAAGCATCCCCATTTCTGCCAGCTGCTGCTGGGAGATCCTATTTTGTGGGTCTAACTTCCTACACCACAACCTCAGCTACCTCCTGGTTCATGTCACATCAGCCCATTACTGGGTGCTGCTGCTGTTTGGATTTTTCCAGTGAGGATGCTTCTTGTGAAGGGTTTGTGATTTGCCAGACCAAGGCTGAGCTGCCCTCCTTGGCCATCTGCTTTTTGGCTACTGACCCAGCTGCCATTCTAAGGCAAGGTGTTTTAAATTTGGAGGACAACAGATGAACACGAATAAGAAGTATTTGCACCAAATGCATCAGAAATTTATTGCCCCAAACTGGGGAGGGGGAAGACGAAACAAAAAGCCAGTTCACCAGTAAGATCTCAGCTAAACAGCAAAAACTACACCTGGGGCCGGGCAAAGCACAACTAACAGCAAAAGCCCTCAGCAGGAACAGCTGTGGTCCTTCGTGGCAGAACAGAAACTCTCCACGGGGCAGCTGCCCTTCTACTCAAACCAGCAGTGCCTCAGAAACCCTGCAGCTTGCTCCCTGCTCCCACCTTCTCAACGGCCGTGTAGCGGCTGGCCAGGTGCTTGCGCAGGTCCGCGATGTGGTGGTCACACTTCTTCATGTCCTTCTTGAAGTTCTCTCTGAAGTTGAGCAGGGGTTTCTCTACCTCGCTCTGAAGCTGGGAAAGGAAACCAAGGGAAGGAATGGCAGTAATGAGGAGCCAGGCAGCAATTCCTGGCTCTTCACAGAACCGTTAAGCTGGAAAAGACTTCCCAGAGCATCAAGTCCAACTGCCAACCCAGCCCCACCACCACGCTCACCACTAAACCATGTCCTCAAGTGCCACATCCACATTTTTTGAACACTTCCAGGGATGGTGACTCCACCACTGCCCTGGGCAGCCTGTTGCAATGCTTTAAAACCCTTTCTGTGAAAATTTCTTTCCTAGTATCTCATGTTAACCTCCCCTGCTGCAATTTGAGACCATTTCCTTCTTCTGAGAACAGCTCAAGACAAAGAGAAAACAATTCACACACTGCAGCCAAAGGCAATGCCAGACAGCAGGACTTTTTCTCCCCAAGAATGCTCTGAATTAAGCTACTACAAAACCCAACCCTTCGCAGGAGAGCTCTGTTTAAATGATATATTAATTGAAGGCAGCAGAAGGACAGAAATCTCCTCTTCTCCTCTCTCTGACAGATCATCTCTCTTTTTACACAGAAGATCAAGCTACAGGAAATATTCAGAGCTCTATCAGTGCTCCAATTCTGGCCTAACTGATGGTAACTTGCTTAAAACCCTCTGAAGTACCCACCTAAAGCCACTAGCCTGAACTGCAGTGGGGTGAGTCTGTGGGCTGTGGTGTCATGGCTGCATTTCCAGCACGGTGAAGTGAGAGCCAAGAAGGCCACATTTTATCTATTTCTGTCAAGTATGAAAGAGCCTAAAGAGAAGCCTGATTATTTAACTGAAGCTCTTCCAAGTAGTGGCAAGAAACCTCTGGAATGAACTGAGGAGAATTCCATCAAGAGCAGACACATGACTTATCTCGACAGCTGCTGATACTCGACTCTCACAGAGTTTGCATCATTTTGGCCTTCTGATACTTCTGATACACGGTTTTGACATCTAAAAAATGCACTCTGGAGGGATACAGATATTTCACCTCCCCAGAAGCTGCTCTCTGTTGTCACTCCTGTGGGGATACTGCACTCTGCCAGTGCAGGCGAGTTGGGTCTGTAATCAGTCAACACAGCCCACAGTGGAGCAGTATAAAATATTCCCTGAAAACAAGTACTTGCAGCCTTTCTCCAGCATTATTTTAATGGAGAAGGATATTTTATTTAAGCTCAGTACAGTGTTTTACTGGAGGGAGGCTACAAAATCAACGAAGACTCTACAGCACACATCCTAGAAAGGTGAAACAAGCCTGAAGCTGAGTCTGTTTAGGCAGGTGCAGACTGGCACCTTGGTGATCTAACTACAGCTATGTGAAGGTCAGCTGCAAGGGTAACAGAACCAAATCCTTCCCTGCAGGGCCAGGCAAAGTCACAACAGACAACTGAGTTCTGGGAGGTTCAGGTTTAATGCAATTCAAAAAACCAAAATCAAAGGGAATCACTAGAATGGTGGCTGGGCACTGGAGAAGGCTGACCAGAGAGATTGGGAAATCTCTGTCCTTAGAGATACCCAAGGCTCAGCGAGGCAGAGGTGTAGCTGACTTGATCCCCTGTGGGTGATAGCCCTGACTGGGAGCTGTTTGTGCTTTTACTAAAGATCATTAATGTGTTTAAAAACATATTCTGTTAATAGAAAGAAGATAAAAGTAGAAACTCCCAAGCAGGTGTGAGAACAGAGAATCATAAAGCCATTATGGTTGGAAAAAACCTCCATGATCATCAAATCCAACTGTTAACCCAGGGCTGCCAGGTCCACCACTAAACCATGCCCCTGAAGTGCCACATCCACACGTTTTTTGCACACAGTGGGAAGAATTCAGAGGATGCTGCAGGAGTTTCTGTGCAGAGTTTAAGGAGAGGTAAAACAACGGAAAAGCCCCTCTCTACCTGGCCTGCCTACACTCACACATTGCTCCAGGGTGCATTGTTTCCTCTTGGAAAACAATACAGGAGGACAACGGGGAGCAAAAAGTATTTCACTAATTACAGCCCTGATGTGGAAGTTTGAGGCAGAGCAGCGGGTTACCAAGGCAGCAGCTGGTTGCCTGAGTAACCTCTGCTGAATTGCTTACAAATGGTGCAGAGCTATAATTTTCCTCCAGAACATGGCTCTTGTGCTGAGATATCTGCCACTGTATTGAACTTGAACACCCACAGAGGTTAACATAATGTAACAGGATTCAAGAGCATGTCAGATGTGGTGGAAAAAACCCAGATAAATACCATAATCTGTAGAAGAAATCTCCTTGGTCATCACTCAAGAGAAAACCCAAAAATAACACCATGGTCCCAGTATACTTTTCAGAAAGGCTAATGATTCAAAGAAGCCAGAGTCCTGGTTCTCTTCCTTCCAGACAGGTAAAACAGATTCTTGTTGAGAAGTCAAATATTACTTTTCATTTCTTCCTTTGCAGAAGTTGAGTGTACAAGCAGTAGTTACATTTAGTGGCTGGAACGCAGAGCCCAGGTGAACAACCTCTAGAATCAGTTTTATTTCTTTTTTATGAAAAATTAAAGTTAGATGTGCTTTAATTTACACATCAGGTAGACTAAATAAACTGATTTTGGGAGGAAGATTGGACAGTTTCAGGAAGTTTGTTCACCAACTTATCAATTCTTCTGAAGCTGAACCACAGGCACGTGTATTTCCCCCACTAACACGCAACGAAGGGAGAGGCCAACCAACTCAGGGCAAAAATCCTTGGAAAAGGAAGAACTACTTACCTTAGAAGAAAATTTGAGATGAACCTCTGCTTCATCAGCTAGACTCTTCTTGAGCTGAGCCCAAGCTTCTCCCAGTGTGCTGGAAGAGCAGAAGGACAATGATCAGTGCCCCATCCTTTGCCCATCCTCCCTCCTGGGATCTGTCAGACCAGCCTGGCACAACACTTTGTACCATACCTTGGTCAGCAAAATCATGGATAAGGGTGACAGAAATTGGAGAAAATGACCAACCTTTGTGACCAATTCTATTGGCACTGTATGTGGGAGATCTTGGAAAACAAAGCTCATGACAATCTCCACGTACAGAGACGCCAGAGCCTCCATAAGCAAGATCCTCCAGTATCTTATCCTGACCACAACAAAGTTTCCACCACAGCAGTTTTTCTGTTGCCTCTTCTCCTTTACACCCCACCTTAGAGAACAGATTTTCACTCCAGGTGAAAAGCCTCAGAGAGGCTTTCCAGCACTCGAAAATTCCTCCACTGTCTTTTTCTTTCGGACAGATTATTTCCAAGGCAATGGCAGCTGAGGCACACTCCTCCAGACCCTCCACCACAGCCTAGACTCCTCTGAAAGCATCATCACCAAAACTACACTGTCCCCAGTACAGTACAGTACAACTCCAGTTGCTAAACTGGTAACAGATTATTTTGTACCAGACACTCTTTCTTCTGCATATTTCAGTATGATTGCCTTTTTAGACAACAGCATGAAGCTGTTGATGAATAAGCTTGTGATTCACTACAGCCAGATCCTTCTCCCACAAACTGTTATGTAACTGTATCCTTCACATCCTGTGAAAGTATAAAACCCGGTGCTTTGTCCTCATTAAAATGCATCTTATTTTCTTTCAGTTAATTTCTCCATTTTAACACAAGAATTCTGAATTGCAACCTTTTCTTCAAATTATACACACCAACCCTCGTAGCTCTGTCACATCTCTGATTACAGGAAATCCATTATTTCTTCTATCATAGGTCGTCCATTACAAAAACATTTTAAAACCCTCTGGACTCGGGAAAAACCCTTTGGGAGCTCATTCCACAGCTACTTTCTGTGGTTCAGTTTTTGTAAGTAGTGGGTTTTTCTTACCTAGTTTTTTGCACACTAGGCTTTATTTAGGCCACCATTTCTCTTGTCTGCCTACGAGAATCTCCCATTGCAAAAAGCAATAACTAAATTAAGAGCTATGATGCTTGACCTACTCTCTTACTACATCACTGAAGGAATTTAGGTTGGCTTGGCATTGTTCTGTATGCATCTACAACAATTGCTCATCACTTTTGTTTTCCACTAAGTGGAAGTTTGATGGTTTATTCTACCACTTTGCAAAGGTTAAACAAAGCTGAGTGATCTACAGTTCCTGGCTCCTTCCATCTCTTCCCCATCTCCTTTTCAACAATAATGAGATTTGACTCTTCCTGATAGCCTGAAAAATCGCCTGTCATCTGCAATTTCAAACTAATGATCTGTCACCTCTGACACTGCTCCAAGGACTCGAGTCCTCAAATATGGTGTTCATCAGCTAAACAACACAGATACACCTAGGGAAGTGCTCCCAATATTTCTTCTTCCCTAGACCTGCCCTGAGGTCCTCTCCCACTGCCCACTTCTCACTGACACTTAGGTTTGAGTACTCTCTCCCTCTCTTTTCACCTACTCTCCTCGAGTTTCCTTCCCCTTCATTTTATCACTCAATCCATCATTCTCCTGTTGGGGGTAGGAGGAAGTGGAAGGAAGATGTAGAAGAAAGTGGGTTTAGCTTTGCCAGGATCAGGTGAGCATCCACCCCTAAGGAGAAAGGAGGACAGAAACCACTGTCATTGCAGGTGCTTAGAGCAGGAACAGCCCAGCTGTCCTCCTGCAATTTCTGTCCTTGCCTCCTGGAAGCTGAGCACAACACCTCACAGAGCTTCAGTGCTGGCAGAAAACACACTGTGCCAAAGCTATGGTGAGGACAGTCATTTCCAACCCTGGCTTCCAGTGCTTAGAGGGTTTGTGTTGAAACAGACAGAGCTACCAAGTTCTGATCCTTCAGGAGTGGGGCCTTTCCATTACTGCTGAAGAACTGCCATTTAGTCTGAATTGCACTGCCTGATGCCTTCTTAATAACTTCCAAAGTGCAAAATTTTGTAAATAAGGGACAGTCTGCTGCTTTTCTTGAAGGGCCAGAACCCTCATGAGAAGAGACTTCTTCATCTTCCCTCTTGTCTGTGCTGCTCTGATTGCACCGGCATCGACCTTACACATCTACTCCCAGTAGTATCTATATTCTATATATTCTTCCATTTTCAAAGTAGTTTATTTCATATACATGCTAATCCTTGGCTGTAACAAGGACACCATACAAACCTGACTGGGAAGGCAACATTTTAACACATATTCCTAAAAAATTTCTCATGGACAACCTAAAACAAACCAAACAAACAACTCCGAAGCAATTCCATCTTCCCCAGCACACCCAGGGCACTAATCTAAATAAACCTCTACTCAGCGGGAGAGCTGGGGAAAATTACATGTACCTGCGTGGGAGAAATGCCTTTTATGTTAAAATTCGTCTTCTGTGAAAGTCACAGAGACACACTTACCCTTCTTCCTGAGCAGCCAAGGAATTCTGAGACAGTTTGGACAGGTTCTTAGCATATTCCTCCTCAATCTTTATCCTACACTCACATACACACAGAGAGAAAATAAAAAGACAGCAGTAAGTAAGCTTTAAGGCAGAAACCCACACACATAATTTGAAGAAATTCTCTGCATTTTAACAGATTTTGCCACAGGAATTTTCCTTTCAGTCTCCAGGGCTTGGCAGCACCACTTTGATGAGCCGTCTTCTCCCCCCCACACGCTAAAAATGCAGTGGCAAGAGCAGGGCTATATGCAGGACGGCATGTGAGACAAAATTAGATGAAGAAGCTACAGTTCTGGAGAGCAAATAACAAGGACAGAGTGTTTCTGCTGTGCAACACGGGCTGTCTGCAAAACCAGAAGCACGTGGTTCAGTCTGCTGTGGAATGTGAGGCTGCACATCCTTGAGGCAAAGACGAAGGAACGCGGCGGTCCAGGAAAAACGCAAATGAGACCTGGGCTGCTGAACTGCACCTTTCTTAGGGACACCGAGTGCTTCCTGGCCCCTGTTACAGGTGGCAAAGCATGGCAGAGCTGTGGCAGGGGCTTCTGTCACCAGCATGTGGCCAGTGCAAACCCTTCCTCTCATTCACCCCGCTCACTGCCCTGCCCTTGTCTCCACCACACCAGGAGCAGGAGCTGAGCTTGCCAGTGGCGAGGGCACAGAAGAGGGAAGGAAATGACTGCAGGGAGAAGAAGGAGTGCAGCTGTGGGGTGAGGGGACAAGGGTAGGTGCTGGCAGCCCAGCGGGGAGCAATGAGCAGCTGCTGGTGCAGAGGTGATGGGCATCACGCCCGAAACCCATCACTGTCTTCCCTGAGTTCTGCTCCCAGTGAAACAACTGCAAGGTGCACATGCTCCCAGGCAGAGCAAACAGCTGTCTGTTTGCTGGTTTTCAACACAGCTTGCTAGACAGAGCATTTCTGAGCGAGCTGTGTAGCCCCCAGGTAGAACAACTCCTGGCTCTGTGCCAGCTATGCACAAGCAAGGGGAAAACCTGCTTTGAAGTGTCTGTCCACAAAGATTTTAGAAGGTGGGGTATTTCTGGCATGCCCATTTGCAGCAGCTAGTTGAGCAAGTGCACTTTTGTGGGGCACATTTCAGCTAGAAAGGGTCCCCTGAGATAGCTGAGAGGGATCTGATGCTCTGGGCTGCTGAAGATACCCTGGTGGATGTGTGGGAGGGGAAGTGCCACTCTGTTGTTACGCCCGCAGGAGCTCAGGGGAGGGAGCAGGTCTGGGTCCCACAGCAGACAGCTCCACAGCAAAGCCACTGATTGGGATGTCACTTCCAGCAACTGGTTGGGATGCAGCTGGCTGAGGCCCAAGATGACACCCAGCTTGGTGTGACACCACTACAGACCTTACCCAGGAGCTGGGGCTCCTCTTCCTCCCCCTCCCATGAGGACAAAACCAGCCAGCTCCCCATGCCTGCTCTGACAACCCCAACAAACACAGCTGTCCAGCACCAAAGGCTACACTGGGTTAGGACCTCACCATGAAGAGGGCTTTATCCAGGCACACTTCACCTAACACACTTTAAAGACCTGCTCCAGGATGAGACTAATCTTGTCTCAGAAGTGACAATTTCCGTGGACTGGAAAGAGAGAACGGGTCAACAATAATAAAGGTGCAAATGCCTGTCCCCAGAGCCAAGGCTCACTGCTTTGGGCTCAGTTACCAGCCAAAGCTCTAGTCTGCAGCCCTCATCGTGAACTTCATTCCTGCTGAAATCTGGCACTGGGAGGGGTGAAACTGGATGAGCTTTAAGGTCCTTTCCAACCTGAACCATTCTGTGATTCCATGATTCTCATGATTTCACAATCACACATCAGGCACACCATGCCTGCTGCCATCAGTGCCTGTCCTAAATGTGGCACCAGGCAAGCAAAGCCACTGGCTTTGGTGGAAGTCCTCCTCACTGGTTCCAGCTTTGGCCTAGGCTCCAACATTTTTTCAAGGCTTTCAAGTGTTACTTGCACTGCAAATGGATGGCACTACGAAAAGGGCAGAGTTCTTGGCAAGGAGGAGTATCAGCAAAAGATAAAAACAAAACGGTGAAGTGTCTATAGCTGAATAGCCCCAAATAAAACAACTGAATTATTCTACCCCAGCCTGGCTTCCTGTCACCATCTGTGGCCAAAACAGACTAAAAACCAAGATAAACCTCAAAGAGGGGCAAAAATCTGCCTCTTGACCCTGCCTGACACAAACACACTGCCAACTCTGGATTGTTGAAACACAAACATGCTGGAACCCCTGAGTCCTGAGTCCATTTCCAGAAATCCCTGAGGCTGTTTGGCAGTAACTCCACCTTCCTAACAAAAAAAGCTTCAAGTTCTTGTTTCCACTAACTTGTTTGAAGACTTTCAGAATTTCACTCTGTACAGTCAGAAGCATTACAGACTCTAAGTGCATTTTGACCCATACTGTTCTGACTTTATTAGTTCTAGTTTATCTTTGGATGTTTATTTCCTGTTCCCTTCTACTTTTTTTTTTTTTTTAAAGTACTTTGTGTGCCCACACTCAAATAACTTCAGTCATGATGCATTATAAAGGATGGAGAAAAACTAGAGAGCTGCAAAGGGAGGCAAAGATGATCTGATGTGACTGCCATGCAAGGAGAAACTAAATAGATTGAGACAACAGGGGGAACAGGGAGAAAAGGTGGTGGAGGATATCTGACAGACAGCTACACAACTCTCACTGTGGGAAGGCTCTGACTGTGAGGCTTTTCACACTCCAGATTAGGAGGGAACAACGAAATTATCAGACAACAGAAGCATAATTACTTTTCCTGGAGTGCAGAGACTGCAGAAGTCTTCCAAAAATTGCTGCAGACAAACAGTGAAAGGTGCATACATGTATCTGCTGAACGTGGCACAAGCTAAATAATCTGCTATTTAATGTACATTTTCTAAACATAGCACAGCTTAATTAAAAAGTGAATAAGACAGTGCTCTTCTGCTAATGGAAACTCTGCTTCTCATACCTGGTGCTTCTCAGGGCAGTCTGAAGATTTTTTTGGCTGTTTTGGAGTCCTTCCCTGAATGCAAATGCTGGACCTTATTTTCACTTTTGATTTACAGTAATTACTTCTTTCACACCAACACCCTGGATTCTCAGTTTGGTTTATTTATTAATTACTTTCCCCCCTTTCTTAAGGTCTGTCTTATTAAAGTCAAAGTTTGTGACTACTTGACTTTCATAACCCTACCTCTGCCAACAAGAATTGAATGAGCAAGTAATTGCTCAGTCTAAGACTGCTATATACCAGAAGCTCCTGTAAAAGCATTGACTTGATAAACTAAATCCCAGTTAGCTTCCCTCTTGTTGGATATTTGATGAAGAAATCTGCTTATCATGTCTTACACCAGCTTCCTATTGAAGGGCTGTTTTTATCAGCTGCCTGAATCTCACCTCCAGCAGGCTGATTGCACAGACAAAGAGAATTTCTGTGGACATGAAAATTCCTGGTTAAATACGGCTTTGTGCTCCCCAAGGCACCTGATGATCATGAAAACCCTGTCAATACTTCAGGCCTCTTAGCTGGGAATGCAGAGATTCCCCTGATGGCCTGAGCTCTACTTCCATAAATATCCTCAACACCATCCTCCTCCTTTTCCACAAGTAGCAATCCTGATCCTTTGCTACAAAGAGATGGAAAATGTATTAATCTTCCTGCAACTCCCATCCAGGCCCTCTTCACACTCAATTCCCAACCTTTTTCTGTTTCCAGCACGCAGTGAATCTTTTCTGCCTTTCCTCTCTAGCACGCCTGCTTCTTCCTGTGCTGAGGACACAGCCACACCTCCCTGCAGTGCCAGAGCTGCTCTCCTTGCTCTCTCTAATCCCACACCAACTTTCCCTTCCCCTCGAATGCATCTTGCCTTTATTTCTGTCATATTTCATTATCTGTTACTTCCTTTGAAGCAGCTTCCCCCTCTATTCCCTGGCTATCATAATTCTGCTTGCCTTCCCATCCTTTCCCTCAGCAAGCCTGTTTCTCAATTGCATTTTTAATGTGCCAGGTGGTCCTTTCTTCTACCCCTGGTCACACTGTAACTGTCTCTTGGACTGTCTTATGTCAAAGGCCACAGAAACCAGAAAGTGAGGGTGGGGAGGCCCTGGCACAGGGTGCCCAGAGAAGCTGTGGCTGCCCCTGGATCCCTGGAAGTGTCCAAGGACAGCTTGGATGGGGCTTGGAACAGTGGGAGGAGTCCCTGGACATGCAGATGACAAGGAGCTGCAATGAGATGATCTTTATGTCCCTTCAATCCCAAACCATCCTGTGGCTCTATAACCAAGCTTAAGTCCAGAGTGATGCCTTTTTACATCTTTCTCTAGGAAACTGTGCCCACACTCCGTGTGAACAAATTGCTTCTGCGTTTTTCAGACAAAATACTTCCCTTCTAAATATCATCTCCACTCTGCTTCTCTCCTGTTTATGCTTTTTCCTTGAATCTGCAGCTTCAAGCCTTCTTGGTTCCCTTTAAACAGCCTTTGTGTAATACACCTCAGACAGAGCATGAGAGACAAGTGAGAGCTGGAGAAGAATGGAGAGTGTGGATGAACATTAAGGAAATATTAAACGTTCATTAAGAATTTGTAGCATACCTTTTATGCAGTTTAAACATTAAGCATTAATGTATTTAAGGAATATCTAAATGGGGAAAAAACAATTGTAATAAATATTCAATTTGGTGACAAATTACCTCTCTCGAACAAACTCTGCCATTTCTTTCTGCATTTGCTTCCCTTTGAGTTGCTTTTGAAGAAGAATTTCAAAGCCCGACACTGTATTGTTCCCTTGTGAGTCCTTCTTATCTGCCTGAAAGAAATAAAAGGAAGTTCAACAAAAAGCTTTGGAGGCCAAACCCACAGAGATGTGGTTCCCAGCAGTGGTGCCTGAGGAACCCTGCCCTGAGACCAGCTGATGGCTACAGAACCTCAGCCCCCCTCAAAGAAACAGCCCAACACTCTCCTGCTCCTCTTACTCCCTTTGTTTCTGTTTTTTTTTTAATTAAAAAAGCTCTGGAGCTGCATGTGGCATGTGGCTGGCTGCCTACTTACCCAGAAATAATCACAGTAGCTCCACTCTGAAGGTTTCAGCAACTGCTGCTCTGGCATTACGTCAGGGTGGGGGAAAGTCACACAGTTGATCTGTTAAAAAAAACAAAAAGCAAAAAAAAAAGGGAGTTAGACGGTAATGAAATATTGCTGTTAATGAGAAAAATGTAAATAAAAAGTTACATCCACGTGCTTCCCATCAGAAAACCCGCAGGGAATGCGTGGCAGTGAAGAAAAATTGGTTGTTGCATGGAAACAGCAGCTAAGCGTTCCCAGAATGCTACTCTCTGCAAGCAGGAGTGTCAGCTCAGAGGGAAAGAAACCACCCATTCCACATGAGGAAAACCTACTGGATTTGGAAAACACCATGCAGGGAGTTCTCCCAGACCCCTAAAAACTGTGGTAAAAAAACTGATGTGAAACACCCTGAGCACAGAAACACAGTGAGCACCACAGGGCACTGCAGGCACTATCAGTGCAAAACACCCCTGGCTATGCCAGTCTCCTACAGGATGACGAAAAAAAAAGAAATATTTTTGTGCACAGCCCTTCCATCTATCTCAAAGACCTTTTCAGATGGAAATGATGCTCTCTGCAGAAAGGAGCAGGGGCTCTCTGAGGCCAGTGAACCCTCAGCGTGCAGAAACCACAGCGATCTGGCAGACAGGACCCATCACACGCTCATTTAACAACTGCATAAAGCAGCCCAAGTGCTCATTAAGTTATCACAGCGGAACATTCAGCCTGATAACAGCACAGTGAAGGCACGGAGCACCACGGCTGCTGCAGAACATGCTGCAGAACAACCCTGGACACAGCCAAGCCCTTCAGAGGAAGCACCAGCGAGAGTCAGAGCTCGCTGCCAGTTTGTAAGGCTCACCCCAAATCCCTGCTGGGCAGGTACCCTACAATCAGCCCCTCTCAGTGCACCCACAGGGTCACAGGAACACTAAGAGCACCACGGGATCAAGAGACATTGGGGATGGGAGACCCACAGATGTAACTGTATGGGGGTGGGGGTTTATTTTGGATCAGTTAATGCTCACAGGAAATCCACACACAAATCTGTGGGTCGGGTTAGCACTGCTGCACGGGCAGACCCAAAGGCAGTGCTTACACACAGTGAATCTGCCTGTGGGCCATTCACAGAGGATCAGAAAGGATGTGGGTGCTGACACAGTGCAAACCCACCACGCCAGGGAAAAGCACACAAAACCTTCAGCTGATATAAGGCAGCTCCCACAAACCCACACTGGTTCTGCTGCCTCTGCCCAGGCTGGAGGTTCAGCAGCTGCCCTGTAACAGTGCAAGAGCTTGTTCCACATAAATCACCCTGCCCAGAGCATGCCAAGTCCATCCCAAAGCAGGCTGAGGGCCCTGTACCGATGGTGTCTTTGGCTGTCACCTCAGCTAGATCCTAAACCACATGTCTGGCTCTCCAGCTCCCACCAGGCTCCAAACTGGTCAGAGACCTGGGCTTTGCAGGCAGTGGCCATGCACTGGTGACCCTGCATTTCCAGCCAGGAACCAGCACCACCTCCAGAGAGGAGAATGTCCAGACAGAGCCAGCATCCCCAGACAGTGCCAGCATCTCCAGACAGTGCCAGTGTCCCCAGACAGTGCCAGCCTCCACTGGCCACAGTGTCCCAACCAGAGACAGCACTGCAAACACCTTCCCTGTCCCCTTGTGCCCCCCATCAGGAGAGCCATGCCTCAGGAGCTACAGAACTCAGCTCAGTTCACAGCAGGATGGCCATGCTCTAACCAACTGCACCTCCAGGGTGTATTTTGCAGCCTTTAACAGCAGACTGGACATCACAGAATCACAGAAACACAGACTGTCTTGAGTTGGATCACTGCATCGTGGCACTGCACACCAGGACAGGGAGGTTGATCTGCAGTGGGGGGCACAGGAGTTGTACCCTGCAGCTTAAAAATCTGCAAAGAGAAACAGCACGGGGAATTCCTGTTCCCTGCTAAAGGCAGTGGCTGTTCCACAAAAACGAAATCTGTGTCAGCTGGAAGCTGCTGATCAGAGATGTGACAGTGAGTCTCAATGTCCTGAAGCAAGAACCACAGAGCCACTGGAAATGCCTAGGCTGGACTGGTGACAGTGTCCCACTGCAGTGGACAGAACTCCAGGAACACAGCAGGAAGAGGAACAGGGGGTGTGCACGTCAGCAGGTGATGAGAGTAGGGTTAATTCACGTGTTTCTCAAAGAGTATCATCAGGCTCAAAGTTTTAGGAATAAATCAAATGTTCTTCACTTCTCAGAAGACTGAATTGCCTGGAAATGATGCTGAATTGTCTGGAAAGAGTCACGAGGCCACTTGGGTCCAGCATCACTTTTAAAAGGGAATTGGTACTAGAATCAAAAAAATAAAATGCAGAAGCTTTTGCAATGCTTTAAAAAAAAAAGGATTATGGTAAACAGGACTTAACAGAACTCCCAGCTTTTTACCCCAAGACCCAGCAGGGGGCATGAAAAATTTTCAAAACTCTAGAAATATTACTAAAAATTGCATATGACTACACTGGTAATCCTGTGATCTTTCCTTCCTTTCATTACCACAGACTTCTTACACTTAAACAAGAGCTCTTGGATTGGTATTTCCTACTACTTCTAAAACCTCTCAGGATTTCCCAGCAGGAGGGGAATGCCGGGCTGGCACTGAGCAGTAGTGGTGTGACGGCGTGGCGTTCCCCCCTCCCAATCCTCCCTCTGAAATGCTCCTTTTCTTGCTTCTAAAAGCAAAGACAGCTGAAAAAAAAGCACTCTGCTTCACCAGCTTAGTCCCACTGATGAGCTGGCTGATGCTAAAGACAGCCAAAGCATCTCATGATGATGTCCTGATGTCTGACAGCATTAAAGAACTCCATCAGTCCCATGGACGGTGACACTCCCTCCACGCAAAGGACCACTGCCCTCACTGATTTTGAGAGACCACACTCTGCTCACGTCCCTGAGAGCTGGCTAGGCTCCAAGCAAGCTCCAAATCCAAACCTGTGGCAGTGTGAACATCCTCACTTTGCTGACTTGCCAGCAAGGCCTAACAAAAGCGTGCAGAAGGTGACTATTAGAGCTGTAATTGCCAGTCAGAAACAAAGCAAATTAAAACATGTCTCTCAGATAATGATGGAATCACAGAACATGAGGAGAAAACAAGGTGTGATGACCTGCATTATAGTTCTCACAAGCTCCACTGGGACAGCTGAGGTGATAATCAGCCTCACCATGATATTAAGTTCTTATGCAGCCTCTTCATCAAAATAATGGCTGTTGTCAGCTTGCAACAAAGCAAAATTATTAACAAGACACTAGCAGGGTAAAACCCCAAGGAAGAGCTGAGCAAACCTGCCAGAGGACAGCAGCTTGTCTTTCCGGCTGCCACTGGCCATGAGTGGCACCAGAAAACCTGAGAGCCACTGGGTCACAGAGGACAGAAGGTACTGAGTCAGAGAAGGAAAAAACCACGGTGACAACAAAGCTTGGAGCTCACACACACAGGGGATCAGAGAAGCAGCACAAATTGATGCGCTTCTCTTTGATAGCTGTGTGCCAAACTCAATGGATTAAAATTCTTTTGCCTGTGTACTGATGGTGAGTAAATGCAATTATACTCTCAACAGCTGAGTATTCCAGCTCCTATTTCCCATGAGTACATCGGCAGTCATGGCAAAATGAGCTGTTTATGTTGTAGGTGGCTCTTCATTATGTCTGAGACACAAAAGGGTGACAGAAGAGGAAAAGATCCAGGGAGCCAGGTGAACGCACTGGATTTGCACAGGAGCAACAAACTTTGTTGGGTCGGACACGCACATTAATCTCCTGGATTTCAGAGTCTCTACAGGCTTTGAAGTCACTGCCACCACTCAGCAGTAAATGAGACATTGCCAAGCAACAAGAATAAAACAAAAATAATTTGATCAAAGCGTAGATAATCAACTACATGTTTATTACATCAGACACAACAAAAATAAATGAGCAGAGAGCAGGCGACTTACTGTGCCACACTAAAGCGACTAAAGCAGGGCAACGGTCTTGCTTATTTCTTCAACTTGAAAATGCACATTATTTTTCTGATTTCTACACATTCACAGCACCTTAAACATAGAAGAGATGTGCCAGATTGCCTCACTTCAACATCTTTACAATTTCAGCTGAGACCCAAAAAGTACAACATCCGACTCCATTAAGTGAGTTCATGTGGCAAATGGATCCATTTGGGTAAAACAGCCAAAAGCAAAGGCTGGAGAAGATCTCAGAAGAGCTTGGGCACAGCCACAGGCTTGGGCAGCTCGAAGTCTCCCCAGACAGGGCAGCCCAGAAATGCCTGGGCTATTCTGGGTAGCTTCAACACCATGAGTTTGCCTGGGGTTTTAGCTCTGGTAGGGTGATGCTGCAGCTATGGCACAACAGAAGGGAAGAACAGACAACTCAAGTCCTCACTCTTAACAAATCCACTGATTCCTCCCTATTCCTTCCTATTTCTTCCTAAGGGGAAGATTCTGCCAGAAGTGTGCAGGAGCCCTCTTCACTTGGTCTATCTCTAGAAAGGTTCAGAGATTATTCAGGCCCCTGCCAAACCAGGGCTTTTCTGACAGTATCTCCCATGCAGTCATCCCCAGGGCAGAGGGGGGAACTGTGCTGAACATGCAGCCTCACCCTGTGCTCCTCACAACCCTGTGTTTGTCACACTGTGTCACACAAAGAGCACAGCAGCAGGAAATCCCAAGTTCCTGTGCACAGGCTGCCCATCTTCCCACCTGCAGCACGTGTTCATCGACGTGTCCAACACACGCAATCCAAACACCACCCTGCACTGGTTTCTCAAGTCCTGCACGGTCCTGACAAGGCACTAGAGAATTTTTAAGGAAGAAACCCACACTCAGAAATACCCTATAATCAGGCAGCTTTCCTGCTCTTCCAAGTATGACACAGCTCTGTTCCTCAGGTGATATTCCCCTGTACATTGTCCATTTAACTCTCCCTCACCTATTGCAAATGATCTCCAGCTTCCACAGTCAACTCACGGCCAAAGACTTCAGGAATCAGCCAGCAAGCCATCCAGCCTTAAAATAGTGAGTGCACCTTGAAACTCACTGTAAAACCAGCACAAACCACACATCTGCAGTTTCATAACAGCCAATGATACACCCAGCTGGAGTTTTTCTTCCAAAGAAAATGGAAGACCATGTCAGTAACATTCACTGACCAAAGAGAAAACACCAGATTATTCTTGTTGGGTGCACACAGATGGGAAATACTCCAGCTCCACCTGCCCTCAGGGTTTCCAGAACCTGTGCTACTTAATGCTGCTTGGATGCAGAGGAGGCAGATGCATCCTGAGGAAGATGCTCCCACTCCTCTGCTGAAGGCAATGACGCAGCAACAGCTTGGCTGGACATCACCTGATGTCTGCAGCTTGTGTGCCACAGGATCTCGGTTTGAAGGGAGGTTTCCTGGACCAGGAGCCTCAAAGTAAATCACAGAATTCCCCTCTGCAAGAAGAGGTTCTGCCCGAGCACAGCTACAGACCAAGGAAAAGCATCTGACAGCAAGCTAAGGACATGCCCTGCAGCTCTGCTAACTAGAACATCCCCCCACGTCAGCTTGAGTGGCACTGAGCAAACAGAACCTCCTAAGAGACAGGGAAAACACTTACACTGTTTTACAGTTTACACTCCATATGAGATTTATTTTTCACAATGCTGCCTTGATGGAGGCAATGGCTTGGAGCGAACAGCTGTTAAAATTAGCTTATTTTTGTCTATCTGATTCATCCTACTTGAAAGCTTCGGGCTTCTGCTGGAGAAACGCACTCCCAGTGACCCCGACATAACACACAGCTTCTTGCTCTGCAGATGTTACCTGATGGCACACGGGCCAGCAAATGTGGAAAACCACCCTCAGAGAACAGCCTGAGTCCCCAGCAGGGACTGCAGACAAACAAGCACTCCTGCTCTCGTGCTGTGCCATGCAGCCCAGTGCAACCCACGCTGTGTGACCATGCCCCGTCCCTCTGGGCATGATGTTCAGCACACAATTTACTTCCAGCCCCCAGTCTGAGCAGGCAGGGGCTGCATTCAGGGGCTGGGACACGTCTCCTGCCCCAGCCACCACAACAGCCCTGGAAACAGCTGACTCTTCTAGACATCTGCAAAAATGTCCGAACATACAGATTTGTACTTCAAAGCACACCACACTCTCAATATATCAATTAGCATTGGTAACAACCGGTTTTAATAATTAAAATCACTGATTGAAGTGGTTTTTTTTCAAAAACTGTTGAAGATTTCCCCCTCCCGCCCCAGAGCACTGTACCTGCATGGCAGTGGCTGACCCACATGGCAGTCAGAGACACCTGTACGTGCTCCTTTCCAAGCCTGCTCTCTGTCACCAGTAACCCAGCCCAGTAATGAATAAATCTGCAGGCTGCACTTGACAATGCAGACAACAATCTCCTCCTCGTAGTAACACTGAGGATGTATAATATTAAATTATTCCTTTTGTTCTCAGGGACTTGATACCCTGCCAATACTTGCAGCTGCAAGCATGGTTATTGCCTCTCCTTTATTGCTGAAAATTAATTTATCTGCTCGTTTCTTCTGATTTCTATTTAAATAAAACTTCCTATTACCGGCCACTTTCATTCATCTATTTTGATTTCCTTTCTGGTTTTAATCATCTGTCCTGCACTGAAGAGCCCATAAGTGCTAACTGTGCTCCAGATGAGGTCACCATGCACACGAAAGATACCAATGTCTGTAAACTGAGATACATCACACAGATGAGAACATTTCTGCTCATAACACAGAATCACAGCATGGATTGGGTTGGAAGGGACATCAAAGCTCATCTTGTTCCACCCTCTGCCATGGGCAGGGACACCTTCCACTATCCCAGCTTGCTCCAAGCCCTGTCCAACCTGGCCTTGGGCACTGCCAGGGATCCAGGGGCAGCCACAGCTGCTCTGGGCACCTCGTGCCAGGGCCTCCCCGCCCTCACAGGCAAGAATTTCTTCCTAAAATCTAATATAACTCTCCTTTCTTTCAATTTAAAACTGCTGTCCCTTGTCTTGTCACTACACGCTCTTGTAAAAAGTCTCTTCATTGAGTCAATTATACTTAATTATACAGACTAAAAGTAAACGTAAGATTAACTTCACAGTAAAATATAAAACCTTTGCCTATACTTTCTATCAGAAATCTTCACCTGGACACTCTGACGCAAGAAATCTTCTCGACACCTCTTTGAGAAAATAATACAGATTGAGAAAAACCCTGTCAAGAGCAATGATCCAGGTCTGCTGTCTGTCTTTTTCTAACTCTTCAGCACTTCTCCCAATACAGACGCTGTTGCTGGGGGGAGGCGATCAGACGAGGAAGTTTTTTCAGGACACCCGGCTGACACTCCGAGGCACCTCTTACGGCACCGCCTTCCCTCCTGCTCATCCCGGCACCACCACATCCCACGGAAAACCCGCGCCCGGACTCCAGCGCAGGGCAGAGACCCCCAAAGCCTCCCTGGGTTCACCAGCGTTCGGGGAGGATGCTCCGGCCGCCCGGCTCCCCCAGCCCCGCGGCCCCGGTGCTCCCGAGGCTCGGTGTCCCCGCACTCACCGTCAGGCTGCTCTCCTTGCTCTGTCGCCGCGGCGCCGCCGGGGAGCCCGGGCTCTGCGGAGGGAAGCGGAGCGCATCATCGCGGCCGCTCTCGGAGCCCAGCATGGCTGCGCGGGGCGGGGAGAGGCGGGTCCCATGGCACGGCTCGGCTCGGCTCGGCTCGGGAGGCAGGGATGGAGGGAGGGGGAGCTGCGGGAGGCCCCGGCTCGCTGCTCCGCCTCTCTCGCCTCCGCCGCAGCGAGCCGGGGCCGGGGCGTGCAGCGCCGTGGGACGGTGGCACCCGCTGGCGGGGGTGGGACGAGTGTCCTGCCACGCCGTGGGATGGTGGAGTCACACCCCCCTGAGGACAGCGACAGGAGTCTTGGTGTCCCCGGGGGTGGCACTTGGCCCTCCTGGGTCCGAGAAGAGGGACGGGGATGGTGACATCCACTGCTGGGCACAGCGATGGTGGCAGTGTCCTGCCATCGGACAGTTCCTGCCCTGTCCCTGGAAGGGTGGCATCGTGTCCCGCTGGGGTCAGGGACACAAATGTGTCCCACGGTCCCCTCAGATGAGCAGTGCCCCGTCTCTGTCGCAGGGTCACTGATGGGGCTCAGTAGCTGTGACAGCTGATGTGCAGCGTGAATCGCTCCTGGCATCATCGCCGGGCTGTGCCAAGGGCTCCCACCCCAAATCCCACTGCCCAGGCACCCAGTTCTCGTCCTGGGACTTCACACCCAGCAGCAGCATCATCGTGCCGAGCACCACACACGTGCAGTTCCAGGGCCGTTCTGCTGTTCCCTTGGTGGCAGTTGTGACAACCTGAACGGGCAGCATTTAGCTGCTCTCTAGGAAGCCATAAACAAGGCCTGGCCCTGTGCCCAGCACAGCATAGCTCCGTGTTGTTCTCAGCTGTGGCTTTTCCCCTCACCCCCGACCTGTTTCCAAGAAATGTGGCTGAGCTTGCTGGAGGGATCTTGCCAGCATTTGTTCGCACGGTGGCTGCTGCCCAGGTCTAAGAAAGCATCCTGGCCAGTGCCTCGGAGCTGCTCCACAGTGGGAGACAGCCTGTGCCAGGAACAGACAAGGAGGCAGTCAGAGCAAAGCAGCTTAGGATGGCCCAAGACACACAAGGAGATAGAGAGACAGGCCAAAAAGACTTTGAGGGTGTGCAGAAGAGCTTCTTGCAACCACGAGTTTATGGTCAGATGCTTTCCTTACTAAGGACTCTTCTGCAAAAGCTGCCACAGCTCCCAGGAAAAGCAGCTTCCCAAGCAGGCGTAGACACAAGCTGTTCTGAGAATTAATGTCACCAGCAGCCAGTTAGAGATTCAGAACTAGTTCAAAGCAGGTTCAAAGCAGGGGTGAAGCCAGGACTTCAATTTGGAAAAACGTGTAATAAAGGAGCATTGGAAAGAAAGTATCATGGACGTGATGAAGGGAATGAGAAAAGTCGTGAAAGGGATTTCTGACACGCTGATGGTTGAGTCAACTGAGCT
Organism: Oreocharis arfaki; assembly: GCA_013398015.1. Taxonomy (NCBI): domain Eukaryota; kingdom Metazoa; phylum Chordata; class Aves; order Passeriformes; family Paramythiidae; genus Oreocharis; species Oreocharis arfaki. Next base: position 103,510 of record VZRR01007492.1, on the reverse strand, counting down.
AAGCAGTGCATTGCACCAAAAGGCTGAGAGAGCCTGGAGAACAGAAGGCTCCAGGAAGACCTTAGTGCAAATTTTCAGTACCTGAAGTCAGCCTACAAAAGGCTGGAGAGAGACTTTGGACAAGGGCCTGGAGTGATAGAAAAAGGGGGAATGGCATCAAACTGACAGAGGGCAGGGTTAGATTAGATGTTAGGAAGAAATTCTGTGAGGGTGGGGAGGCCCTGGCACAGGGTGCCCAGAGAAGCTGTGGCTGCCCCTGGATCCCGGGCAGTGTCCAAGGCCAGGTCAGACAGGGCTTGGAGCAGCCTGGGCTCGTGGAAGGTGTCCCTGCCCATGGCAGGGGGGGCACTGGATGTGCTTTAGAATCTCTTCCAGCTGAAACCATTCTGTGACTCTATGACTCCTCATGTATCTCAGATGTGAATTTCATTAAAAAGGTGTCTATGAATTTGAGTAAGAGTCAGCACTGTAAAAAAAAAAAAGGTGGCAAATGTTGCTACAAAGGAAGTTCTGCAGAAGTCAGTTAATCTCACTGTGTTCCAAGCCAACTAAAAAATCATGGGAGTCAGATACCTTGAGAAATTAATTTTTTTTTTTTAGCACAAGGATTCACAAGGGTTTTTTTGAAGGAAGTCACAGCCTACAAGTTTATTTGGGTTCTCTGAGGGAGTCACAGCAGATGTGTGGACAGGGGTGTCTGGTAATGCACTACGTGAGATTCTAAAATGCTTTTGACCTAGTTTAGGTGCTCACCATCTCCAGCCTGGGCAAATGGCTCAGAGAAGCAGCAGCATAGGGAGTTAGTACAAGATGTTTGATGGAGAAGAAATAGGGAATCCAAAGTGCTGCACCGTATCATGAGAAATGCCATGACTCTAAACCAGGAATACTGATCTAGGTGAAACAGACCACCTGAGGGAAAGGCTGAAGGGAACTACTCAGGAGGCAGCATGAGAGAAAGAGGCTTGAGCTAAAGCGGGACAGTTGTCAGAGAACACAGAATTTAGACCAAGAAACAGAGAATGTCAGAGAGACACTGAGAGCACCACACAAGCCAGGTCCACGTGGCAGCAGCACACCAATCAAACACGCATTTCCCCAGGGGTATTTAAGGAGCTGCACTGCAGAAGGACTCACCACTTTCACACCGAAATGAAACAGAAAACTCAGGTCTGGGACCACTGGGGGAAACGCCAGAGGGTGGGGGAGCACATCCCAAGCGGAGTGTGATCCACCAGCTGTGGCAGTCACACGGTCATAGGGTGATGTTTTGGCAGGGAGCAAAGAGTTTCATGGGAGGAGCTGGAAGAGGGCCCTGTGCTGCATCTGCAGATCTGTGGGGAAGATGTTCCCAGGGATACGATGTGTTGCGAGAAAAAGTGCAGAGATATTTATTGGAAATGTGGACAAAGGCGGGAGGGGCCAGCTGTCCACAGGTCAGTGTCCTGTAGGTTAACTTGGGGTGATGTGCTGGGTGAAGCACTGAGGAGGGGCTGTGAAGGGACAGGCTGGAGTGGATGAAGTCATTGAGAAAAATGCTTGGGATGAATTCTTTGTGAATACTGTCTTTGGGAGGGAAAGCTGGAGCTGCAGGAAAATACAATGAGATACAGACATGGGCGGATGTGCAAGCGTAAAGAGAGGACTGTGCTGGACACAGGCCCAGGGTTCAGGCTGGAGTGGCAGGAAAATTCATAGGGTTGTTAATAGTGACTGAAGTGGCCTGGTGGATTTTTCAGAAAGGAGTTGACAGGACAAAAAAATCCAAAGGATCTTGGCATTTTTTACTGTTTTACCAGCTGGACACAAAGACTAACTATTCTACATGCAACAAATCTGTCTGATCCGAGAGCTTCTAAAAGAAAATGACTTCTTGACTTCCTGCTCTGGGTGGATTCCTAAACTGCTTAAATAGAAACCCATTTATTCTTGGATCCTGCTGTTTAGCCTTTTCCCAAAAACTTACCTGGGGGTCCCCACTGGCTTTTCGGAGGCTCATATGCCCTGAGTCGAGCTGGTGCACCGGGGACCCAGAGATGTAGTAGCCATTCACTGTAAGAACAGATGGAGAGTTAGCTTGCTTGCTGCTGATGGCAAATGAAAAACTGCCCAAATTTAAAAACTAATCCCATAACTGAATACGCAGATATAGATCACAGTGTTTTCAGACTTAGTTTCATTTCTCGTTGCCCTGCTCTGATTTGATTAGTAACAGATTAAACGTTTTTCCTGACTGGAGTCTGTTTTGCACATATGACCATAATCATAAAGGGATCTCTCCCTGCCCTTATCCCAAAACACGAGCCTTTTGTTGGGGTTTTCTCCCCCCTTCACCTGAGGAGGAGAGTGACAGAGTGGCTTGCTGGGCACCTGGCATCCTTAAAAAGTACTGGTCTAAGGGACTTGAGTTTTCATGTCAAGAAGGCAAACCCTGTAAGATGTTTATGGTTCATGCATGGAACTATAAATTGCCTTTTATTTTAGCATACTGTGCAAGGAATAATGCTCGAAGTAGTGTTAAAACAAGATACTCAAGTACTTCATAAATCCTTTGGTCACAGTGAAATGCACAATCTTCATGCAGACTACCCACTCAGCTCTGCCAGTAGAGAGGGACACCCCTTTGAAAATTTCTATGGAAAACATCCTCTAGCCTGCATTATTTACAGTCAGCTGGTAGCAATGGCCTTTACATTTAACACTTTTTATTCTAGAGTAATTTTTGCTTTGCTTTCTCATTCTGCAGTACCCAGTGCTTTTCAGTACAGTTATGCACCTGACTCTGTTACTTGCTTCCCTGCAACCTCAAGTCAAGACAGAGGTGATAGATATGGTCACCCCTGTAGCCAGCACATGCTAAAATGCTTCACTGTGCATATGCTCTGCGTGGAAGAGCATCAGCCAGCCCATGTGCATCTGCAGGCTCTTTGATTTCCCTGCTCTGCCAGAAAGCAGAACTGAGGAAGTGCTTGTTGGGCCACTCTGTGCTCCCAGAAGGAGCCACCCCAGCTCTTGAGCAGACACTTCAGACACCCAGACAGAAGACGGACTGGCAGGGAAACAAAAGTCCAGAAGATGTATCAGAAGGGAAAGCCCCACTATGTTTGCTCTGCTACACTCTCATGACGGTGTAGCCTGGAGAAGAGAAGGGTCTGGGGAGACCTCAGTGCCCCTTCCAGTGTCTAACAGGGCCACAGGAGAGATAGAAAGGGACATTAGCCAAGAGTCTGGAGTCATAGGACAAGGGGCAATGGCTTTAAGCTGCAGGACGGTAGACTGAGATCAGAAATTAAGAGAAAATCTGTGAGGGTGGTGAAGCCCTACCACAGGTTGCCCAGAGCAGCTATGGCTGCCCCAGCCCTGGCAGTGTCTAAGGTCAGGCTGGCTTGGGCATGGAGCACCCTGGGACAGTGGAAGGTGTCCCTGCCCATGGCAGGGGGTGGAACGAGATGATCTTTAAGGTCCCTTCCAGCCTGAACCATTCTGTGATCCTATTTGTACATCAAATCTATATCCCACTATATCACAGCACTTTCCTCTGTTTTGCTGAATGGTAGAGCAGCAGATTCACCCGGTGCAGAGGTCAGGCACAGCATCAAACAGTACCTGCAGAACTCTTCTGTGACACAGGGCTCTTTGGAGTGCCAGGCACACTGCTCGGCCGCTCCCACGTCGTTTCTGTTGAAGGGAAACACCAGTGTGAGGGTGATGGAGGCTTTTGCACACATACCAGTTAAGACTGTTACACATAAACCAGTGGGTCTGACCCTCACTGTCCTCTGAACCAGGTTCTTACCCCGTGAGGAAGATGCTTGCACCTCCCTGCACTTCCTCTCTCCCCTCATCTCTTCCTGCTACAGCCGCCAGCTGGGATGGGTGGAGACAGGGCAGACTGGAAGCTGCATCACTGGTTCTTCCAGATCACTGCCTGGGAACACTCACCTGACCTGCACTGACCGCCTTTCCAGGTGGAGTGGAGTCCAGCCTGGCACAGGCACTGCTCCCAGCCCACTGCAGGCATCACCATGTGCCAGCCGTGGTGCTCAGCCCAGGGACAGGCACCAAGCAGTGCCAGTGCCTCTGCCCCTGCTCCCTCCATGAAAGGCAGCTGTGAGTGACTCACAGATGTGGTTTGTGTGACATATACAAAAGCCGTAGCACCCTTTCCCCACCCCCAGAAATATTTCCCTGGAAAATTTCTTTTTCCACCCAGGTCACCTAGCAGCTGGAATATGCAAATGTCTGTCACACCAGTTGTGACACTCCAAAGACTACTGCTGCCTTCCCCCCTCAGCTGCCTCTGTGGTTTAACCATTCTGCTCATTTTCTCAGTAAATGGAAAATTGTTTCTGACCACATGCGGAAGACAGAAGATTTAAGTGCAAAACTTAAACTTTTTTTAGAAGTTGCGAACAGAAGAGAGAGCAGCAACTTCCACAGAAGTCCAGCTAGAAAGCCCAAGGCACCATTCCTTTTGAATGCACATGTCAGTTCCAAATCAACTAAACAACAGCCAGATGGTATCAAGTAAGAAAATAAGCAAGTCACTGTAATCAAGTCCAAGGACTACTCTGGCGGCTTTATTTGAAACTGCTGTTTCCCAAATCCCAATCAACAACCACCTAATTCTGCCAAAGCCTGAAATCCTGCATCTGTGTCAGTGTTGTGGATGACCGTGGTCAAGGGGTGATGGAGGAGAGCCCTTGGTGATTAACAGTGTAGGGTTGGCAGTGAGCACCTCCCTCAGGGCACATCAGGCCTCCTGTCCCGGGTCAGTGTTTATTTGGGCATCAAATAGGATGTTCACATGCTTCAAGAACCATAAAAGGCCTATCTTTGTATAGACATCCATGCACATAAGCATCTAGATGTGCATGTCTATGGGTATGTGTGTATATATGCCCAGGGATGTCCTCAAGGGTTGTGTTAGGTTCCTTATTTCAGGAAAGCACTCAGGATTACAGATCCCAGATGGAAGCAGGTGCCATCCCCCACACGTGAAATGTCCCTGAGGTACACGCCCTGCCCCTCCCTGCCCTTCCCCTCTCACCCCCTCCCCAAGCCACAGCATGCTTTTGCTTGCAAAGGAAAATACCTTGAGCTTTTTCTTCCCTCACAAGTGCAAAACCCGGTGAACTAGAAGCTTTGCTGAATCACGGGGGAATATTTAAATTCTATTCTTTGTGAAATAGGTAATAAGTAAATAAATTCCCTGCTAGGTCAAGAAAGAAGCACTGAGAAGTGTTTTAACTAAACAGAAGCAAAATGAAATGCAAAGAGTTGTCTTTTATGAGTCAGCTTGTCTCAGCTTACAATCCACAAGTGCATGGTTAAATAAAGACAAATTCCAATTTACATTTACTGTAAGGCAAAGGTAAACAATACAGTACCCAGGTGTCTTGTAGATTTTTTTCCTAATGTAAATTGTTGATTAATTAATAATGTGAGTTGAGATCTGTGGGGAGGGGATGTGATGCCCACTGATGCTGCACCCCAGTGCAGTCAGTGAAGTAATGGGTTTTTGTCAGCACTGTCTGGCATCAGCAGTAAATCAAGTTACCTTCATATTCGGGGTTTTTTGGGGCTTTTACACAAGCATATCTGTCTCCAGCATTTTTGAGACCCTACAGAGGAATGTACCTAAAAACCTACCTAATATATATGAAATGTAATTAATTGGTTAAAGATTTATAGCTCAGCTGGCCAGAGCATGGTGCTAATAACACGAAGGTTGTGGGTTTGATCCCTTTATGGGCCATTCACTCAAGAGCTGGACTCGATCATCCTTATGGGACCCCTCCAGCTCAGAATATTCTGTGATTCTGTGAAAATCACCAGCTGCTTCTGGTAACTGGTCTCTGCTTTGCCTGCTGGCTGCTGTGGGGCTGCTGTGCAGTGCCTCATTCTCCCCCTCTGCCACTCAGAGGGCCCAGACACATAACTTCAGGGCAGAAAATTCACACATGAAAGAGCAGTGCCCAGTGGTTAGCAGATTTGTGAATCCAATCCAAACCACACAGTGTCTTGACAAATGTTCCAAAATAAAATGACTTTGGAGTTAAGCACATTGAAAAATAACAAAACCCCAATGCTATAAAATGCATAAAATAGGAAAAAAACCCCATCTTTAATTGGGTAGGAAATGAACAAGAGTGTTTTAACTCCATTTATTTTGAGCATTAGGAGAAAAAAAAGTCCACTTCTGAGCAGGGATTATTCTGGCAGCTCAGCTGGGGATAGGAACTAATCTGGATCAGGACTGCACTGCTGGAATGCCATCTACTGGAAGCAACCACACTTACCAAGGTAAAACTGTAACATTACAAATTTCTCTGCAGCTTAGTCATGATTAGAAGTGAGAGTGGGAATTAGAAGTGAGTGGGGGGATGACTTTTTTTACAGAGGCACAGAGAAGGCTTGCTGAGAGATAATGCACTGCCTGATACAGCAGAGTCTTGTCTGGGAGTACCACACGGGGCCTTTGATCCTGGTGCTCGGAAATTCAGAAGACTGCTTGTAACCCTGTGGTAGAACAGCAATCATGGCTATTAGGAACAGATTCCATCTTGGCCTAGATTTTATATCCCACACAATTTTCCCCAGAGGATGTTCCAGTCAAGCTAAAGCTGTGTCCTCTCAGCACAATTTCACACCGGCAAACCAACACCAACAAGTTCTGTCCTCCCGTGCCAGCCACATGTTAATTAGACCATTTAGCCAGTGTGGGGAAGGAATAACCAGTAGTTTCTTGGAGAGAGATGACCCAGTAATTTGGCCAGACTGGCATGTTCCTAGAGCTCCTGCCCAGCACACCTCGCTGTGTCCCTGAATGCCAGGTGTCAGCCCAGGGCCCAGCAAAGGCAGATGCACTTCAGGGGCTCTCTCTGTGAAGAAAACCAGTGAACTTACAGACAATTCTCGACTGTGAAGGAGGATTGTGAACTAAAAGAAGTACTGCAGCCCTGGGAGATCCCCAAGGCCTAGTGGAACGTGTCCCCTGCAGGGAGCTGGCACAAGGTCCCTTCCAACCCAAACCATTCCGTGGTTCTGTGGAATTTGGTTACTGAACAGCGAGGCAGGAGAAAACCACTTGTTAAAACTGAAATGACGTAGTAAAAGGAAAAACAGTTCCAAGATCCAAGCTGTGCTGGCCAGTGGAACCAGAGAGGGTTTTCACAGAAGTGGTGAGACATTTCCTACCAAAGGAAAGCGGAAACCTGTGGTGTTTGGGGGAAGAAAGTTCACTTCTGTTCGGCAGAATGAGAAATGACATGATGTGTGTCAGGCCTTCAGAGAGCCACACACTCTGGGATGTTGTGTTAGTCAAGAAACACAGCTTCTGAGGACATCCCGAAGCAGAAGAATTTTGTGATCACACTGTGGCAGCTGAAAAATGAATTGTTGGCCCCTCATCCATGAATTCAGTAGCACTCTAAGGTCGAAGGAGCTGCTTTCCAGTTTGAACATACATCAGCCAAACGTCAGGGCTTTATGTACCAGCACAACCCCTCACAGGTGTGCTTATATTCCTTTCAGGAATGGATTTAGTACCTCGGCACTGTGTCATGTGTAGTTCTATTTTAGGAGCTAAATGCTCCATAGTTTCATTGTCTCAACTACAAGAACGGGGCAGATCAAGCTGGCAGACCTCTGGGTCTGCTTACTGTGCAGAAACCTTTCCTGGTCTTATGGATCTGTAGCACCTGCCATGTGTCACCCAGCTAATGGTGCTAACTCACATCTTTATAAATAGATTTGGAGTTTATTTTGGCTTTAACAGCAAAAAAAATCTGTGATGCTGAGCAGCTCCAAACCCAGTTTCTGCCCTGAACAACCTGAAGCTGTGCAGGCTGCACAAGCCAAGGATGAAGGTGCACAGACATGGATGAACAACAGCAACAGAACATGTCCCCTCCTCAATGCCACAAGAAGAAACCCTGCAAACTTCTCCCAAAGTGGTCGAGAAAACAAGCAGAACTAGAAGTCACATCTGCAGAAGGGTAGAACAGGCCCACACAGTCTTAACTCTTCCCTTTTGGATTCACTTTACTCTTGCCAATGGCAGGCAGGAAACACCTTGCAGACAGTTTGCAAACCCTCTATAACCTTTCTCTGCTTTTCCACTGCACAGGCTCTCAGCAAGGCTTGTGGCCTGTCCATGGCTCCCCAAAGGGTAAAGATTGGTTGGCCCTGTGACTCAGAGGGAGGGCAAACAGCCCTGCTTTGGAAACAGGTTTGTTTTAACAGCACAGTACTGCACTCCCAGCCCAAACCTCACATCTGCCTGGAGCCAGCACGCCCTGAACCTCACCTCACCAGCCAGGAGCAGAGAACTGTCACGGGTCTTGCCCCTCATGTCCCCTTTCTGGCTACGATCTTCCCCACATTTGTGATAAAGTGGCAAAGGTTTCATGGCACTTCATTTCCTGATGTTGTGTGTGGTAGAAAAAAGCCCAAAGGAATGGCCAAAGGAGTGTGGGGGTTTGGGCAAGTGAGGAGGGAACATCACTCACAATGCTCTCAGAGTGGTGTGAACCATTCAAAACTCTTGAAGTAGAAGGAGTGGGTGAATGAGAGTGCAATGAAAATATTTGTCCTTCTGTCCCACAGACGATGTGCAGCACAAGGAGATTTTGTTTCATTGCAACGCGGAGGTCTCACCTCTTCACAGAACTGACTCAGACCAGACCTGACCTCCTGCAGACCACAGGCTGTGGACTCTCCTGATTCAACACAGCAGCTTCTTCATCGCTGTGCTCCCACATTTCGGTCCACTGAGCCCTGCAGTACTGAATCCTGCATGGGTCACCTGTATCAGTATCAGCTCAAAAGGCCCAAACCACCAGCCCACGCATGAGCATCTGAACTGCACCTCCACTGTCTGCACAGTGACCTCACACTCCTCCAGGGACCTCCCAGGACTGTGGCCTTTACCTCCCTCCTTACACCTAATAAAAAGACACAAAAAAAGCAGGCAGAAGTGACCAGTGCAGATCTCTCTGCACCTGCATCAAAAGTGAGAGTCAAGCACACGAGTGCTGAAAGCAGAATCCCGGGTAGCACATGAACTTGTTCAGCAGGAGCTGAGGTGTCAGAACTGAAATCCACTTCCATCCCACAGGCAGTTCAATAAAAGAGAGACTGAGGCTGCCAGACAGCTTTTGACCTCAATCTTGAAAGACACACCATGGAGACAGGCACCATCCAGGAGTTCCTGAATTGTTCTATCCATGTGTGGAACGGAGAGGAGCTTTCGCCACCTCCACAGCACGGGAAAAGCTGCTGACAAGAGCTCTCACTTGATCTTTCAAAATGATTACCGGGATATCTACCATGCCCCTCATTTTGCAAACACCATGTGACAAAAGCGAGCCCTTCACTGCAGGCTTAGCAGTGTTAATAATGCTATTTCCAGCACTTTCTGAGGCACGCTTTGTTTTTCTAGGTTTTAGGCTACTTTACCAAGGCAGGCTCCTATACCACCCTTTAGCTAGGGCATGCTATAGGAGAGGGAAATTGTCACTGAAACATTTTAACTGAGAAAAAACTCGTAATAAAAATTCTTGACATCTCTTTGGTGTCTCCACAGATGACTTACTCTTTGAGCTGCAGTTCCTCAGTTTAGTTGGAGTTGACTGTGGCTGGTGAGGCATGAAAAAAACCCCTCAACTCAGAGACCTTTCAAGGAAATGACCACTTCCAGCCACACATTTCAGGACTGCCCCAGAAATTACTGTTGCAAGGGGGCATTTTACCAATGATGCTTGTGATGATAAGAATATATAGACCTTAATTAGAGTCAAGGTAACACGAAAGCAGAATTCCTGCTTTCCAGGAGACAAAATGCTGTTTAGTAAAAGGGAAGGACCTTACATCAAAGACAAGAAAAGGCTGGAAATAAAAACACTCCATGTAAGGCTGACCTCAGCTGTGACAGCAAGGTGGCAGTAAGCCACACAAACACTGGTGTCATAAGTACATAAGTCATCTTTAATGTGATGGGCAAGGTAGCTGGAGTGCAATTGTTTGACTAATGCAAGAGGTATTGCAGCTGCAGCCCATCAGAGAGTTTCTTCAGCATAATGAAATATTTTCCTGCTGAATCTACCACCCACACACAATTGTAAACCCCTCCCACAGGCACTGAGCAACTCGTTAACCTCATAGTGGCTGTGCATTCTGGGCTCTCTCTCTTGTGCTTTGACGTGACAGAGGGGGATGTCTCCAGAGGTTGCACAAGGCAGATGCCAGGCACCTGGCTGCAATGTCACTGCTGCAGACTCGACCTTCCTGTGGCAAGGCCATGCTGAGAAAACCTTGGATATATTGAAATTGTCTTGAGCTTCACTGTGCAGATCGCACCCAGCTCAGAGGCCTTTCAAATGGTTTCAGGATTGAACCTGTTTCAAAGGATGATAAATGTGCAGTGTTTATCTGGTGGGACCGTCAGGTGGAGACAGACAGGAAATGTGCTGTTTGTCACCTGGCTCATTTACCTCTGCACATCTGTTTGTTTCAGGGTCACCCCAATTCCTTCATTACTGATTTTCCTAACATCTTTCTTCCACATAAGAACACTGTCTCATATGTTCTATTTCTTTCTAGTTAAGAACCAACTCCTTGTGTTTTTCCTGTAAAGACAATGAAAATTAGACCACACAACCACGCATGGTAGAAATACTGTCAGATAAGATCACAAAATCACAAAATAGTCTGAGTTGGAAGGGACCCAGAAGGATCATGGAGGCAAACCCTTAAGTGAATGGCCCATATGGCGATCAAACCCAAACCCTGGCATTATTAGCACCCTGCTCTGACCAACTGAGCTCATCTCATGGTCAAGATGTATAACAAAGGCAGATAATCCCAGTGTGGACGGACACTAACCACTGGAAACAATGGTGACAATAATAGTAAAGCCTCACAGGAAGGGAGGCATCTGTTGTATTTGGAAGGCTCAGAAGAATCAAGATGTTACTCGCCCCTGAAATCCCATTTCCCCTCCCCAAGAATGGGAGTGGATACTTGCATCACCACCAAATAAAGAACAAGTTCCATTGAGTCCCAAGCATTTGTCATTTTCTACACTGATAAATATTTTTCATGTAGTTTAGGCTTTACAGACTGAGAAAACAGGCCTGACAGGGCTTTCAGGAAGTCATACTGTCCCTGCTCTACCCCAGAGCAAGGCCAACGTGAATTTTCATGGTTTTGCATAACCTGCTCCAGTGACACAGACTCCCAGGCAGCTCTGTTCTCCCACACTTCACTTCCAAGAGAGCTTGGAAGGGTTAGCTGTCCTGTTTGCAATTGGAACGTGTTACTGTGTCTTCTGGTGATGACAGGAATTGCAAAGCCTTCTCCCTAATGGCATTTTATGCACTTTAAGTCTACTTCCATGACCCTGTCCACATCTTTGCTTTCTAAGGGCAGACACCCCCAGTCTCTCAGCGTTTACCCACAGGCTATGTTTTCCACATCTTCCATCATTTTTGCTACTCTCTTCTGGGCTTTATCCAACTGACTCACATATTTCCTGAAGTGTAGAGTCCAAACAAGATAAAATATTCCAGCTGAGGCTTTATAATTTCCTTGTAAAGTTGGAGGCTTACTTCATGCCTCACAGACAACACTCCTATTTATACAATGGAAAATGCTGGCTGGTTTGTACTAGCACAACACTGCTGGCTCTCACTCAGCTTTAGATCCTCCAGAGCCCCAATGTCCTCATCTGTAAACTGTTCCATTGCCTGTCTTTGCCACTTAATTATTTCTGATGAAATCTCTGATGTTAAATGCATCTTTCCTGAACAGCATCCTCCTATTCCAGGGCGATTGTGAATTCTGAGCCTGTTCTGTGCAGGAGAGAACACCGTGTTCTCTCCCAGCTCCAGTTAAAAGTTATCGTTTGAATAAGTGCTCTCGATGTCAACATGCCATTCATCACTGGAAATACTGCCCAGAATGAATTCTCGGGCAGATCACTGCAGGATTCCCTTCAGCACAAACTCCCCTTTGACAAGGGACCATTGATCACCATGCTCTGAGGATGAGCTGCCAAACAGTTTTGCAGCAGCTTACTGTAATTTAACTATGGTCCCCGCTTTGTTTTCCCTTTAGTCAGCTTTCAGACTGCTTTTGCCTGCTTTAAAGACCTGTTTTCCCATCAGTGAACTGCCTTTCCTTCACACAGGTCCCCTCCCCACAGACCCTGCCTGGATGCTGGATAAATGTTTAGCCCCAGTCCTAACCCCGTGAGAAGGCCCACATCTCCTCTCACCAGTGCTTTTCAGTGATGGAAATGCTGAAACTGCCACAGACCTGCCAAGAAAGCCTGCTCTTGATAGCATTCCCCCTTAGAAAGGCAGTGGGTGCCAGCAAGGCGCCAGAGAGGGGCAGAAAGATGCTCTGTACCTGACCCAGGGCTCAGCCACAGCCCTGAGCTGGATGAATCCCCTCTCTCTGCCCTGAGATCTGTCACCCACTGACTGGCAAGGCAACTAGCTGGACACCCAGGACAGCTGGAGTGCTGCAAGTGAAAGACATGCCACTCTGAGGATGTCCAAATACAACATTTACACAAACAGACAGTGAACCCAATGCCTGGAGCTTCCACAGTATGCTCACCATACTGCTGTGTGACTCTCTTCCACCTCATGCATGAGAGACCTGTGATGGAAGGGGCAACCAAAGGGAGGCTGCAGGATAGCAGTGCCCCAGGGACATGTGCAAAAAGCAAGCAGGAGTATGGATCTGTGTGCCCCAGGCTTCCAGAGACCTCACAGAGCCCTGTTCAACTTAAAATGCAGTGCTACATTTGCTGTCTAACACCAGCCCTGAAGGAAAAGCCAGAGTGGAGCAATTAACTGCCTTTAGTGGCAGGCCAAGACTGCATCCCTCTGGGCTCTGGAAAAGTGGGATCAGAGGTGGCCTGCAGTGGGATGCTGCTGTCAGGGACTCAGCAGCTGCATCCCTGGATGGAGAATCCTTGGATGGAGGCAGCTGGACAGGATCCCCTGGGTGCACACAGCACACGGGCAAGGCAGAGCTCCAAGGAGCTGCTGGGAGGGCTCCAGCTGAGGAGAGCTGGGGATACTGCTGGATGCTCTGTGCCGTGGAGAGGAGCCCTTCCTTCCTTTCTTGCTTCCTTCCTTCTCGACCCTCTCTGCAAAGAGATCCCTGCTCCCTGGGAGATGTGAGAAGTGGCTGTGACCTTACACACCGAGAGTTTTGCATCAACTGCTGTTGGTGGGTAAGGATGAGAAGGAGACCTTTACTTGCATAGCTCACTGAAGGCTGGAGTGATCTATGAAGGCCACTGAAGGCCAGCCAGCTGTCTTCCACTGCCCTGAGTTCCCATGTGCGTGCATTAAACAGTGACACCTCTCTCAAATGCTTCAGTGTACTTTCATCCTCTGGTGACAGCTACGGCAAACTGAGAGCAGCCCAGAAGTACATCTACACCTTGATGGAGGAAGGACCTGGCTCCTGCTGCTGAAACAATGGTGCTGAGGAGGCCCAGCAGGACAGAGGCCCGTGGAGCCCTGTGACAGAGATGTGTGCCAGCACCGTGCCCTCGTGACAAACATTGCCAGTGTTTATCTTGGTACTCCCAGCAGCAGCTGCAGCAGTGACAGGACAAATAAGCAGTTCAGATAAGTCAGCAGTGAGCTGTCCAGTCTTTGAGACTGGCAATAAACATCACCCATGCCAGTGCAGCTCTACCACAGGAAAGATGGGGACTGCAGGTTTAAGGCTTATAGCATTTTGTCCTTGATTGATCCTGTGGCTCAAACCCAGAGAATACATCCTAAGTGTCACAGTGCAGTCCCACTGTTAGGAGCAAGTCTCACATGCCAAATGTGACTTTATGGTGACTGCATGGCTCAGCAGGTCCAGCTCTGCAGCACAGTCAAGGAAGAAAGTGGATCAACATGAAACTTGACCAACATGAGCCTATGGACAGTCCTGAACTACAAGTTTTGCAGGATCAGAGGTCAAAGCCAATTAGTCAGATTAAATCAAAACAGTGCCCAGACAGCTGCTCATGCCAGGACTGGACAAGGCTTCACCACAGCCTTCAGCCAGAAGGCCTGGAGGTTGCATTCTGCACTGTCTGAAGCCTCGATGACACCACAGGTGACACTTTCTAGGCACATAATCCACTTTGAGTAAGCACAGGCATTTGACATTTGAGTCTGATCGTGCAATATAGCCCAACTAGAGCAAAAATACTCTCATGCAATATCAACCACCATGCAGCCTCTATGCAGCTAGAAGGCTTTGAGGCAGCAGCATATTCTAACTGAGCAGGCTGAGACAAGCTGAGCTTGCCAGGAACACCAAATCAGCTGGGGGTAGTTGAAGGGTCAGAGTGCCCCTCTGCATGCTGCAGGAGATTCCTGTTGTCCTACAAAATGCTACAGCCCTCGTGGAACTGTGGGAGGCTCAGAAATGCAAGATTCTTGAGTCCAGCATAGGAAAGAAGAGCAAGCCTAACATTAAAGCCAACTGGACTTAGGACTAGTCTGGTGAGGAGATTCTCATCTAAACAGAACTTGAATAAGTGATCCCTAAAGCAAGGCTCAGAACACAGACACCCCACTTCTACCCTCTCTTACATGCTCATATTCTGAGAACCACACAATGCTGGAACGGCTGAGAGCACAGCCATAGGTGGTTTGGGCATTCTCCAAAGCCTGGTTGGAAGTGACCTCTGGAAGTCTTCAGCCCAGCTACTCTGAGCAGGATCACTGCTAACAACAGATCAGCCACAGCTCTGCCTAGCCAGTTTCTGAGATTTTCCAAGGCTGGAGATTCCCCCGCCTCCCTGGTCAGCCTGTGCCAAAGTTATCCTCCCTTCCTAGAGGAATCAGAAATCTCCTGACTTCTGGCCTGAGCTCCCAAGCAGGATATGGCAACTGGCCCTTGTTATATCACTTGTAACTTTTGAGAGGGAAGCACAAAACTGCCTGACACTATGGAGAAACTTAGTGCCAGCCACCCACCTTTCTGAGGCAGGGTCCTTGTGATAAGAGCTCTTATCACAAAAGAAACAGCCTCTGCCTCTTACTGGCTTTATCTGGCCTCAGCCCAGCGAGTATGGCTCCATCACAGTGATGGCTCAGAACTGAGTATAATCACCTCTTCTCCCACATTTGAACTGCAGTGGGGATGGGGTGTCTGACTCCTGCTGATCTCCCCAGCTGCACAGAGGATGCTGCCCATCGGCCAGAGCAAACCGAGCTTGAAAATGAGGCAGGGTTAGATGGAAATGTACTTCTGGAGATGTACCTTCTGGAGGGAGCACCCTGTAAGATGTAACTGCATCAAACCCCAGTAAATAATGACTTGGCAAAGTTCTAGGCCAAAAGGTTCTGAAATAAAACACATCAGCCCCTGAACAGGCCGTGAGGTGAGTAGGGACAGCCCGTGGCTCTCCCTGTGAGTGAGATAAAGGAATGCCAGGGGTCATTCCTGATGGCTGCAACTTTGCTGTGAACAAGGTTAGCTCCTGCTGTCCCCTCCTTCATGTCACTCTGGCATTCTTTTTGGTGAAGAAATGTGGATGTGCTGGTCACAAGACCCTGTTTTGCAACGCTGCTGTGAGCTCATGATGAGAAGAGCAGGTAGACAGCGAGTCTTAGGTAACCCGGAGCTGATACAAGTTGGACAGGTCCTGAGCAGGTGATAAGATCATGAGTTAAGTCTGCTCCTCTACCAACACGACAGTGAGCAGAACACACAAATACACACTGAAAGCTTTGTCTGTGCTGTCCCACTGCAGGTGTTTTTCTTTCCTTGTCTCCGTGGGCAGGCTGAGTCTGACCAGCTCACTGCTTCTGTTTTCCTCAATGGTGCTCTAGTGATATCTGATGTTCTATCAAACTACTTTACACGTATGTGTACATATAGACGTGAGTATCTCCAGGTAAAGGAAATAGGAAATGTGGCAAAAATTATATCTTCAACAGTATTTCATATTCCAAAACATTTATGACAGGGGCATTTCTACTTTACATTCTCTGCCTTTTGTAAATGTTTCAGATGCCTTCTGATGGTCAGAATTAAGGCAACAGAGGATCATAAGACTAAATCTTCTTGTATTTTCTTTCATATGGTGTCAGGATCATATTAATTACTTTGGCTCTGCAGCTAACTTGTTATTAAAATCAACTAGCAAGATGATTTCCTGAAACGGATCTGTGCTGGTATGGTGAAACATTTACTGGAAAGCCACCCCCACTTACCATTTGTGAAGGTGTTCACATAGTACCTGCGACCCTGGGGAGACATGTAGCTCTGCCAGCCGGGGGGAAGGTGCCCGTTCAAGGTATCTTCTCCTGGCTGAGGAGTTGCCTTTCGGGGTTTCTGCTGAGAAAAGAAAAAAAACAACCAACCTATTAAGTGAATATCTAGATAATGTAAAGCCTAACCAGACACACATCTGGCAAGAAATGATGTGGTTTGGCATTCTGGAGATTCCAGTACACCCAAAGACTTTCAGTCCATTTCTCCCTTCATCTGTGCCTCACCACCCCCACAGTAAAGAATTGCTTCCTAATATCCAATATAAACCTGTTCTCTTTCAGTTTAAAGCCTTCCAGCACCGTCCTGTCATTCCAGGCTCTTGTAAAGTCCCTCTCCATCTTTCCTGTAGCTCCCTTCAGGTACTGGAAGGCTGCAATTAGCTCTCCCCAGAGCCATCTCTTCTCCAGGCTGATAACATATGCAGAGAAAGTCAGATCAGAAGGGAACACAGGATGGCCCCAAGATACTTTTTGAACCACAAAACCAGACTCCCTCTCAGTATGCTCCACTGGATAGCACAGAGTACTGGAACAAATCCTGGGACAGCTCCTCCAGCATGGGATTAATGGTCCCCTGTTGTTGTTTGCAAAAGCACACTGAACAAAAGCAAACTCTGCAGTGTGGGAGTGTACCAGCCCCGGAAGAATACGGCAGCAGGTTGGGTCCCTTGTATTCCCTTCATGGATATCTGGCCTTGAAAATAACAAAGATGCACCAGACTATCTCTGCTGTGCATGAAAGCCTCGTAAAGAGGGACCTGGGGTAATCCAGCCCTGAGTTCTGTTTCAGAAGATCCAGATTTCACACATTTTTGCTGCACGCTCGCCACTTCTGTACTTAACATCTTCTTTCCCTTCAGGAACTGAAGTCCCTCCATTCCCACGACCCCTACTCCTTAACGTGATCCTACAGTGATTCCACAATTAAACTCAGGTCACTTCAGGGGCCCATGGTATTCCTCCACTTTGCACAGTCAGCACCAGTGCCCTGCAAGGACAGACATTACCAGCTTGCTTAAGGGAAGCTCTAAATTGCCCCAACGTCCTTTCAGTCACATTTTCAGTGTTGCTTCATGTCTCTCTGCTGGACTGCAGGAAAAGCAGAGGTCTTTCACAGGTGAGTGCCATGGCTGCATCCTTAAACAAAGGCATGCCAAGAGATAGATGTGGATGGTATACAGTGAACACCAGCAAATGGTGGATGGAAACAGTGTAAAAAGCAAAGTTAACCCAGTGTTTTAGCTGTAGTCCCTGCCAAAATGTGTATCACTTCAAAAAGCATACAAGCATTATGTTTTGCAGTTGCTAATTCTACTTTTTGGTTACTAATATTTCTACCTTTTCTTCTGATTTTGCCAATCAAGAAGTGCTGTGAGCACAGCGGTCTCTATCAACGATAGTCAAGAGGAAATCTCAGCACTGCCAAATGCTGAAGTTCTTGGAAACAATGGGGAAACAGTTTGCTTTTCTGTGCGTGTATTGTGGTTTAACTGCAGCCAGCAACTCAGCACCACACAGCCACCCACTCACTGCCTCCCACCCCTGGGATGGGGAGGAGAATTAGAAACAAAAAGTAAAATTCCTGAGAGAAGAGCAATTTAATCATGGAAATAAAGTAAAAGATAATGATCATGAAAATGATAATGATAATGATAATAATGGTAATGATGATAATGATGATAATAACAAAGAAATGGGAGATAACAAAAAGAGAGAGGAATAAAACCCAAAAAAACCAAGTGATGCACAGTACAATTGAACACCATTTGCTGTTGCATGCCCAGCCCTTCCCTGAGCAGCATTCAGACCCTCCTGGCCAACTCCCCCAGTTTATACACTGGGACTGATGTTCTGTGGTGTGGAATATCCTTTTGGACAGCTTGGGTCAGCTGTCCTGGCCTTGCTCCCTCCTGGCTCCTTCTGCAGCTCCTTGCTGGCACAGCACAGGACACTGACAAGTCCTCCATTTAGAGTAAGCACTGCTGAGCACCAACTAAAACCTCAGAGTGTTACCAACATTATTCCCATACTGAACCCAAACCCGGCACTGTACCAGCTACTGGGAAGAAAGCTAACTCCATCTCAGCTGAAACCAAGACAGCATGGAGTATGTGTGGATCTCTTCCCTTTGTTTCAGAAAGGAATGTGATTCAGTTCAATATTAGGCAGGACTTATCCCCCCATGGAGACTGCAGAGGAAGATCCACTGAATCATGGGACCACTGCTGTGTTAGAGCCCCTAACTGGTCCCACTGCAATCCCCTCCCAACAACACTTGGACTCCAACTCCTATAGCAGCTTCATGGGGGAAAGAGGAACTGAAAATGGCGTAGGGGAGGAACTGAAGAAGAAATTTGACTTCATACAGGTTTCCTCACCACCCTGCCCTCACAGAATCACAGAATCACCGACTGGTTTGGGTTGGAAGGGACATCAAAGCTCATCTCACTCATCCCCCCCTCCATCTACGCGTCCAGGGACACCTCCCACTGTCCCAGGGTGCTCCAAGCCCCATCCAACCTGGCCTTGGTCACTTCCAGGGATCCAGGGGCAGCCACAGCTTCTCTGGGCACCCTGTGCCAGGGCCTCACCAGCCCCACAGTAAAGAACTTCTTCTTAATGTCCAATCTCAACCTACTCTCTCTCAGTTTAAAGCCATTCCCCTTTGCCACATCACTACAAGCCCTATACTCATCTTGTAGGAACCCAGGACGCTCTGGCACAGTTAGTGAGGGATGATGGGATCTGAGAGAGATGCACATGGACCTGGGCATTATAATGCACCACAGATTAAGTACCTCATAGTTTTGGCGCGCTCAGCAACCCATCCCTTCAGAAACGAGAGGGCCAGAGAGGCCATCCTGGGTAGCACATCATCCCTTTTCTGCCAGAACAGGAGATCTGAGGAAAAGGAGAGATTTTCTTGCTCTGTTTTCCTCGGCAGACACAACCCTGTGTGACAATCCCAGCCAGGCCATCTGCAGTCCCTTCTTCTTGCATCAGCACGGTTAAACTGGGACATGTTTGCACACCTATATGGGAGAAGTTGTGGTCACCGTGGCAGGTGACGACAGGCAGTCCTGCTGCTGGGACACAGCAAGGACAGGGCCACGGGACCGCACAGGGAGCAGAGGCAACTGGCAGGTAGTGTTCCAAGAGGCCAGCTCCACATCTGGCACAGCTCCACATCTGGCAGAGCTCCACATCTGGCACAACACCCACAGACAGGCTTCAGAGCTCTCCCAAACCCAGCTCCAAGCAGGGCACACCCTGTGCCCAGCCACATGGAAAAAGGAAAGTGCTTAGAGGTACCCATGCGTCGATGCACCTCTTCCTTAAGATAGATCAGCAAGACTGGACTATTACTTTGACTTCTTGTTCCTATTTTAGGAGAATTATTGCCAGGATCATTTCTGAGAACAGCAGATCACAACAGAGGATGTCTGCATGGAGAAGAGGTTCCCTATCAGCAGAGAGCATTGCAAACCAGCAAAGAGAGAGCCGCAGGCGGGGACTGGAAGCTGAAGACAAGAAAAGAATCTGCCAAGCATGAGGATAAGTATCAAGGCTTACCAGGGAGCTGTGCACTTCTCGTGGTTCTTCCATCAAGATTAAGTGCCTCTTTCTAGAAGTTCTGCTCTATTCCAATGAAGAGAAAAAGCCAGGACCCCGACACCCCTGCCCCAGCTCGGGCTGGGTGGGCTTGCAGTCCCTTCTGCTTTCTAAACCTTCCAACTCCCACAGTGCCTTTGAGCTCAGAAATGTTCAGGCCACTCCCCTCACTGTCACTTCTGGAAGTGTCACCAGCTGCTGTCACCATGCTGGTGGACAGGCAAATCTGGACCCAGAAAGGATGTCTGCAACACAGTGTCAAGGAAACAGGAAACCTGAACAATGTCAGCAGGGAATGTGTGACCCCAGTGAAATCCTCCTCCATCTGTATTTGGTGCCTGGAAAAGGGATCAAAGGGTCTCGCAAAACATTCAAATCCAGCAGCACAAGCACTTCTCTCCCACGAGATTTCCTAGGATCAGAATTCCATGTAGCAGGGGCACACACAAGAGCCAGCCACCCAACAGGTCTTGCTCTACATGACAAGCGATGGTTTCTGTTTGCTGTCTGCAGAAACACGGGGATGGAATTCTCCTGAGAAATGCACAGCAGAGAGGAAACAGAAATCAGCAGCAAATGCCGAAGACATCTCAAAGAAGAAAGGGCACTGGAGAGCTCTTCAGCACCAAATGACATGACAGAGAGGTGGCAAAGGCAAGCATGTGGAATAAGAACAGATCGATGGGGTTAACTCAATGCAGGACAGCAGCACTGACAAGAGGCAGAGGGATTTGCTGTTCAGGTCAGAGCACACAAACCTGACCATTATCTGTGCTTCTTCCCCTGCATCCATGGGCACTGGGCCAGGGATGCCAAGAAGAGGATAACCTGTGTTGGCCAGAGAGCCAAGGTTCGGGCCTTGACCACAACCCTGACCAGGAAACACTGTTTCATCTGGGTGCTGCTATACACAGATGGCCTAGAAGCATGTCTGAAGAGAAAGAAGGCTGGGTCAGACATCCTGGATGCTTCATGTGAAGAAGAGCAGCACCAGGGCCTGCCCATCGGAGCCCTGACACCTTCTGTCTGGCTGGGCCAGCTCACAACAGGGCAGCATGGCCAGCAGGGAGGTGGTGGGTGCTTCTCCCTCTCCACCTCTTCTGACTTTCTGACTGTTTTCCTTTTCTTTTCTTTCTTGGTCTTCTTGATCAAGTTAGCAGCAGCCCAACTCATTCTGTTCCTTTGGAAGAACACTTGGCCTGGTGATTCCCTCCTAGTAGTGGAAAAAAAAGGCCAAAAAGGGTTTTATGCAGCAAAGTGAGGCACCAGGGAGTAACACACATCAGTTCAATCCATGATGACTTGACCCCGAGGCAAGTTCTGCCTTGCTCAATAGAGGAAAATGACTTCCCATTTTCAAACTGCAGGAAATCCCCATTCTCCTTCAAAGAGGGATGCCGGGGAGGAAACATCTGTGCCTTGACAAGCCTGAGCTCCCTGAAGATGTGTTGGCTTGCACCGTGCTCCAGCAGAGCTCAGACCAGGAGCAATTCCCAACACACAACCCCAGGGAAAGGAAAGCAAACCAATCCCAAACCCACAAGTTCAGGCCTCGAGCAACCTGATCTAACTCTGAACAAGGAGTTGGACCAGAGACCTTCAAAAGTCCCTTTCAATATAAATTCTTCCGTGATTTTATGATCCTGTTTCAGCAGAGCAAGCAGCCTTGGAGAAGAGGAGCCTCTGGCTGTGGGAACGGGCTGGAGGGCAGCATCAGCACACTCACCTGCTGCTGCCACCTGCCCAGTCACACTTGCAGACCCAGCAGCACAAGGAAAAGACACAGTGCCCAAACAAGAAGCTGCCCTGCAGTGCCCTGATGGGCAAACTATGCAGGGAAACTCCCTGCAAGGAGCAATGCAAGGACACAGCATGAATCTGCCCCAGAAACAGCCTCTGTCCTGTGGGGAATGGCTTGTTCTGCACTGACAATACTGAGCTTATGTTTCTGTCTAACTGCACTTTGTATGACCACAGAGCTTGGAAAAGCTGCGTGTCAGTCCCAGGGTATGGTGCAGAAAAGGCAGAGCCACAGAATCACAGAATGGTTTGGGCTGGAAAGGACCTCAGAGCTCATCTCATTCCATCCCCCTGCCATGGGCAGGGACACCTCCCACTGTTCCAGGCTGCTCCAAGCCCCATCCAACCTGGCCTTGGTCACTGCCAGGGATCCAGGGGCAGCCACAGCTGCTCTGGGCACCTGTGCCAGGGTCTCACCAGCCTCAGAGGGAAAAATTTCTTCCTAAAAGCTAATCAAAACCCGCTCTCTGTCACTCCAGGCCCTTGTCCAAAGACCCTCTCTAGCTGTCCTGGAGCCCCTTCAGGCACAGGAAAGTGCTGTATGGTGTAGTTAAAGAAGAAGGGTCTGTGTTTGATGCCTGTTCTGGCCTGTGCCCTAGCTCAGGAGAAGGCCTGGGGCACCCACAAACCCCTCGGCACTCCCCGCAGCCTCTCTCTGCCTCGTACTTTTGAGTCATTCTGCATTTTGTTCATTTTTATGCAATCTTTCTTGCTCAACATTTGGTTTCCATGGAGTCACATACACTGTGTGAAACAGATTTATATATAGAAAGTGGAACGGGTCATATGATCGGTCTTGGTTGTCACAGCAACCAGCACAGCTCCCCTTGGGCTGAATAGGATGGCACATTCTGCTGGGGACAAGTCACCCTCCCTGGGTGGCCCTGCCCGTGCCACTGCCCTGCAGCCCTGCAGCCCTGCTGTGCCAGTCCTCTGCTCTGGGCACTGGCCTTGGCTCCAGCCTGCGGTGCCACCACCCCTGATCCCCACAGGGGACAGATCCCTTGCCTGTGCCGAGAGTTAAGAGCATCTCAGAGTGCTGGCAGGCTGAAGCTGTGGGCTCAACCATGCCCAGCACATACCCCACATTCCAGTTTAGCTGGGCAGCTCCCATTTTTCCCGGTTTTAAAAATCTCCTAGTGCTAACAAGTCTCCTCTGTGCCACGCCGCTCTGCTCCACTCCTTCTTCCTAAATGACTTCTGCATCTCCATGCAGCTGCTGTTGCCTTGGATGCCATCTCTGCCACCTTCCCACCAGCCGATGGTGGCTGTGCCCAGGTGGTGGCCAGCTCTCCTGTGTCTCTGCACTCCCCTCTTCCTCGTTTGGCTCTGGAACACAGTGTGCATGCTTCCCACCAGCTCTGCCTGGTCTCCAGCCAGATCCACAGCTGCCAAAAGCCTCCCTTCTCACCCACCCAGGTCCCTGGCTGTGGCACAAGCATATGCCCAGGACTTTGCTTTAATGTAATATACATGAAAAGCACTGTGTTAGCAGAGAATGAGCCTTCTGGGAATGGTATACTTTTCTCTGTCAGTACCATAAATGAGGGAAAAACAAACTATTTCTGAAGGATACGTGACCCAGGCAGACAGACTGGGTGAAGTTTTCTGCCTCAATGCTGTGTGAGAGACCAAAATGTGTGG
This sequence comes from Oreocharis arfaki, assembly GCA_013398015.1. NCBI lineage: Eukaryota > Metazoa > Chordata > Aves > Passeriformes > Paramythiidae > Oreocharis > Oreocharis arfaki. The sequence continues at coordinate 80,144 of VZRR01007492.1, read as the reverse complement.
GAAGAGAAATGCTCTGACCTGTGAATCCCATCTCGACCCCTTCAAAATAGGGGCTGTCAAACCAGAACTGAAAAATCTGAGTAACTCCAGTGCAGCTCAGTCCTCTCCCTTGCTTCCCAACATGTGCCTGGTGCACAGAGCCATGTGCCAGACTGGGAGAAGTCACAGCACTGAGCTGCAGCTGAGCCTGGCCCCTGCGGTGGGTCATGTGGGACTCCTGGCACCAGGGCTGCTCCAGATCCCACCACAGACGATGCTCACTCCCTGGCAAAGCAGCAGCTCAGGGAGTGCTTGGCAATAGCTGTCGGTGGGTTTTGGCTGAGGAGGGAAGGTAGGCAGGTGTGAGAAGTAGGAAGCATAAGAAAGATGGCAGGGTAGAGGTTCAGTGTGGGGAAAGAGCATGGGAGTGGGGCCCTGATTTGAGGAGGGTGGGTAGCAAGAAAGACAATGAAAAGCCTTTGACAGCAGGGATTTGGGGAGTGGCAAGCGAGCAGGAGGGTGAGAGCAGTCTGCAGAGGACAGCCCAGCTGTCAGCCTCCTCGCTTCTTCCTCTGCCTGAGCTCTGCTCCCTCTCCTGTGCTCCTTTCTCTGTGCGCTCTCGGGGGCAGACAGCATTCAGCACTTCCTGACAAGGATGCAGAGATCTGGCACTGAGAGAGCAACCAAGAAAGGGAAAACGAAGCACCACCCTCTCACCAGGTGCCACGGACCATGGACAGCCAGATGGGAGCAGTGTCTGTCCTGAGAAAGCCCATCCAGAACACAGTGACCACGGCTGCATGCACGTGGGCCTCCCTGCAAGGATAATGCACCCGCAGGGAGCTCAGGAATCACCCCCAGGAAAACACAGGGTTGTTCTTCCCTTCTGTGCTAACAGACAAGCCACTTAATGGACAAATCTGTGCAATTCTCTGTGAGCAGCCCCTCTCCTGTATCTAGCTGAGCCGTGCATGGACAGGTGATGCCCAGACTGACACTGGACAGGAAAAAATCTGCGGGTAACCAGGGAGGAGCAAGGAACTGGCACTGCTGGGTGGAGCTTCTACAGCATGGCCTTGGAAGGCCAGTGAGGGGACATCTAGAGAGACTGCTGTGATATTAGGAAAAATTTCTTCACCCAAAGGGTGGTCAGGCATTAGAAGAAGTTGTCAAGGCAAGTCACAGAACCACTGTCCCTGGAAGTGCTCAGGTAATGTGCAGATGTGGTGCTAAGGGACATGGGTTAGTGCTGGACTTGGCAGCTCTGGGTTAGTGGTTGGACTCAATGATCTCAGAGGGCTTTTCCATCCTTAGGGACTCTGTGAGAGGGCCCAGCTCCACACACAACAGAGCACAGAGGAACGGGAACAAAACACAGAGGGACAACGATGGGAGCTGAGATAAGCTAATCCCACAAACACAGCACCCTTGTGGTGAGAGCCATCGGTTTGGGGTGAAAACCACCACAGTGAGTCACGGGAAAGACCACAGAACAGACTGATAGAGGGATGCAGGGAAAGAGGTGTTACACAACACAAGGGATGATTAGGGGTGGATGGTCAGAGGAAGAAACAAAGGTGGGGGAAGGGATGAAAGCAGTGAAGGGTAAGGGGATTCAAGGAACCAGCCAAATAGGCAGCTGGTGACCACATTTGTCTGTCCATGCCCTGACTGATGACTGCAGTCTGTCCTGTCTAGGAAACAGAGTACTGAAGAGAAAAGAGGCAGATCTTGGCATCAACACGTGGCCTTGGAGACCCCTGTGGGAAGTCAGCACATGAACCATACAGAAGTTAAAAGCCCAGTGAAAGAACGCCAGGAAGGACTGGGCTGGTGCCTCTTACCCCTTCCCGAGCACATCTGTGTCCAGCTGCCTCCCTGAAACACAGAGCAAACCCTCCCAGCAGCCAGTTTCCCTGCAGCAGTCAAGGAGCTTTTCTGAATTAGCTGTAGTCTTTTTCCTTCTTCCCCAAAAGAAATACAGAAGTTAGCACTCTTCCATTTCTCTGATTTCCTTTCAGCACCAGCGTTTCTTGCTGTTCAGAGAGTTTACATTTGGAATCTCATTTGCCAACTGGCAGAGTGGGTACAGGCTCTGGAGGCCTAGGCATGGTTCACCTGCAAGAACACAGCCAGCTTGGGTTACCAACAAGCAGCACACTGAGTGCCCTGCACCGCCACCTTTCTGTCCTCAGAAAACGAAGCCATGCTGTCTCCCTACCACAACGTGTCAAAATAACAGGATGTGGCCAGCTGGGACAAAGCTGATTTCCCAAGAGATCCAGAGCTGCCGTGAGCACAATTTCATGTTTCTATGCCAAAGCTCTGCATGCTGCTGTGTCGATTCAGCCCACTCGGATATGACAGAGTTTGACATGAACTACTTGAGTCACAGCCCCATCCCCTCAGTAGGAATGGAGACCCAGAGCTCTGCCACAGGCTGGCATGAGCTGGCTCTCCTGCATTCTAGGGCTTCCCCAAGCAGGAGCTATCACACCATGGCTTGGTAGGGTAGGAATGGGCAGAAGAAGGTGAAGGACTGGGGATGAGACAAACACCAGCCCTCCAAGAACCCTGGGCTGGATGTGTCCTGAGCCAGGGCAGCCCAGGAGCAGGCAGGAGCCCTCCTCCCTTTGCTGTGGAACCCCCAGTGCTCCAGGGAGCCTGCAGGTTGTGCCAGGAGTGGGGGAATGGCCGGAGCCCCTGGCAAGCAGCTGGGAATGGACAGTGACCCTCTGCCTGACCAAGGGCTCCAGGGCCCTGCAGGGCTGAGTGGGGGTGGAGGTGTTTGGTCACCCTGGGACTCTGCAGGAGCCAGAGACCCTGGACCCAAAAATAACCATTGCAATGGGCATGTGGATTGTAAGGCTGTAAAAGCCCAGGGATTCCTTCGTTCCCCAGGGCTGCTTCTACTGCTGTACCACTCAATTATTAAGTTGGTTTTTTTTTCCAGAATTTGATGCCTGATACTCTGTTGTAGGAAACCTGGAGCAGAGAAGTTTTTTTAACAATCCTCACCCTTCTCAGGAGGGATGCGCCACTCCGTCTCTGACACCAGCATCTGGTACGAGGCAGAGCACGAGGGCCAAGTACTCTGAAGGGCTGTGTTGTTCTGGGCATCCAGGGACAACAGGGCCATTGTTGAGCAAACCTTGTACTGTCAGAGTCACCCCCAGAAGCACAGAGAGTCACAAGTCCAGATCAAGCCAGCTGCAGCATCACTGCTTGTCTCCAGTTTGAAATGACCTGCTGTGGGGACAAGTCCCTCCCTGAGTGACTGCAGAGCGTGGCACAGCAGCAAGATGGTCAGAGACCCGAGAGGCAGCCAGGGGGCTGGGGGCACGCTGCTTGCCCCAGGTGCTCTGCCCTGGAAGGGTGAGTGGAAGCAGTTAAAAAAAGAAACTTCCCACAGACTTCAGTTCGCTGTCTGACCCCTCTCCCTGGGCTGTGGCATGAAAAAGGGGGGTAGGAAAGTCACCCACAGCAGGCTTGAGGGCAAACAAAGAGCTGGGCAGCGTGGCTGCCTTCTGGAATTCTTGTGCCTGTGAGCGCAGCTGGGTTTGGATAAATGGAACATCTGGGAAAAATGCCAAATGTTTTAATGTGGGGCCTCCAGCCTGTGCACTGCAGGAAGCTCAGCCTGGCTGAACGCTCTCTCTACCTGTGCTGCTGTCTTCCTGCAGCATCCTCTGCAATTCCAGCAGTTGGATGCAATTCCAAACAATGCAATTCCAGCCTCCTCTCTCCTGTCTGTGCCAGGGCATGCCTTCATGTGCTTCATTTCTCATACAGCACTAAGGTTTCAACAAGCCTGATTCTACTGCTGTGTTCTGTAGTTTCCCAGACACAACAAAATCACTTGATAGCAACTAATAATTAGTGTCCTTCTAGGAAGGAACGGTTTCTCCCTTTAATATACAGAGACTCTCCCACGTGCACACACAAGCATGCACAGCAGAGCTAAGGCACAGCAACCTCAAACCTTGCTGCAGTCATCTGCCAAAAACATCTATTTACAGAAACACTTTGGAGCAAGTAACGTACCTGTGAGTTAGAAAAGCAAGTAAAAGCATCGTAGGCAAGTTTCTGGAGATCTGGTCGTATCTCCAGAGCTAGTGTATTCTCCTTCTCATGAGAAGTTAATAAAAGGACATTCTGAGAGTGTCCAAAGGATAACCTCAGTTAGTTGTCTGTATTTATCATAGAATCACAGAATGCTTTGGGTTGGAACGGACATTAAAGCTCATCCCATTCCAACTCAGTGCCATGGGCAGGGACACCTTCCACCAGACCAGGCTGCTCCGAGCCCTGTCCAACCTGGCCTCAGACATTTCCAGGGATGGGGCATTCATTTCTTTAACTACTTTTAAAAAGACTTTAACTAATCTTCTCTCTTTCAGGAAGAATGTTAGGACAAGGTGCCTGAGAACCTTACGTTTAATGATCTGCGTTTCTGATAATTTTATTATAAGTACTATCTCAAAACCCATGAAATTAAACAAAATTGGAATAGTTAGCTCAGATTCTGTTCCTGGCCCCAGGCCTTAAGCAATCTTTAGGCATATTATAGCTACACTTCTCCCTACTTTTAAATGAAATTAGCTTCCCCCCGTTGCTGTGGTTGGGCAGATCCCCACATAACGTACCTCACTACTTTTGCAAGCAGCCTGGATGGAAACCTTTCATTTACAAACACCCTCAATTTTTCTTGAACGGTGTTTCCCTGCAGAGGAAGTCTGTTCCCTGGATTAAATGGCCCTCCACGACCAAAACTTTGGGAACCTGGGATGCAGAGAAAGCAATGAAATGGCCAAGACACAAAGTGCTGCCAGATGCACATTCCTGCGCCCTCCCTTGTAATCTCTCTCAGGCGTGGGGAATGTGGCTGTTGTGCCTGCAACTCCAGAGCACAATGCACTCACACAGACACACCACCTCTATTTTTTTTTTTTTTATTTTTGCTGCTGCTACAAATCTTATTGAATGAGCAAACAAACAAACAACAGAACAAGGCATGGGAGGAAGGCCGTTCTCACAGCTTGGCAAGCCTGAACGAGGCTGCAGGAGCCCCCGCACAGAGCCGGAGCTCACCCTGCCTGCTGCTGTGGCCAGACAGACGGACAGACAAGCAGCCAGGCAGACAAACAGGCAGATGGACAGGCTGCTCCGAGAGCAGGGCCACGTGCCCATCCCTGCTGGCAGGACAGGGTGGTGCAGGCAGGACAAGGGACTTCAGGTGCGGTGCAGAACGCTCGGTGCCCCTCGCAGCTGGGGCACAGACTCCTGCCAGGCTCAGCAGGCAGGGAGAGCCCCAGTGACAGCAATTACTGCATCTGCAGCATTTTTCCAGGGGCCCCTTCTCTACGGGTGCCAAGTGTGGGGCTGCCTTTGTGCCCTGACAGAAGACTGAGGTGTCGCTCAGGAAAATCCTCCTTCTCCACCAGGCTCAGCGACGCTGGAGGTTGCTCAGGCAGCACACGCTGAGCATGGCCACAAGTATCTCTGCCTGGCTGCCTCAGTCCTCTCTCAAAGGAAGGTCTGGGCAGCAAGGTCAGAGCTGTTTGATGGCACCAGAGCATGCCTAAGATCAAGGCCAGCTAGTGTGTGACATTCTGAAGAGGCCCTTCCTTGGTGGGCAGAGCAGCAGAGAGTCTCCAGGGCTCAGCCGACTGGTCCCCTCTTCCCCACACTCCTGGAAAGGACCGAGCTGGTCCTCATTGATCCATCAGCCCCAGGAGCTCTCTGCAGCTACTGTCCCCTCTTCTGTATTCCTGCTCAGTGGCTCTGCTCCTTCTCCTGGCCTTTCTGATTTGGAGGAGGACACAAGCAGAGGACACCTGTGTGTTTCTCCCACATGCAACCTTCCCAAGGACTGGAATGTGAGCAGCCATTTCACTAGAGCAGGCAGTCCTTGGTGAAGCGAATGCCTCTTATCTCTGGCTGAAATTAAAGGGTTTGTTCACATTCACCTTCTAATTAGTGGCCTACCTCTGAGGTAAAAAACCTGTTCCTTCTCCTGGTAGCTGCTGCTCCTGGTCTTCTACATGCTGAAGGGAGCTCAGATCTCATTTGCCTGGTTTGGCTCTTTTTAATGAAACTCTACCATACACACATTTCATCTGAGAAGAAGAATATCCAGGTCACAGCATTTGTGCAGTGAAAGTCATTCAGTCCCAGTCCATATGCAAAAATAACATTTAAGGCAGCACACTGCCAGTGGTGGGGAGGACTGCAGAGATGAGGGATGGCAAAGGCAGACCTCAGGGGAAGTGCTGGGAGACAGCAGTGGCAGCTGAGCAGGAGACCTGCTGGTGGGAGATGACCAACTGCAGATTGGTGTGCAGAAAAATGGAGCAGGCAGAAACACACAGGAAATATCAATTCTATATTCAGCTCGGAAAAAACGCAAGTAAGGAGAAAACAGCCCCAAAAAAACCCCAGCCAGCAGGGGGGAAATCCCTGGAAACAGTTCTTGATGAATTTTAATTTGCCCTGGGCAGTAACTGAGCATCCTCAGAAGAACACAGTGAATGTCCCCTCCATTCCCTCTCTTTTCCCAGTCAGTCTCCTAACCCATTAATGCTGGTTTAAAGAAGGTGATGAATAAACTGGCCATTTTAAAACTGCCTGGCACCTCAATCCCTGGGACTATCCTGCCACGAGGGTGCATTCCCAACGTGGTCCAGACACTGGGATCTGCTGCATACTGCAGATTCATCGAACCACGCTCTCAAAACAGATAAAGAAAGTAAATTGGTTTGATTGCTCTACACCTAGCAAGCTAATCTTGTTTATGGAATTGTGCATTTCAATATCTGTCTCCCTCTTACGTCCATTACAGCATATAATTACTTGTTACAGCATCAGTGAATTTGAATAATTGCAATATGGAAACATCAGAAGTCATGGGGACTGGGAAGCCTTTGTGCTTCGTACTAGGCATGAGAGGGAATGAACCTTTTAGACTGCTTTTAAATTGAAAAAAGCTGCCAGTTATTCCTATGACAAGTACAGAAGTGTAGGCGCAGAAGTAGATAAAATCAGCAGAAAAGTATTAACAGTAACAGGAAACACTTTATAAATGTATACTAAGAGGAAGACCAAGTAAAACAACCAGTTGCAGCTCAGCAGAGGAGAGCCACCCATGAATGGCCATGTTCAGAATATTCAACAAAATGCCATTTGTTAATAAAGAAGTCATCCATCATGAAGTGGCTGTCACAGTTAATACGAACAACAAAGATTTCAGCCTGCAACAGGGAAAGAATAAGTTGGAAAACCCTGAGATTGATAAACTTCTGAAGAACTGACTCATAAACCTCAGAGCATTTGCTAATCCTCTCTGAGAATTCATGGAAAATCTAGTCCAAGAGAGAGTAAAAACCAGAGATCTAGAAGAAATGACCTAAGGGAAAGAGAAAAAAGTAGTTTAATACGGGGCAGGAATTAATGAAAGGGGAGTGTCTCAGATATGCCATCAATCTGCTGAAAAGAAAAAGGGTGGTTTATCTTCCCATCCCTCACAGGAGAGAGAAAAATGAGTTTAACTTGCAGAAGGGAAGGTTCAGGATGGAGATGGTACTGAAGCCACAGCAAAGGTTGGACTTCTTTAAGAAAATACCAAATAACTATTTATAAGAAATGATGTAGGTATTATTCAGCCTTCCTGAAGCAAAGGGGTGAGGCTGTGACTGGAGTATGAGGTACACATATGTATCCTCAGCAGCTGTTTCCAAAGATTACACTATGCTGACATTCCACTGTGAGACGGCTTGGAACAGACGAATTCGATACGAAAACAGAAGTATTATTTAAAGTATGACATCATGTATTAGAAAGAAAATGATATCTAATAGAAATAATCTACTAATCTAATAAGGAAATGCTACTTAGCAAAGATCAACACTAGGAGCTGAAAGTTAAGAACTGGGGTGGGGATGATACAATTTTTCTGAGGGCACTCATAATGAAACCTTTAATAATATTGTCACAGCGAAGGTGCTGTCTGACCACCCTGCACTACCTGGACATCATCCCCTCAAAGAGGCAAAAGGAAATCATTCCTAGCCTATAAACTCCCTCCACATGAACCTCTGCAAGGTTTTGCATATAAGCACGGTAGTATTTGCAGCTGAGGTATTTGAAGCCTGGGACTGCAAAAACAAAATTAAACCTAGGCAAAATAAAAAAGTTCTGTTGAGTCTGCTGATTATATTCCACTACTCTGGATGGGATTTTTAAGGTTGTGGGGGTTTTAAATCATATGCTTTGGTGAAAATGGTAGAATTCTATTTTTAATCTAGACTTAATATAAAAAATAAATAGTCATAAATTTCCAGATAACAAGCTGCTACCCTGTGGAGAGCAGGAGAAAACAAGTATTGCAGCACAGCTTTTGGTACAGCTAATCCAGGAGTCATGGAAACACTCTCTTGGTATTACCCAAAGCACCAAGCTCCTGCAGGGTCCCCTCTGCCAGGAGCTCGTCCTGCTCAGGGCACCTCCCTGCCTGTGCCACTTCCCTTCTGAGCCTTCCCATGAAGTCCCAGGCCAACCTCTCTGTGACATCTGTGCTGCTGCACCCAGCTGCCTGAACACTTGCTGGGCTCGCAGAGATGCAAGGTGGGGGGGAAAAAAAGAGTATTTAATTCTGGGAAAATTTAATTCAAACCCAAGAGCCACTTTCTGGCTTGTAAAAATCGTATTTGCACCTTCCTCCTCTGCTCTGCTGCAGCAGCCGTGGTTGTGGAGGAAGGAATGGGGAGCCTGAGCACAGCCCTGCATTTGCAGGCAGGTCCCACCTCCTGGACACCAAACCTTGGCCTCATGCCCGGGAAAGAAGCAGGACGATGCAGAACAGATGCTGAATTCAAACTACAGATTGATAACAACACCCTCAGGCTCCTGCTCTCTGACTTAGCAAGAGAAGAACAGCTTGGCAAGACATGACAACCACATCTCAGTGCAGTTCCTTGTGGGATTGCCATAGAGGCTGTTTGAGCATATCCACAGGCAGAGCTGCTCAGTGCTCCTGCCTCCACTCGGGACTGCAGATCTCAGCTGAGCAGGTGCTCACAGCCAAGTCAGTGCTCTCTGATCACCAGAGAGAAAAAGACAACCCAGCTCCTTCATCCTGGGCATCTCAAAAAGCATTGGGAAAGTCTGACCTCAGGAGTTTCTCTTCCTCAGTTGGCTATAAAGGAATCTGAGTGTTCTGTCTTTTTGAAATAAGGATGAACTTGTTCTTTACTGTCCGCACGAATGAGAAGTTCCTGCCCCAAGGCTTCTCACCTCTGCACACTGGAACATTACAGCAAAAACAATGCTTGAAGCTTATGAGAAACCTGCTGTCCCCTGGGACACCGTGTGCTGGCACTTCTGATGGCTCCCTGGGGCAGCAGGACTGTCACAGCACAGCACAGCAGTTCCCTGAGGATGCATGTAGTGCTTGACTCCATGCAGAGAGGAAGAAACTGAAGCCATGTCTATCAGTTTCTGCCCCTGAGCTGCTCACCTGGTGCAGGAGGTTGGTTGGTGGTTAATCCTCCTCTCCTGGGGACCATACATGAGCCAGTGGACACCAAACACACACAGCCCCCGTCAGGCACAGAGGCTGCCAGGAGGAGCCCTTGCTTACACCATCCCAGGTGTTTCCCACTGGTGAGCTTTGGGCAGCTCCTGCCAGGCATAAACCAACACTCATTCCCTTTGGAGAAATCAGCATCTCTTGCATCACTTGCACAGAAGGGCTGGACACCTCTCTGGGGAGGTGGAGATAACCTGCTTGAGTAGCACACCTGCATGTCAGTGACCAGGCTGAGGTCTGGCTCCGGGGCCATCTGTAACACCTTTCCATCTGTGTCCTCAAACTGCTCCAGCCCCCATCCAGACAAGCATGGGACACGCTCAGCATTCCTGGAGAGCAGGCTGCTGCAGCCACAGGGGAAAACCCCAGCAGAGGCACTGAGGTGACCCAGCAGGGTCTGGCCCCTCTGCCCACCCTCAGCGTCCACTCTGAACAGGTTCTGGTGCTCGGTGGCCTCGTGAGCTCACACCACACAGAAGCTACCCCAGGAAAACATCAGTGCTGAGAGCTGGACCAGGGCATGGAGGGAGGTTCACGAGGGCCTTCAGGGGCTGCTGCTGAGTGCAGATGGGGTTATGAAGGCACAAGAGGGTTTAAGGGGAGGGTTGAAGGGGAGGTCTCCAGAGTTGCCAGAAGTCTTCATCTGTCACAGCCCAAACATCCCCCACACGACTCTCAATATTTCTGTGCCTGCTGCTGAATTGGAACAGTCCAAGCTTCCCAGTAGCCTGGGATGTGCAGGATGGCTGTGCCTGGGTACCTGTACACACACTGCCCTCCTGTGCAGCCCCACGGACCAGTGCCTGTGTCCCCCACCCTCCCTGGCACTTCAGAGGGGTCAGCAGTGCAGTGGTGCTCCCGCTGCAGCAGCTCTGTGCTGCTCATTCCAGGTTTCTGTGATTGACTGGATTAAGGGAAAAAAGTCGGCAGGATTACAGAAGGAATTTTTTTGGTGAATTTTGCACAGCTGCAGGATCTCACCATGTGAAGAAAAATAAAACCTGTTTTATTTGAGGGAAATCTGAGAGGTTATCTTAGTTTTGGCCTGACTCTAGTAGTTGTCTTGCATGCTTAAACGTACTGAATCTAGTGCCTAATTAATTACACTCTGCTACACAATGGCAGCACACTTCAGTGTATAATTTTCTTCAGAATAATATTGTTTAACAATATAGAGAACTGAAACCACGCTGTAACTTGTGGTTGTTGTTCCTCAGGCTGTGCTCCTGAGAGAGGGAACCTCTGGAGCTGAAAGATATTTTCTCAGCATGCTCTGAGCAAAAGTAGTAAATGTAACATTTCATGATCTCGACTGAAAGAGATAAGTCTTTAGACAGGAAACAGGGCTGAGATCAAAATTAGTGTTACAGGAACAGCTTTCAGATCTGGCTTGCTCTTTTCTGGAGTGATATATTTAACCCCTTCATCTGAAGATACTGCCTTACTACTGCTGGAGCTGCAGCCTTGCAGAAAGAGGGGAAAATGAACAGGAGTGAAGAATTTATAAATTTATAAATGCACAAACGAACTTCTCGCCTTGAGAAGAAAACGTGGAAGTTGTCAAGGAAGGCAACACCACAAATAAAACCAAAAGCTTACAAGAGAGGAAAAAATGGTGTCTTACATTGTGATGAACAGTAATTCAGCTGTACTCCTTGGAAATATTCTGATAAGGCAACTGAGGTAGTTACACATTATGTGATAGAGAGGGACAGTTGTTACTCTCCACAGAGCAGAATGAGACATCTTAGGTGTACAGGCTATCAAAAGCCAAGCCGTAGCCTTATTTGTTAAAATTAGTAAAAACAAGGAAAAAGTCTTTTTAAGGATTTTAGCTGCCCTGCACTTCAAACCATAACAGGCTGGTGGGCGTCTGCCCTTTGAGCTGCATGCCACCCAAACAGAGACAATTACAAACCATGACCTAAAAACAGACTGGTGCCATCCCCGGCAGGCAGAACCCCTCAGGGCAGCTGTCTGCTGGTGCTAATGCTGCGTTTCTCTGGGGGTACAGGTGTGCACCTCAAGCAGGTGAACAGAGAACCCAGAGATGCTGAAAGGTGCAGCCCCAGGAGCTCGCTCACACGGAGCAAGGCAAAGCTCAGCTGCCACAATCACCGCTGTTTTCAAGCAAAGGACCAATGGCTCAGATTGATTTTGACTCTTCCAAAGGTGAGGTGTGAGAGGATGAAGGTGCACGGTGGTTAAAGTGTGAATCCTCTGAGCTAAGAGAAGAGCAGGAGACTGCATGAGGCTCTCTCTTGGTGGTGAGGAGCAAACATCCCACCCCAGCACAGGGAGGGGAAGGCCTGAGCACAGCAAGGCACATTAACCTCCCCAGAACACCTCCCTGCCACGGGGAAGAAGGAGTGAAGGGTTTTCAAGCTCTCTTTCCTGTAACCACAGGCAAACACTGGATCCTCCAGCACTGAAAGCAAAAGCAAATTCCCTATCACAGAAGTGAATGTTGGGATTTGTTCGTTCCAGGGCCCAACTCTGGGCTGGAAACAGGCTGTAGCTTCTGAGTGGCTCTTCACAGGCCGCCAGGGCACACACCCTGACCCCAGCGAGGGCACCGGAGCTCCTGCTGCAGAGGAGGGGGTTCAGCCCTGCTGCTCTAACACCATTGCATACATCAGAGACACATACACAGAGCACTAATCAGTGCTAACACAGGGACTACAGCCATCCCTGCTCGTGCATCTCTGATTCTAGAATCACCAAAGAGGCATTTCCAGAGATTCACACCTTGCCCAGGAAAAAAAGCTGCTTTGTTCAGTTCAGTCAGCTTCATTCCGTGTGTCACCAAAATCACTGTGTGCAAGTGGGATATAAAGACCCCGCTGAGCATCACCGGGTGGAGCCCTGTGCTCAAGTTCTCTGACCTAACTGAGTAAAAAATGCAGCCAGAGTTGAAGCATTCAGCAGTTCTCAGCTCCTTTCCCCTTCTCCATGTGCTACTTGCAGCCGGTGGTCTCTATCTGTGGGTTCCCTGTCTGTGGGGCTCCAAGGTGGCCAGAAGACCTCCTGTCCTACTCCAGCAGAGTCCCACCTCTGAGATGTGGCAGGTCCCACCTCCAAACTGACAAGATTCCTTAGAAGGGTATCAGGGACATGCTGGAAGATGCTCTGTGCCATCCTGCCTCCTGCAGTGATGGGCTGGCAGCACCCTGCTCGGTGCCCACCACGCAGCACAGAGCACTGGCCACAGCGACCACAACGTGCTGGGAGCAGTGATTTGCACGAGCAAAACCTCCTCCTCAACACTTCCAGCAAGTTGCACAGCAGAATTTGCCACGGTCCCATCCCAGAGATGAATTATGTTTCTGGCCCATGATTATATTTCTGGCAAGCACTGAGAGAAAGCTTTGTCCCTCACTGAAGATTCATATTCAGCCTTAGTAAGTGGTGCTGGCCAAGAGCAGAGGAGGGAGCTGGAGTGAGGGAGTCCCCAAACCCTGGGGCGATGCAGCTCAGAGGAACTGTGCACAGGGGCTCGCTGACTCAGGTTCATGGCAAAATTATTTTCCAAAAGGAATCCACAGATGATTTAAACATGATTTCTTTCTGGAAATACCTGAAGTTCTATTCTTCATCCTGTGACAGACTGAGGTTATTTCCAGTCTTCGTTTGGTCTCAGTTATCACTGTGACCATCAGCAGTCTGCAGCGCAAAGAGACAAGTCATAGGCTCTCCTCTAAATCTTGCTATTGAGAGTGATTACTTGGCCTTGGGTAATGAATTAGTCCTATTATACAGCAGCTGGCACGGTAGAAGCTAATCTGCTGCTCAGGCAGCTCATTACATGGGCAGGGCTGGAACTGCTCAGCTGTGTGCTGCACACACAGCCCTCAGCAGCATTTTTGAACTGAATTCCGCACACAGTTCTTCAGGACTACAAAACAAACTACATCTATCAAACCCGTTTCTGTCTGTTCCTTTCTGAGTTAAGCATTTGCTCACCCCTTGGAAATACAATTCCTCTTCTGTGTGATTTCTACATGGCACTCTGCCATATCTGTATCAAATCCAAACTCTGTGAATTCTTCATTCTCTGTCACCCCTTGCAAACTCTGTCATTCCTCATCTCCATTTTCCTCCCCCAAACTCCTCTGTACCAATTATTCCTTCTACCCCACTACCAAAAGCTTGCCAGCTCTGCCTCTTCCACGACCAAATTTCACTTCTTCATCGACTGGAACTGCTCCTGTACTGCACTAGCTTGTCACTGCAGGTCTGGCTTTGTGGTTTTGTGGCAATGGCTCAAGGAGGAGCATTTCGACACACGGCAACTGCAGGGTTTCATTCTGGAAACACGAACAAAGGGCTAAATAAGTGAATTAGAAAGGATCAGGAAGACAAAGCAGATCCAGCCAGCCAATTTAAAAGAACATTCTGAAAGAGCTTATAGATGACCAGAGGAAAGCTAAGCAGAATGACAGAATAAACTCGACAGCAATGTTGTAGCCATGGTGGCACAAGCATCTCTGCATGGTACTCTTGGGAGTGCTGATATCTGCTGTTAGACCAACTATCACAGGTATGCTTGTGAAAGCAGAAACTCCTTTCTGTGAAGACTTTCAGGAGAAAAGAAGAAGTCAAGGAGTGAAAAAACTACTATACAAAATAAGAAATAAATAAGCCAGAAGGCAGAGCAGAAGCAAAAAGAGTGAGTCTTCCTAAAATTAAAGATCAGCCATAAAGGTCTGGTTACGTGTCTGAGGAGTGATGATGCCATTCACCCCTCAGACAATTCAGGAAAAGCAAGAAATGTGTTGTAAATATGTTCAAGTTACACATGATTGTTCACATGAGCTCTGGTAAGTCTTCAAAGAACAGGCAACAACACAGGAAACAAAATACACTAGGAATAAATGCTAAGTATTACATATGGAGGTAATAATTGGAATCCTATTGTACTTTTCATGTCCCAAACAATGTCAAGCTCAAAGATCCTTGTTCCTTCCCTCAGTCTTCCACAAAAGCTGGTCTTTTAGCAGCCCAGGGAGCTGCTTCATGTTAACCCCTTCCATGCTCCCCATTCCACTGCTGCATTTTTCTCAAGCAGTCTCAGAGCTGCTTGGCTTGTAGGGCTGTGAGGGGGTGAACAGGAGCCACAAGCAGTGCTGAACTGCCAGGAAGGACACTGCAGGTGCAGTAAAAAAATGACATTTAACCCCGAGCTAACAGATCTCAAGGAAGTTTTTATCGTGATTCCAAGCAAAATATAGGGGCAAGTTTGGGAAGATCAAATGAACGGCTTGAGACTTCTAACCCTGTGCCTCTGATCCCTCTCCACTCTCACACCTTTCTCCCTTTTACCCACTGCTGGACTTGCTGAGAGTGAAAGGGCATTTCAAAAATGAAAATTCAGTACTTATGGGACTTATATTTTCAGCCCAGATGAGCTCCTGCTTTCACTCTCTGTGATGGGCTAGAGCCTTGCAGCTTGCCCCTGCTTTGGCAACACAGGGCAGGGCAGATCCTCTGCAGCTTTCATGTCAGCTGTGTCCCTTCTTTGCTGAAAATCATGGAATATCTCATTGGAGCACTCTGTAGAACATCACACACCTGCCTTATGGACCTTGGTCTGATCCATTTTACGATACAAAACCCCAGGTGTTCCCAAGACTTATCACTTCTAATTACCTGTTATTGAGGGTTTTTTCCACTGTGCAAAGAGAGGCACAGAACTGATGGGTATGGGCATGTGAAGTGATAGCCAGCAAAGGAATTAAAGCTGGAATGATTTTGTTCCCGGAGACTGCGGCAGCAGAGGCCATTCCAAGTGCCACAGAGCTGGGAAAGCCCTGAGAGATCTGTGCAGTAAACAAACTCAGTGCTCAAACAAACACTGGAAGACCACGGTGCTTTTGCTGCCAGCATCACAGTGGGAGTATCTGTGGCTCAAGAACACTCTGCACAGTCTACTCTTATCAACCATGAATGCAGGAAAAATGCCAGACAGGTCTCAAACGAAGTCAAAGGAAGATTTTCAACCTTTGCATCTGCACTTGTCGAGGAGCTCACAGATTAGTGACCAAAGTCATCTGTCAGTCAGCCTAAATTAACTCCCAAGTGCCTCATGCTGATGGCCGAGTACTGAGGGGACTGCTCACAAATGCTGACAAAAGTGTATGTCAAGAGACGCTGGCCTGTTCTGCTGCCAGCTGTACTCTACAAAATGCAGAGTGGCAGCTCCTGAGTAACCCATGGCACCCCTTTCTGGAATGTGCCAGCAAAAAAGCAAACCACAAATGTACTAGGCTAGTACAAAAGCTATTTTGATAGCGTGATGTGGAAAACTGGATTACTAGTACAAGCAAAAAGCTTCCTCTGCTGTTCCACACTCCTGTAAAAGGATTGCTTCCCAGGGCAGTCACCACTGCAGGTACAGAGAAGGCAGCAGGGCAGGGAGGGTGCTGCCAGGGAGTCTGTATCCCAGGAAATGTACAGCCTGCTCTCCCTCTCAATCACAAGTGCACTTCTGCAGCTATGGCAGGCACGCAAGGGGCTCTCCCCTGCCTAACCCCGTGTTAGGGACTCAGCCTGCTCACCTGCTCTGCAGGTACAGTGCAAACCTGTCACCAGCCCTGCCACATACCAGCCCTGCACAGCAGGTCCTCTCAACAGGCAGTGTTTTACACGGTGGCGTGACACGAAAAATTCCAAATACGCCAAAGCATACTTATGTTTTTCAAGACAAACACTAGCTGAAGCACAAACTGGAAAACAGTGGCTGAGCAAACTGCTGGCCCTGGTTTCACGCTGTTCTGCATGCCCAAGGGCTCATACCAATAAAAGGGAATGTGACACGTAATTAAACATGGCAAACGACACTTTGAAGTGCCATGCACTGTTGACAGTGTGCAAAGCACAGTGTGGGGACCACCAGTTCCATTGTGCTGCTTTCAGGTTTCCCCAGCTCCTCTGTCCCTGACTGCAAGCACAGAGCTGTGCAGGGTACTGGAAATGAGCACGCAGGGAGCAGCCACTGCACCCCAGCCCCAGCTTCGGGGAGGCTTCCAGCAAACCTGCCACGAGTGCCCAGGGAGCAAGGCACAGCCCAGAAGTGCTGGATGCTGAGAAAGCTGCCCAGAATGAGTGGTCCCTGGGAGTGTCAGAAATCGGAGACAGAAATATCAGTGCCTCACGTCAAACACTCCAAGACACAAGTTGGGAGTGGATGGCTCCCTTTGCTCTGCCCACGGGGGGAGCAGGATGAACACATGCAACGTGAGAAACTCCTGCTGCCCTGGGTTGTAGCATGGCCACAGTGAAAACAACAGTCCCAAGCATTTTCAACAAGAGATACTATCTGCTGCTGTTATCGTGGGGCTTCTCCAAAACAGACAGTGTCCTATCTTTGGGATAGCACTTGGTGTCAGCAGTCAGAGAAATAACAAAACCAGGCCCTGAGAACATACTCAGACACTTCAGATTCTGAGCATTGGGGCACATAACTGGTAATAATGTGCTTCATGGGCATAAGCAACCATGGAAGATAAGGAATCACGGAGCATAAAACACAGGTTTAATCTGATCAGCTAAATAACCAGTTAATTCTACATGGTCATTTATTACCCCACAAGTAAAAGTGAAATAAGTAGAAAAAACCAAATCCCATCGAAACTGCCTAAGTTTTCTGGTCTTGATTACAGAGCCAAATTTTCCATTTTGGACACCAAAGTAAAGCTTTGTTTTTAGAAAACAAGTATCTGGCGTCTTCTCATTATTCCTGTTGTGTCTTTTTAAACTCCATTCAGTATGAGGTGCTGTGCAGTGCATTCAGCACCGGTGTTTGTGGCACACTCAAGGCACTGAAGCTGCATTTTGCACCCAAGCTGGAAAGTGAGGCTTGAGTTCCCCGTGTTTACTGCTGCAGAAATCACTCTTGTATTTTTCTACAGGACACATGCCCCATTCAGAGCACAGAATGAGCTGGAAATTCTTTGGGGAACTTAGCAATCTTCAAGTGAGCCTTAAAATGATCCACATTTTTCATGGTTGCTCTATAGCCACCCTTACCGTGCAGGTGTACAGCAACTCATTTAATCTTTCACATCTAGAAGGCAGATGTCTGCAGGGAGACTGTTTTTAGACTCTCTTTGTAATCCACAGGCCATAAGAGATACTCCAGTTTAAACCTTCCATGTCACTTTTTCATTTTTCAGCTAAGGATAAAAGAAACACATCTTTAAAAATTCTGTCCTACGCAATCTTTGTAAGGCCCACAGTGTGACTGTTCTCACCTGCTACAGAAGCAGCACCCACGAGCCCAGCTTCTGCAACACCCCAACTCGTGCAGGGGACAGAAGAGCTCACAAAAAATGCCACATCCATCTGTAAGAGCCCTCCCTTCACACATTTTGGCTATTTATGGTACTATTCAGTTTTTACATTTTATCTGTAACTTCAACAGTGCGAGACAATTATTGCTAGACGGATAACAGACATCACTCTTGCAGGAGAGGGATGGTGAACTGCAGCATCACATCCCCTTCACATTCTCCTGGGGCTTTAAAATCCCACAGAACCTTGATTAAAGAGTGATTTTCTGGCAGCAAAACATCATTTCCTCACCCTTTTATATTTGATTTCATTCACATTTGCCAGAAATATCAGCGGTCAGATGATCACAAGTTTCAGCTCTAAAAAATACAATTACAGTAAGTCAGAGGTAGAAAAAAGACACTGTGAAACTAAACCACAAGGCAATACCACAGGATTCTCATTGTCACTCCTCTCATGAACACCTCACTCTGGTCAACAGTTTGCCGTTGAATCATGCAGGGCAGACCAGCCTCAGCACCTGTGAGCACTGAACTTTGAAAACTTCACCTTTTCCCTGAGACAACACCCACAGCAGGTTCCATCTACAATCACGCAAATCTCCCCCTCTGCCTTCATTAGGGAGCCGTCCCTGCACCAAGAGAGCAAAAACCAACCTTCTACACCAGGGGAAATGCCATTCCCACTGCAGCTGTGGCTGCTGCCCACAGTAGAATAGCCAGAACACTCAGGCTGGGGTCACAAGAACCCCTGGGCAGGAGAGAGGAACACCAGTACCAGCCTGGCAGTGATGCCATCCACTCTTTGGGTTCAGCACCCACGCCCTTATCACACCAGATTAAAGACCAGATTCCTTCCCCATCACCCAAGACTGGAGCATTACTTGCTCCACAGAATATCCTTAGAAAAAAGCAGTGGCAGCAGCCACTTCTGTACCCGAGATCATCACACATCCCCTCGGTTCTTGTGGCTCTTCATGAATTTTAAGTTAAGCTGATTTTTGAGAGGGGAGATGGAGGAACCAGAGAGAGATAACAAACTCCCAGGATGTAGGAGAACCTTCTGAGAAAGCAAGGCACCATAGCTGTGTGTGGGAGATACAGACACCACGTACAAATATCAGGGCCCAGGTACCCACACCCAGCCAGGTGCATACACAGCCTTATTCTCCTTTGTGCATCACAAAAAGCTCTGTTGCAACAGGTACCAGCACATCCTCCCTTTTAATACATATCATACACATCATCCAGCTCCCATGATGGCAGAGAGCAGTCTGGCACAGAAATCCTCTACACATTCTCTGTTATTACAAAATAAATAAAAGGCATTTTAATTTCTGTGTATTCTTTTCATCCTTTTTCTCTACGACTCCCCAGGCAACATGAAGGAAGCAGTCTGTGCCATGCCATGCCATGCCATGCCATGCCATGCCATGCCATGCCTCCTGCAGCTGGATGTGCAGCAACCTCCAGGCTCAGCTGTTTGCACATCTCCACGTCCACGTGGCAGCTGCCCCAGGTTGGGTTAGGTGAGGTGAGTTACCTGCTGAGTATTACACAGCAGTGGAAGCATCTGTCCCACACTTGCAGGTGAAGCCTGCACCAGGGAGAAGCACACCATTCCTTCCTTCCTTCCTGAGTGCCTCACAGTTCTGGTAAATCAAGCTGTGGAGAGTGCAGATAAGATCAGTGGCAGCTCACAGCCCTACTCAGTCCAGCCCGCTCAGTCAGATTCCAGAGCCACCTCCATCCATTCTGGAAGCACACGCTGTGCTTCATACAGAGACTTACATCTGTGGGATGACTGAAGCTATAAAAAGTGCTGACAATTTCCAGCAAATTTGCATATGTTGCTGCTGCTGCTGCTTATATAAGTGATTTCTAGTTAACTACAAATACAAAAATCAAGGCCCAAAATAGATTTCAAAAGAAACCACTTGCAAATGTGACTGAATGACACATCTCTCCAGCCCTCCAAAAATCACTTGTCTAGGAAAAGCAGACGCAACACAGGTTTCTCCAGAGGGTCCCATGCAAAGCACCTCCTGGAATACACACCCCTGAGGTCTAACACCATCCCACTTTCTCAACATCTACGCTGCCCTGTGCCGTAAAGATTGTCACAAACTGGAGCACCCGAGCCTTGTGCCACGTTGCTCTTATGTCTGGAGCTGTACAGATCCTTCTACACACGTCATCATCCCAAGCATCCCTGATGCAGTTGGGGTGAGGAGGCAGCCAGCCTTGGGATAAGAAACATGAGCTGTTGAGAAATCCCTCAGTGTATCACACACCACACTCCATCGGCTCTGTGACTGTGTACAGCACCTCCTCACCTGCATCTGCACACATTCCCTCTTGCTCCAGGCTGGGAGGGCCAGTTGCTTAACCTGGGGCTGAGACAGTCTGGTACCAAGGGGCCCTGGAGGGCTCTGCTCAATGGTCAAAAGGTCAGGCAAAAATACAAAGCACACAGGAGGGAGGAAAGGGTTGGAAAATCCCTGACTTTCAGGTCTCATGCCTGCCATGGCTATTAATCACCAAAGGAGGGGTGAGGGTTGAAGCTGATGGTATCTACTCAATAGGATATGGATGCCAAGCAACAACATCCTCCTTCCCCAAGCCCTTCAGCTTGCAGAAGGGTGCTGCCTGCTCCTACACCAAGCTCAGCCAAAGCAAAACCACATGAATCTGACAGCAGTCATCAGGTTTCCTCTGGTGTCCACAGATTCTCATGCTCAGGAAATACTGCTTAGGGACCATTTCTCCATTAACCTACTATCTACAACCGTGTAAGAAACTGTACTTGGTTTTCCAGCATAAGGAAGACAAGGACACACTGGACAGAGTCCAGCAATGGGCCATGAGGATGATTAAGGGACTGGAGCATCTGTCATACAAAGAAAGGCTGAAAGAACTAGGACTGGTTAGCATCAAGACAAGAAGGCTTGAGAGGGATGTTATCAATGTGAATAAAAATCTGGGGAGGGAAAGTAAAGAAAGCATATAGACTGTTCTCAGTGATAGCCAGTGAAAGGATGAGATGCAACGGGCACAAATTAAAACATGGAAAATACCTTTAAAGTGACACAAATTCCTTTAAAGGACACAACAAAGAACAGTGAGGGTAGTAAAACACTGAAATACATTGTCCAGAACAGTGGTGGTGTTCATCCTTGCACATATTCAGAACCTGACAGACACAGCCAGGCAAGACAGACTAGCTGATCTCCAAAGGTCCCTTCCAACCCAGTGGTTCTGTGAATAAGATCACAGCAGCCTCTCCAACTGCTCCCAACCAGCCCAGCCTCAGGGAATCCATCTGGAACCTCACCATGAAGCCAATACCCTCCCCTTCTCCCTTTGCTCTCTGCTTTTGAGAGTGTTTTGGTTTATGCTCCCACTTTTGCTCTATGACAGCAATACCCTCTCCAGAGCTCACAGAGACATGTTGTTTCTGGCTTGTCCCTGCCATGAGCTCCTCCAGTCCTCCTCCAGCTCTCATTGCTGCCATCACTGCCTTGAGCAGGAACCTCCAGCCATTACTATTTTCCTCTAAGCCTCTACTGTGGGCTTGCAGCAGCCACAGGAGCAGGAAACAAAGGATGCCAAATGTATTTATCTCTTTACCTCTCTGTGTCTCTCTTGCCCCACATTCACCACATTTTTGGTCCTTTCATAGTTCTGTGATGAATGAACTGAAAACACATTTTTGCTAGCAAAAGAACACAGGAAGCAGCAAAGGCAACAATCACTCAGGAACACCCATCTCTGGCACTGGGCTTTGTTTCCTGCAAGCCACCTTCATGGTTTTCTCAGAGCTGCCCAGCTCTACCATTCAGATCACCCACCAGCCATGCATCCCTTGTTTTCTTTGCAAGAGCCAAGAGCTACCACACAGAGTGAGGGCACACGAGGCGGGAGAGCCTGCCCTGTCCTCAGCTCCTGGAGAAGCCAGCTGGAGCCACACCACGGTGCCTGGATGATCAGTGCTGGCAGCACCGCAGCCTGGCTGCCTGGGAGGAAACTCAGGTGCTGTTGGTGCAGCAGGTTCTTCCCAAATCAATGACAGCATCAGGAACAGTCACTTCTCCTCCTCCCTCCTCCGTGAGGAACCAGCACACCACAGACTGGCTGCTCAACCACCGCTCAAGGGTGGGAGAGATTCCCCTCTCTGCTGTTCTTCACACCTTTCTCACTTCCCTCTTTCAGCTCAGGACCAAAACTCAGCACAGACTTTCGAAACAGTGCTGTCAGAGGAGATCCCAGTGCTGGTAAATGTGAAGAGAAGGAGAAAATCCAGCCTTCCTGTCTAAACACGGTGCAGGCTTCAAGCCACAAAGGCTTCAGAAGAAGGCCACCTCCTTCTGATAGCTCCCAGCCACCCGACACACTTCGCTGAGAGAAGAAAGGGTGTGTGCTGTGGAGGGCAAATGGTGCCAGCTCTGGCATGCCTGGGGCAATGCCATGAGCCACGTTCAGTCACTGCTGTGGCAGAAAATGCAGCCAGATCTCCTTCAGGCTGCAGAGAGAGCACAAGTAGTTGCTGGGGTAAACTGGGCACAGGGAAACGAGGGCAGGACAGAGGGAGAGAGCAACATCTTCCTCTTGAAACAACAGTGTGTGGTCAAGTTCAGCTGAGGACAGAGCACTGAACCTTACTGAGAGCTGCAGGGCCAGGGCAACCCAGAGCCCATGGAAGAGCTGGCTGGTACAGGAAGGAGACTGGTATCCATGGCCCCATCTGGACATGCACTGTGACCACCTCCCTGATGTCAGCTCTGATGTCAGTGTTGGCTGGGCAGGGACTTGGATCACAGAATAGAGAAGGAGAGTATTTCTACTGCGGCATCTTTCAGTTAGATCAGGTCCCTGAGCAAGCTGCTCACCTGCCACACGAGGGATAAGCCACCTCTAGAGAAGGGAAAGGCTCCCTGAATGGAGCCAGGAGAGACAGACACACACAGAGCTTCCTTCTCACGCATCTACCGTGATGTGTGCCAAGTACCTGTGATCCCATGGATTTGGTTAATTAGCTCTCACTTGACATATTTTTTAACTCTGGCTCACAGTCCTTATTAGGTACCATCTCTGGAGAAAAGGAAAACATGCCAGAGTGAACACACTCAGCCCTTGCCATTTTTCTTGCCTTCTTTCTGGAGGTTTGCCCAAGAGGAAGGGAGCCAGGCTGTGTGGACAAGTGGTCTCCATCAGAGCTGTCAGTGGTACACAAGCCAAGGGTCAGAAAGGCACATCTGTGGGGCTGTGGGCACTGACCCGAGCACAGTGGAACTTCCTCAGACTTCAGGGGGAAAAGAAGAGTTTCTGAGAGGGAGATGACAGGAGAGCGAAGTTATGGTATTTTGAAGCAATTCCCCACCGCCTTTGCTGAGCAGAATCTTTCACATCTCATGATACATTTTTCCTCAAACAATTCCTAAATTCCTAGAGGTGTAAACATTTAGCAATCTGTGAAACCACAAGCGTTCACATATCTCAATAAATGATCTTGTAGGTGGCAAAACTGACAAACAATAGGACTCCCACATTCTAAAACCAACAAAAGAAATCTCAAGTGTGCCAGTTGCACGGGAAAGTCCGTGGCCTCACTCTCGTAGCACTGTGTGGACAACTCTTGCTTCTACTTTCCTGTCTTTCCAGGTAAAAATAAGAAACAGGAAGTCAATGGAAACATTACAGATTTTTTAATTTATTTGGACAAGAGAAACAAAAAGGCAGCGCCAGACCTGTGGGCAAAATGGCCTTTTGCACAGAATCTTTTGCTCACAGAACGCTGCTCTACATGCAGCTGGTGGACAAGTTTTGTTCAGGATTCTGCTTCCTGCCTCTCTGGGTTCCCTGGAGGGTGTGCATGGAAAACCTGGGATGGGCATTGCCTGCCTTGCACCTAAGCAAAGCAGGCTGGCTGATTCCCCTTAGGAACCTGGAGGACAAACAGAGGCTGACCTGAGGAATGTGCTGCTAATGGCTTCAGCCCAGTCACCGCAGGGAGATGCTCCTGGAGACCACTGCCACATCCTCAGTGTGAGTTCCAAGTGACAACAGGGCATGGCCAGCGAGGAGAGGACTGATGGGGTCATGGCAAGTTCTTGCTTTAGTGCACGAGATGTTTCAGAATTCACAAGCAGAGATTGTGAAGGCACTCGTCATGGACATAGCTTTTACCCTCACATTGTGTCTTGTTTGCACGGACTGGAAGCAATAAACACATTCAGGCACAAGCAGTCCCGAGGTGCAAATCCAACTGTCAGCCCAGCAGTCAGGGCCCTGAAAACGACTGAAGCTGACAGAACTTCTTGGCATCCAGACAGAAAATCCATGGCCTTTGGGTCTGCACGACCAGCTTTAACCCTGCTGGGGCTCCCTGAGCCATGCCACAGGTATGGCAGCGAGGTGTCTGCAGCCAGCTGGGGAACTGCTGCAACAGAGGGAGAGAAGGAGAAAGCTCCAGGGAGAACTTAGAGAATCTTTCAGTACCTACAGGTATTGGAGAGGGACTTTGGACAGGGGCATGGAGTGACAGGACAAGGGGGAATGGCTTCAAGCTGAAGAAGGGCAGATTTACACTGGGCATTAGGAAGAAACTCTCCTTTGTGAGGGTGGTGAGGCCCTGGCACGGGATGCCCAGAAAACCTGTGGCTTCTCCATCCCTGGAAGTGTCCAAGGCCAGGCTGGACGGGACTTGGAGCAACCTGGTCTCGCAGAAGGTGTCCCTGCTCATGGCAGAGTGAGTGTAATGGGATGATCTTTAAGGTCCCTTCCAACCCAACCCATTCTGTGGTTCCATGATTCTGTACCTGGAATTACCTCTTCCCCAACATAAAGCCATGACATGTTCAGTGAAAGGAAACGGGAGGGGGTAAGGGAGAGAGGAGGGAGAGAGGAGGGAGCAGAACTTGCCCAGCATCTGGCCCTCGTGAGTGACTGACACGGGCTGCATCACCGCAGCCCCTGACTTGTGCTGCTGTTCAGCGACTGTGAAAACCCAAGCGTCCGGAGCAGCCCGCAGCTCGTCACGCACCTGAGCTCTGCCGCTCCACGGCTACAACTACAAGCCCCAAAGGCTCGGGCTGCCGGAGCGAGGCCGGCCAAGCGGATTCTTACAGCAGCCGGCAGCCCCAGCCCGGGGTGCCGGGGCATTGCCCGGGGCAGGGGCCCAGCGATGCCGAGGGGCAGCGCTGCGATGGCCCCGTGTGCCCGCCGGGACCGCCGGTGCCCCCGCGGGACATCCCCGGGCCGGCCCCTCCCGCCCCCCGCTCGGCGCGGCCCCGGCCCCGGTCCTACCTCCAGCAGCTGGACGTAGCTGGCCGGGAACCAGCCGCGCAGCCCGTCCTCCTTCTGCCCTTCCCACCAGCCGCCGTCTGGCACCTGCAGCACCGTGATCAGCTCTCCCGCCGCGAAGCGC
>VZRR01007492.1:0-43808 GCA_013398015.1 Oreocharis arfaki | reverse complement strand
GAGACAGGCACGGACAGACGGACACGGACGGACAGACACACGGACACACACACTCGTCAGTCTCATAGCGAATCACCAGTCTGTATAGTCACTGAAGCAGCACCCAGGTTTATTTTATATATATATAAACATATATGTTTATATATTTATGTATATATAAATACAATTTCTCACAGCTTCACNGAGACAGGCACGGACAGACGGACACGGACGGACAGACACACGGACACACACACTCGTCAGTCTCATAGCGAATCACCAGTCTGTATAGTCACTGAAGCAGCACCCAGGTTTATTTTATATATATATAAACATATATGTTTATATATTTATGTATATATAAATACAATTTCTCACAGCTTCACCTTCAGGTTGGCTAAATAGATCAGTTACACACATGCACACACCCAGCTACTTGAAGAAAGTAATGGATATCTGGTGGACACACAGAAGTCTCTATCAGGAGGGAGCCTGCTGCAGCTCTGGTCAGGAACCTCATTTCTCTGATTTCTAAATATAGAAAAAAGGAAGATAATGTAGAGGGTATTGGAGCAACTGAATTATTTGTGGTCTTGTTTCAGGTCTGTGACTGTTGCAAATGTTTTGCAATTTTAAAAGGAAGAAGTAACATCTCCCAACGGTGCTGAAAGACCTGGATTCTTAGAGTTGATCATATTTGATCTGACTCCTGTGAGGCACCAAAAGGACTTCCAAAACACACTGGTTTCGAGTAGGTGACAATGTCTGGCCTTTCTTTATGAGGACACTGCAGTGAAAGAGTGGGAGGGGTGCAGCTGTGGCTGAATTCTGGCTGTTTGGGCAGTGATCTTTGTGGCACCGCCTGCACAGGAAGGGTCCCTGTCCGCAGCCCTCCAACTCACCTGGCCCTCAATATCACGGCTTTTGGCTCGCAGCTTGTTAACCTGACCCTCAGCAATATCAGCTCGTTCTTTCGCCTCCTCCAGCTCGTGCTGGGCCTTGCGGCATCGCGAGAGGTTCATGTTGGCCTGCTCCTCCTGAAAGTCAGACAGCGTTGTCTCAAATGAAGCTGCCCTGTGGCCACTGACACCTGTGGCTGTGCCACACCGACATCACCTGTGCTGGCCTCACAGGTACATCCCTGCACTGCCACTACTCTGGGCATTTATATCCAGTGCCATCCCACCCCTCGGGGGCAGAACAACTACCCCGCTCAGTTCCAGATGGGAAAATTGGATTGTGTGGCTCCAAAAGTTATCCCTCCAAAGGGATAACCACAGCCACATCCACTCTGTTGTGAGGCATAAGTCTTCATAAGGTAAAAAATATTCGAAGTCGGTGGCCAAAGCTGCCCTTTCAAACTCAGTAGTCAATTATTTTAACGATCTAGGGAGCCCACGTTTCAGAAATCTCTACCCAGGCCCCACTGAAAAGAATCCTCCACTCACAGCTTCCTCAGCCTGCTTCTTGTAAGCTTTCACTTTTAACTGCAGCTTGTCCACCAGGTCCTGGAGCCGAAGAATATTTTTCTTATCTTCTTCAGACTGTAGGAAGTGAAAATCAAGTCAGCCTTGGAAGACGAACCAGGGTGATCCACGTAGGAGGGCAGAGGATTTGCAATACCTGGTAAGTGAGCTCCTTCAGCCTCCGTTCGTACTTGCGGGCTCCTTTCAGAGATTCTATTCCTCGTTTCTGCTCAGAGTGGAGCTCGTTTTCTAACTCATTAATCTGAAACACAGAATCACAGCAAGGATGGCAAGCTGCCCAGAGGGGCTGCTGGTCCTGCTGCAGTTCTGTGGGCTAAGGCTGCAGAGAGAGAGCAGGGCAGCTTCCTGCAGCTGCTCCTTGGGTCTAGACTAGCTAAAATATGCTCACCATGTTATGTTAGCGGTGACATAGTGTGTGAATCCATAGTTGTTTATAAAAGGAACTCAGCTGTGCATACCTGGAGCATTTCTGGTCAAAATTAGGCTTAAATCTATCAGAGGAGAGGAAATTGAAACAGGAGAGGGAGGGTTCTATGGTTGTTCAACAGGTAAATGGGGAAAATCTGTTTCATTTTCATCTTTCATTTGTTATCTTTGAGAGTGTCATATACTATTTAGGGACAGCCTGGAAACCTGGCTGCTGTCTGTTCCCTTTCTACTTGTCCAGCTTCCACAGGCACTAAATTAGAGATGTAAGGTGGCTTATCTATGCCTGTGCCCCTCTGTAAACCAGCTGATTTCTACTCCATTTTCTAACCTTCTACCAGCTCCTTCTACAGCTTTCCATGGCAGCAGGTTTCAGAATTTCACTGCCCACTCTGTAAAGTATTTATTTTTATTTATTTTAAAGGTGAAGATGTGCTGGTGTCTCCAAATGGCAGGGTCCTAGCCTTGTTTGTCAATACTCATAAAGCTTCATCTTGCACATCCTTCTTGAGCTGCAGAGCCCAGAACTGCACGTGGTATATTTATTACAGTGGCAAGAATATGTTGCCATACACCTCTGTCTTGTTCTCAATGCCTTCCCTAATGAAGCCCAGCTTTTCTTCTGTTTTAGGTTTTTGCTTCTATTGCACATTTAACAGCTTCTGAAGTCTGTCCATTACCAGTTCCAAGTCCATCCCCAAGTAAGCATGTTTTAAATTATTTTTCCCTAGATAAAATTACCATCTATGTCTTCCTGATGTCCATCTGCCCCCATTTTTGCCCGCTCAGTTTTTGTGAGGTCATTCTGAAGTTCGTCACCCACAGTGCCATGCTTGGCTACCCAGCATAGCTCTCATCAAACCTGCTGGGAGTACCTGGGGCTCTCCCTGTTTTCACCCTCCCAAGAGGTTCCAGCAACCAAGGGCCCAGTCAGAAACTTCACCTTCATCTACCCAAGTCTTCACCATACCCTGGCCTCCAGCTTCTGCAGTTGTTTCTTGCCTCCCTTCAGTGCCAGCTGCTCGGCCTCGTCCAGACGAAGCTGCAGGTCCTTCACAGTCTGTTCCAGGTTCTTCTTCATCCTCTCCAGGTGGGCACTGGTGTCCTGCTCCTTCTTCAGCTCTTCTGCCATCATGGCTGCCTGGTTGTGGAGCACGGTTGTGTTACAAACACCCCCATCCCAGCAGTTCTGTGTGCCTGGGAGCAAAGCCCAGCTTCGCACAGGTGAGAGACTCTGCACGTTCCCAGGCAGTGCCCATGGCCCTGCCGAGGCTCTGTCAGACAAACAGCATCACTCCTTCTCAAAGTCTGTATTTCTAAAACTGCTCCACCTTAGGGAACACACAGGGTTGATATAAAGAAAAGAAAAAGCGCGTGCAAACGGCTCGGTACAAAAGTTCTATTTTCTAAGTAACTCAGAATTGAAGTATCTCAAAGCATCACCCACTGGCATTTTGCATCTCTGGGCTTCCTTGTGATTTTGGGTGTCTGGCTGTTTGGTGCCTAAATTTGCCAAAGTCAGGCTTCTGCCAATGAGATGACCCTGCGTGGCTCTAACTGCACTGGAAAGCTTATTCCTGCTGAGATCCTCAGAACCTGGGACAGATAGCTGTCACCAAAGTGGCAGAGCAAAGAGGTCAGGGATCCTGCAGCACTGCTGCTCGTGGGCAATCAGGACTAAACACTGGTGCACCAGGGCTTGATGCAATAATGTCACCATTTTCTGTTTAATTTTCGTATACGTTTCCTAGATGCTCCTAGGCATTGCTACTTCTGATAATGTGGAACCTGTAGCCTTATTTAAATTAAACATTTATATTCTCTCTTTTTATTTCTCACATGTCTAGCATTTGTGTAGAATTCTGTATGATTTTAGTCCTAATTTCTGCTTTTCTGCGCTGTGTCTCACAGGCCTTTGTTTCAAATGACTCTTTTTCTATTACAGTTTTGCCACCATCTGTCCTATCCTGTCTATTGCATTTACTCTGGAAGCAAAAGTGAGTGAGTATGGAGAAGGGGAGAGAGAATGCCTCTCCAATACAGACAGCTAGCAGGACATGAGGACCCTTTCTGAAGGGGTCTTCTGCGACAAGCAGTAGGGAAATGGCTGCATGAGGCCCACGTGGGAGGGATTGTGTGCCACAGGTATTTTCTGGTGAAGAATTGCTTCTCCTCCATCTGACTGCTGCCTTTTTAGAGTGTAAAACTGACTGTGGTAGTACAAAATGGGAGGGAGGCAAGCAAGAGGACTCACGTCTGTGATTGCTTTCTTTGCTTTCTCCTCTGCATTTCTGGCTTCCTGAATGCTGTCTTCAACTTCAGTCTGTAGATGAGTTATGTCCACTTCCAGTCTCTTCTTGGTGTTGAGGAGGCTTGTGTTCTGTGGGGACAGTCGGCAGACAGGTCATTCCCACCCCATTTATGCCACTCCCACATGCCTGTAGCAATCTCCTGTACCAGGAGATGCCAAATACCTGTGAGTGGAGCAGCTGAACTCTCTCACTGGC
This sequence comes from Oreocharis arfaki, assembly GCA_013398015.1. Lineage (NCBI taxonomy): Eukaryota > Metazoa > Chordata > Aves > Passeriformes > Paramythiidae > Oreocharis > Oreocharis arfaki. The sequence continues at coordinate 39,409 of VZRR01007492.1, read as the reverse complement.
ATCCGTGAGCTCCTGCTCGGAAACCCTGCGGGCTCGCTCCGTCTGCTCCATGGCAGCTCGCATCTCCTCCATTTCTGTTGTCATCAGATTGTTCCTGCGCTCCACGATAGCAAGCTGCTCTTTCAGGTCATCATTCTCCCTCAAGGCATCATCTAAATGGAGCTGGGAATCCTTGAAAGGTGAAAGCACCGTGAGACCCAAAAGCAAGCAGAGGGGATGGCAGAGACCCGCGGGACAGGAGCCTTGTGGTCCCTACCTTGAGCTGCCCTTGCACAGCTTTAAGGTGCTTCTGTGCCTCTGCTGCCTGGCAGTTGGCATGGCTCAGCTGTATTTCCATGTCGTTCAGATCTCCTTCCATCTTCTTTTTCAGCCTCAAAGCATCATTTCTGCTTCTGACCTCAGCATCCAGCATGGTCTGCATAGACTCTAATACCCTCTGGTGGTTCCTCTTCAGCTGTTGAATTTCCTCGTCTTTCTCTGCAGTCCTTCTATCGACATCTGACTTCACCTGGTTCAGCTCCAGCTGAACACGTAAGATTTTTCCCTCTTCATGCTCTAAAGAGCCCTGTCAGGGTTGAAATATTATCATTTGTCTCTGTAATGTCCATTGCTGGGAAATGCCCATGCAGAAATGTGACCCTTGGCAGCTGGGGGGGGCAGGTGTATTTGCCTTACCGTGGACCTTTAGAGAAGACCAAGCACTGAAAAAGCTTTCCATGGGAGCAAATTCAAACAGATGGTGCAAAATCAGCTCAATTTTGGACTGGGACTGAGGGATTTTTGTGCATGATAGCACAGCAAGGAATGCCACACTGGTATGGCAGAGGAACAGTCCCTGTGCTTTTTGGTCTGTCTGTGCTGTCTTACTGGACCTTTGGGACAGTTTCAGGATAAGAAGGAATATAAAATATACACTCAAATTTTCTCTGTTCTTGATTTCTCTAAAAGCAAGCCCCTTATTGAGGACACTTGCCTCTGCTTCTTCTAATGCTGCTTGCAGGTCACACTTTTCTTGCTCAATTTGCTTCTTTGCTTTCTCCAGCCCATGATTTGCTTTTCCAGACTCAGCAATCTGTTCAGTCAGATCAGAAATTTCCTCTGAAACCAGAAAACACACACTCAGCTCCTCTCAGCCAGTGTGATCAGTGGCACCTGCAATTGCTCTTTGGCAGTGGGAGTGACAGAAGAGGCTCTGATGTAGTGGGATGTAACAGTGAGAAGAAATAATGCATCTTGTCTTGTGTGCAATCTTTATTCCTGATAACCTGCACATCCCAGTTCGGTGTGCAATTTGAAAATGAGAGGGACCAATTGGGGTGAGCTCAGAAAATAATGTCAACTTCCTCTGGGTAGTGAAATTACATCTCCAGAGACAGTTGTGTTTGATTCATCTCTTTATCCTTAGATAATCCCCAGCGATCACTCAGTTCACAAAAAGGGTCTGAGTTCTGTACTTCCTTTATATAATTAGTTTGCTTATTAAATGCCAATCCATCGTGCCACAGCTGCATGATCCTCCGAAAATCAGGAGACAGACAACAGCCCTCCAGTTTTTTTCTTGTGGCAGTGACTGAAGTAATCTGAAAAAACTGAGTATCATCATAATTTCTACGGTATGTCTTTTCAGTTAACTTGGTCCTCATCTATGCATAGGATTAGGATGGTGTGAAGGAGGGGGAACATCCTGAGGAAGCAGGATTCTGCAATGAGCTGTAAGCGTGTGCTTGGGGGTGACTTTATGACCAGCTGAACAGGAAAGAAAGTCACCACCTTTGTGAGAAAATCATAAAGAGCAAAACCCTGCGGAGAGGCAGAGCTCAGGTAGCCCAGAAATGTGAAAGCATCTAAGGGCTCGTGGTGAATCTAAGCTGCCAGACACGTGAACTTACGCTGGAGGTTCTTGTTCTCCCGCCTGACAGTCTCAGCCTGGTCAAGCATTTCCTCATAGGCATTCTTCATCCGGAAGATCTCGGTGCTGAGAGAGCGAGACTCCTTCTGGGCAGCCTCCAGCTCAGTCTGACTCTCCTGGTACTTCTGCTTCCATTCAGCCAGGATCTGGAGCGACAGGAGAACGGCCCATTCTGAAACACTCCCATCTCTGCACCTTTATGTGGCAAGAACCCAAGAAGCCTGGCCTATCTTAACAGCCTTTTGCTTTGGAGTGCTCTCTGCCTGTGGCAATCAACTCCCTGAGATGCATACTCTGGTTGTTTTGGTGGAATCTACTTAAATTTGCCTCTTTAACCAACGCTAGTGCATGTCCCAAGCTGTGAGGCAGGAGTTTGGTTTGACACCAGCCCAGACATAATAAGGATGTGTGAGACTTCAAAGTGTTGCAGGAGCCAGTCCTGGACTAAGCCCACCAAGAAAGATCATTCTCTACCAATTCCCTCCTGAGTTTGATACTGCAGACCTGTAAGATGCTTTTTTAGCACAGTCTTTTCACTCACACAAGGCTAGGCCAAGACACAGGGCTGTGCAACATCACTTGGTCCAACAGTGCAGATTCTTGTAAATGTTAGTAAGGGCAGTGAAGGCTGGAACTTCTCATGAGCCTGAGGCTCTGCCTAACCCCAAGGTTAGGCTAGCAGCCTAGCACCAGGGCTTGTTAGCTTGCATGTGAGTACTCAGTCTGTTTGACCAGTCTCCCTTGTGAAGACTTCATGCTTTTTTAAATTATCAGAAGGCTACTTTATTATTTGCTGTGGTCACCTGGGTTACTTACACAGTGACTTTACCATATGTCTCATTATGGGGTCCTTACCATAACTTTGCCTTGGTTAAGATGCAGTTTATTTTACTGTGAGTGCAGAACTTCGATAATTTCAGAATTTGTCTTGTCCTGCCAAGTATCTAATGATCTTTAGTTCTGGCATGGTCGTTTGAACACACCTTGTCAAAATTCCTCTGCTTTTTATCAAATGCTGCACAGACTGCATTTGACCTCTCCACGTCAATCATGAGGTCATCCACTTCCCCCTGCAGCTTCTGCTTTGTCTTCTCCAGTGAAGCACACTTTGCATTGACAGCCTCAATCTGCTCCTCTGATTCCTGCAGGCGCTGGGCCAGCTTCTTCCTGCAGGATGGGACATGCAGCACTGAGAAAAGGAAAACTCTGACCTTCTCAGAAAATGGACATGAAAAGAGTTTGGGATGGGAAAGATGGGTGAAGAGAGCAACATAGGATGTTGTGGTGCCAGGAGCCTGGGGTGGCACAGCGCTCTGAAGTGGTGCATGGAATGGGAGAATACGTACCCAAATATGTACTGTACCAGCGTGGAGAGGGACCAGAAATATGCTTTCAATACTGACAGTGTAAAGAATGTGCCTTTTCAACTCCTGTGAGTAACCCAATGCACTGGAATTCTCCTTTATGCAGACACCTCTAAGCCTCTACCCCTACTCCTCCTTCAAGTATCTACTCACTCCCCTTTTCACTTCTAATACTTTACAAAGCACACTGCTCTGCACATTCCCAGTACAAGAATATTCTGGTTTCCTTCAGTTCTTCACTCATTATGCTTAAATATCCTCCTCCTTGCTCCAAGCCATCCCTCCATCCACGTACTTGGCCTCCTCGAGCTCCTCCGTGCGCTGAATCGCGTCCGTCTCGTATTTGGTTCTCCACTGGGCCACTTCGCTGTTGGCCTTGGACAGGGCTCGCTGCAGCTCCCCCTTGGCCTCCTGCTCCTCCTCATATTGTTCCCGGAGCAAGTCACAGTCGTGGCGAGCGGACTGCAGGGCGTGGGCCAGGGCGTTCTTGGCCTTGGGAGTTAAAATTACACAGATAGTATAAAAATTACACACTAACAGAATTTGTGACTGGATGTTTTTCCTGTGGTTTGATAAAATATTCTTATCTCCCTGTCCATGTGCTGCGGTTGCTAGAGAAACAGAAGGAGCAGAATGAGTAACATCAGGGACTCTGTGTTTCAGACTTGATGTTGTTATCGAGTCTGGGTGCTTGCCTATCTTGTCTGGGATAACACTTCTCAAACACATCTGCACCAAGTGTTTCAGGCAAAGGCAAAACAAATCCATCAACAGGCAAGGTGCAAGCACTCCTGCTCCTTTTCCTTTTTTTTGGCTGCTGCTGTTTGCTTTGCCTTGGGGATTTCCAGTAGCAGTACCAGGTATGGGCACAGAGCTCCTTTCATTCACTTCTCTCATGTTTCTAAACTTCAGAAGGCATGATGAGAAGGGCTTAAACTGCCTTGCTTATTTAATTTTTAATGTCTCCTCTCTGTGTTGTATTCCAAGGCAAAATTCAAAATTTTCACTGTTCTGATGTCTCTTCTCTGAGGAGAAATCTAATTTATTTTTTTAGCACATTGATTTATTTTAAAATTTGTTGTTCCAAATGAAAGCAAGTCACCTTATTTTCTTCCTCTAGCTGTCTCTTCAGCTCTTCAGTCTGCTGAGTGAAAGTATGTTTGCCTCGAGTTAACTGAGAAATCAAGGACTCCTTCTCCTCCAGTTGCCGAGTAAGTTCACCTAATGAGAAAAAGGTGATTTTTTTAGACAGAGATATGAGACATAAAACAAATGAATGAGAGCAGCTAGCCACGTGGAAAGTGATTACAAGATATAATGTGGTAAATTGAAGGGAGAGTAGTAATTGCATTCCCAGCGATGGGAAAAGCTGTTGAAGAGAAATGCTGTGCCCAAAAAAAGAAGATGAAGTGACCACAAACTCACACGTTCATTTTGCCTGACAGTACTCCTGGTTTGGCTTTCTGTTTGCTTGGGCAGAGTTTCCATGACTGCCACCAGGGGGAGATTCTACATTCTGAGTTTTGTTCAGATCACCGAGTGATGGATATGATACAAAACACACGGGCATTCAGGCAGCGTATTTAAAGTGCTTGACGCTGGAGTATTGCATTTCATCAGGGGACGTACCGTTCTCAGTCTGCAGGCGCGTCTTCTGTGTGTTCAGATCGTTAATTAGCCGCACGTGCTCATCATCTTTGGCTCTGACTTCACTGAACTGGTCTTCAAGAGCTCGGCACATCTTTTCCAGATTGCTCTGTGAAGAGATAGAAGCAGATCCCTCAGCTCATCTAGCCGTTCAGAAGAACGATGCTAACGATGAGAAATACTTCTTCCTGTGCAGCAACCTTGGCCTTGGAGACAGACTCCATGTTGCTGGCCAAGTCATCAATCTCCATCTTCAGCTCACTCTTCTCCTTCTCCAGCTTCTGCTTCACGCGTTGCAGGTTGTCGATCTGCTCCCCCAGCTCAGCTGTGCTGTCCGCGTGCTTCTTGCGCAGGGCGGCAGCCGTGGCTTCGTGCTGCAGCGTGGCCTCTTCCAGGTCACGGCGCATCTTCTGGAATTCTGCCTCACGCTTCTTGTTCATCTCCACCTGAGCTGCTGTCGCCCCTCCTGCTTCTTCCAGGCGCCCACTGATCTCCTCCAGCTCCCTGGACAGGTCAACTCTCTGCTTTTCGGACTTGGCACGGATAGCACGCTCGGCCTCAATTTCTTCCTCCAGCTCCTCTATCCGAGCCTGCGAGAGTTAATTGGTTAAAAGCTGGCTTTTGAATGGGCAGCTTTAAAATTATCGCTAAGGAATAAAGAGCAAGCATTCGCATCCATTAATGCAAGCATAGAAAGAGAAGTACCACTGGAAATTTCACTGTATTGTGTCCTAGGACAGGTAATACTCAGTTTTGGAACAACAGTGAATGTAAAATCTGATACTTTATTTTATGTTATAGCTCACAACGGATTTATTATTTTGTGAAGGCTTTAGAACGGCACTTTCCTGAAGAAATAGAGGGAGTGTCACTGGAAAATGTAAAGGAATGTGAATTTCTTAGAAATTTCCCAGAAGTCGGGCCAAAACAAAGCAGTGGCCTTTCTCCATCATCAAACAGGATGGAAGGAACTTCAAGATGAGCAATCATGGGATAATAGCACTGAAGAGAGCTGTCTTCCTGGCTCCGCATTTAGGAGGTGATCTTTGTCCTGACCATGACACTTTATGTCACATTTTGTTGTTTTCTTAAAGAAGCAATTCTTGGTGGCTGCATATCTGTGGCACTTTCAAAGCCTGCCACAATGTTCACTTAAGAAATTTCCTGCATAGTCATGTATGATTAAAGGCCAGAGTTTCTGTAAAAGTGCCCTGAGATGGGCACAGCACCCAGAGTCCCATATTAATGGTTTTATTCATGTGAGGGGAAATATTTTTGTAGAATGGTCTAAGAATAAATACCAATTAATTCTAAGAAATTTGTGCTTACTACTAAAATTATTAATTTTTATTTAATTATTATTCTACACTTTACCTGAATCTCCTTAATTTTCTTTTGCAGCTGAGAACTTTGAGCCTGCTCATCTTCAATTTTACTTTGCAGCTGGCTAATTTCGAAATCCTTTCTGTTAAAGAACAAGAAGGCAAATGCAATATGGTTAAGATAAAACATGAATTTCAGAATTCAGAGCATAAGAAGTCAGTGTAATACTTCTTTAGCCTGTCATCCATTTGTTGCTTATCATTTTCCAGATCCATGATGGAATCCTGAGACATTTTCAGATCACCCTCCAGTTTTCTCTTTGCTCTCTCAAGGTCCATTCGCAGCTTCTTCTCTTGTTCCAGAGAAGCTTCAAGCTAAAACACATAAAACCTACTTTGAAATACATAAATTATACTTTGAAAGTAACTATCCTTTAAAAATCTAACTAAGTTGGAAATTGATGAATAGAGAAAATAATCAGGAAATAATCTCCATCTGTGCTGCACTCTCACCTTGAGACCAGTGGTGATTTGGTTTCAGACTTTGAGCTGTCCACAGCTTGGCTGTGCACAGTTGAAATCCCAGTTTTTGAAAAAAACAGAAATTAAAATTTCCCAGTAGCTGCAGTTTCTAGCATATGGACTGCTAAATATGGACAAACTCCCAGTATTCAGAACTTCCTGGAGTATATGCACACACAAATAACTCTGCAGCAACCTTCAAACTGTCACGGGTCTCCTGCTTCAGCTAATGGGTTAAATCAGATCATGAAAGTCTACAGTGCTGAAACACCAGGAGATGAACATGAAAGATGTGCTGGATTCCACAATTCCCTGTCAATTAGCAATGTTTTATTAGCTGAAATTATTAGAGCTGGCTTATCTGCTTTAGGTGTTGCTTACACTCCCAACTACAGATTTCTGGGCTACTGTAATCTGTCCCAGTGTATGTATACACAACCCAAAAACCTTTACTTACGTCATCTACTTGCTGCTCCAGTTTGGTCTTGGCTTTGGTGAGGGTGCTGACTTTGTCTTCCTCAACTTGCAAGTCATCCAGTGTCTGCTGGTGGGCTTCCTGGAGGGCTTTTTTCTCCTTAGTGAGTTTAGAAATGTTTTCATCCAGAGCTGCCATCTCTTCGGTGAGATTCTTTACCTGTCAGACAGCCAGCATCCATCCCATGAGGGGATGCCTTGAGAAACGGCAGGCTGAGAACACAGTGAGTGCATCCTTGCAAAACCTTGCCTGCATGTAGTCAAAATGCTCTCTGCAGAATGTTTAATGTCTATTGTAAAGAGGGCAGCAGCATATATCATGCCTGAGAGCCTCATCTCTCTGGTCCTGCGATGGTAGGGATTCCTGCTTTAGTTGTTTTAGATCCCCAGCCCTATCCTACTAAATTTTGTAGTGAAACATGCTAGATTTTCACTTGCATCTGCAAGTTTTTCCCCTTGGGATTTACAAAAGCCCTCTGAGTAGCTCTTGCTCAAGGAATGTCTTTCCTGCATAGGATGTACTTGCCACGAAACCAGCTGTAAATTCTCAGCAAGTCAGGTTCTTTAAAAAGAGGTGATCGCAAAAGTGAAACAAACCATGATAACATGGCAAAGAACCTTAACAGAAACAATTCTGTCAGCTGATTAAGTGGAAATGCCTCTCTCCTATGCATTGGACACATCTCACTTCTATTCAGAGCACTTATAAGCGACTGCAATTTTCCACAAAACTGACAAGCTGTATGGGAGCACTGCCTGGGGAAGAATGATTCCCTGATTCCTCTGTCACCTTATTCTCTGTCGCATGCTTCTCCTTTTCCACTTTAGCCAGAGTCATCTCAAGGTCATCAATATCTTTCTTCAGCTCTGAGCACTCATCTTCAAGTTTCCTCTTCTTTGCTGTCAGTTCAGCATTTGTCTCTTCTTCATCCTCCAGTCTTTCATTTAGTTCTTTAATTTTAGCTTCTAGCTGGATTTTACTTTTAATGAGTCCTTCACATCTCTCTTCAGCATCAGCTAGATTTTCACTCTCCTGTCAGAATACATTGAAGGTGCATTATATTTATCATAAAAAATGGCAAAAGACAGTTAAGACCCTTGGTGAGTGAAACAATACAGGGTTTATTTTGAAACTCAACTGATTCGAAAGCACGTGGCAAGAAGTGACAGGTCCACTTGCACCAGACTTCTCTTGGCCATATGAAATTTTATTCCTTTTTAGAACCTGACAGGTGCAATTTCAGTCTCTGTTCAGCAGTATTCCAGGGAAAAGCAGTTTGCACAGTTTCAGTCCTGCCTCTGACAGAAAAGCACTCCTGCCCTGGCTCTGTATTACAATGGCAGCAGATGTGGAAATGGCCTATACTTCATCCAGAATCAGACACCACTGTGAGGAGCACCTTATATACACTGTGGAATGTCTGATTCTTCCACTGGTGATTGCTGTTGGAACTTTCTGTATTCCTGCTTTGCACCTTGCCTAGGTGTAAGTGACATGACTGGACACAAAGCAGTGGGGGCTTTGTCCCTATTACGTGCCTGTTTATAGAGGACAATGAAAAAGAGGAGAAAAAGTGCAGCAGAGGAAGTGGAGTGAATCTCACAGGTTACTCACAGACTGAACCTGAAGCTGCAGGTCATTTTTCTCTTGCAACAAGGTCACCATTTTCTCCTCCAGCTCCTTCCGCTTTGCTTCAGACTTCGCAAGCTCTTCCTTGGTTTTCTCAAACTCCTCCTTCATGTTGGCCATTTCCTTCTCAGACTCTGCACTCTTCAGCAAGGGCTTGATCTTGAAGAACAGCTTCATCCATGGCCAGTGTTTGACATTCATGAATGCACGAATGTTGTACTGGATGATGTAAATAGATTCTCTGAAAACACATGAAAATGGTTTATGAGGGTGGTGAGACTTGAGCTGGAAACACGCTCTGATTATTTGCCACACAGAGTCAGCATTTACCCCAAGAACTTTTGCATGAGACTTTTTCCTTCACCTCCCTTGCTTTTATTAAAGAGTCATTTTGAGGCCCTTACTGCAGAATGGTTGGCTCAGTAGCTTGACTAATATCTATTGTCTGAATATATGAGGAAGAAATACTACAAAACAGACAGACTTCTCTGGCATATTGACTGGGAACCTCTGAGACTTTCCTCAGTCTCAAGGGAAACACAAGTGCTCAGGTAAATACCAGAGTGAAAACTGATATCCTTGAAGTACTTCTCCTAAGATTACAAATCTGGAAATTAATGTCAATTGTAGGAACAGCAGATTGATGCTCTTTGGGTCACTCAAAATACCATATTAGAAATTATTAAACTGCAAAAATGAAAAAGGAAACACTTCTATGGTATTGAATGCAAAGGATATTGTTAATGCCCATAATGCAAAGGGACATTAGACAATTCCTTGCAGAGAAATTCAGTAAGAGTTATTGAATTCTTAGAAACTATGCCTGGCTCAGGAAACACTTGAGCTAAATATATGCTGCAGAGTATTACAGATAGAAGCAATTGTTTGGCAGAGTGTCCTGTATATTTATGCAAGCCTTGCTCCCCCTAAAACTTTCACTTGTCATCAACATTCAAGAAGGTTTGCTTGTCCTGCCCAGTGCTGTCACTCCTGAATCCTAATTTTACATGATTCATCCCTCAAAGGGTGAATGAAAAGCTGAAGGGCATGTGGAATAGTTGAAAGCACAGAGTACTTCTCTGTACAAGCTAGGATTGCTCATCTTAAATGATGGAGCCAGGAAAGGAAATTAAAGGAAGGGAGAGCAGAGAAGGATTATACATCATTCCTTACAAAATCAATGGGATCCATTTAAATGATGAGACAACGTTGAAAACAGACAAACCTTAGCCCTTGTTCAGTTGGCTGTCTCTGTCACAGGGTTCTTTAAAGGCTGAAAGCAGTGAGTGCACTCCTGAAGGAAAGGTTCCTTGTTAAATACTAAGTATTGTGGTCCAGCTGCATGGTCCCACTGCCAAACAGCCACTGCCAGAATGTGTGAGACTGTCAGGAGGAAGCTGATTGATTGTACTTGCTCAGTTCCCCAGTGATTTCTAAGGTTCTTTCCCAAGGACAGCTTTTTTGCCTGAGACAATGTACTACACTGATGGACCTTTGGTCTGACACAGTACAAGTGCTGGTATTTTCTTGTATTACCTTCTTTCATTCATCTTTTTAAATTCAGTTCTCATGAGGTACCCTCTGCACATCGCTTGTGTCCGAGTGATGAGGCTCACAAGCTTCTCATCCCTCATCTCTTCTAGGAGTCCCAGGAGACCTGCCTTGAAGAACACCTAGAACATAGAAAAGGGTCAAACAGTTTGAGGCTTAGGCAGATACATGGCCTTTGACAGGTAAATGCAGGGCAGTATGAGGTAGTTTAGGAAAAATGCCTGCAAGGGAAAGGTTTAAGAGCTAGGGAAATTTTCTGTCAGTATTTCAATCAATCTTGTTCCTGTGATTCATGATGAGTCGCTCTCAGTTAGGTGTATGACCTAACCATATCATTGCAGTGTTATTTGATGTCTGCTCCAGTGTAGTTTATGGAAAATTTAGCTCATCCCTGGAGGTGTCCAAAGCCAGGCTGGACAGGGCTTGGAGCAACCTGGGACAGTGGAAGGTGTCCCTGCCCATGGCAGAGTGGTTGGAACCAGATTATCTTTAAGGTCCCTTCCAACCCAAACCATTCTGTGATTCTGTGATTCTGTGTCTGTTCAGTAATGTAGGCAATTGGTTTGTGTCCAGAGATGGCAATGACTGGGTTGTGCTGACCAAAGAACCATGTCTCACCTAACAGTGCTTTGGATACGGAAAACAGACTTTGTGTGCTTAAATCCCCTGAATAGTAGGACTGTCCAGACTTGTCTGAGCCCATCTAACCTGCACTGATATAGATATGTTCAACTGGCTTGAGAAGGAAGCAGCAGAAAATCTAGTCGCAGCTATGCTGGGTCATTCTGGGAGTGTGGTGTTCCCAGGGCTGGCAGTGCTGCCCCTCACACGAGAACCACGCAAGTTCTCTGGACTCCTTCTTGCTGGTGGTGTACTCTGTTTATGATCATCATGAGGGCTGATTTAGTATGCAAGAAATGCTTTCAACAAACCAATTATTTTGCTTAATTATACCTACTGCTCCAGAAGGACTTTACCTTGGTGTGGCCAAATTTATATTGGTTGTGGTCAACATCAATGGAGGAAAGAAGCTTTTCCGAAGCCTTTTTGCTGTCAATGAATTGGCCTTCTGGAATGGCTGAGGCGTTAAGGATCTTGTACCTGTGGTGAGACAGGTTGGAAGAACTGGCTGAAAAGAGGGTGAGGAAAATAGGATCCCTTGTATGTCATGAAATACATGAAAACTGAGCTGCCTGAAAGCGGCTGAATATGTCACCTGAAATCTAGACAGTGTTTGGTTGAACAAAACATGATGAAAAGGGGGCACATCTACTCTTTAGAGGAACCTGTTGGTTGTGTAACAACACAGTGTGCTGTTACCTACAAAACTAAGGCACATGCTTAAGAGTGTCTGCAGGTCCAGGAATTAGGAAGAGCAGAGGACATGACAACCTCTTCTCAACTCATTGCATTGATCAGAGGCATGCTACTCAAATTAAAGTTAAAGATTAATTAAAACTAGTGACAAAGATCAGCTATATTCCAAAGGGTAGGCAGATCTTGCACAGCTCAGTCTCTGCAAGTCATACCACTGAATGCTTGAGTGGATTGAAAATGACATGGTATTAATGTGTAAGTGCTAACAGCAGTCTTAGCATTTCGTGAGGTAGCGAAATGATTAAGGTAATCCTGGGTCATGGACAGGACCACCTAATCCTTCTAAAGGGCTTTCTTCAGATACACCAATGTGGATGTGTGCGCTGGACCACTTCTTATTCTCAAGTCTGCCTTGAAAAAGAATATGTAAAATCACGACAGTGATAATAGTGCAGTCTCTATTTTTGGCTTCCATTATCATCCCTAAAGCACTTTGTGGTTCTGGACCATGCCCATTATGGATGGATTCTTGCATCTGTCACTTCAAATTAAAATTTGATGATTGAGACTAGCTGATCCCTTACTGAACATCAGGTTGCAGGGCATTTTCAGAGAGATCTTGGGTCCTTTTCACACCAGTGCATCATGGAAGATGCTACACTTAACAATGACAGCAGACAGTTGTGATTTAGCACTCTATGGTAACTGAGCCCACATGAACCAGTTTAGTTGTCTCCATTTTAAAGATGAAGAAAACAAGGGCAGAGACAGAGCACTGCGAGGAGGCTCATGTGGATTGACTTTGTATCTGTACTCTGGAAGACTTCAAAGAGTAGTCTACAGTGGCACCTTATTCATTACACTGCAAGTGTTTTGCATCTCTTTGAATCATCAGGCCTTGGCTTCAGTTTAGAAATTATACTGGTTCTGATGTATCAAGAGATCTCTGGTCTGGTCAGAGAGGGAACACTGGAGTGACCTCAAAATGATATTAATGACTTGGTTCCCTCCAGTGCCACTGATCTCGTCTGATTGGGAAAGTGTCTCTCCATGGTGCCACCAGATGTGTCACCTGAGCTGTGTGTTTACTGAGGCCTTTTCTGGACAGACAGTAATTAACAACTGAGGACCTACCGTTGCTTAAAGTCCGCATAAAGGATTCTGCTTGGAAACCCCTTCCTGCAAATTCGGATGCCTTCCAGAACCCCGTTGCACCGCAGCTGATGCATCACCAAGTAATGGTCCATTGCACCTTAAACAAAAGACATCCATCATGATTCCATTTTTATTCCAAGGCATCTTCATATGTATTAGCATTCCTGAATGATCTCTTTCTTTCTTTCTTTTTTTTTTCCTTTCTTTTTTTTAAATTCAAGCAGGTCTTGATTAAAGATGCAGGAAGTGCAGACAGAACATGCCTTCAATTCATACGAGTCGTGGAGAGTTGCATCAGTGAGCTTTGCTAGGAATGCAAGGCTTAGCAGTGCTTGTGAAAAGGCATCAGGCCACATTTCTCAAAAAATGGCAGGATGGTGCTTTAGGAGACCAACTGAAATATCTTCAACAGCATCAGCCTCCTCACTGGATGTAGGCAAAGGTGGCACAGTGTAGTGTAGTGCAATCCCAAAAAGGGATTTTCTGATGCTGTTACCCACAGCAGACAATTTCACCAGCTGTAATCAAACCCATCTTTATCACCCTCAGTTCTGTACACACATTAAGCAAAGATGGGTAACTGTTGTGGACCGTGTTCAGTCACAGTAGACAACACAAAAAAGTTCCCCTTGTTACTGTCTTGAAGGCCAACCCCCAAAAAGGCTTCACATGCAGAGGGAGCTATTTGAGACATTGGTGTGGAAGCTTAACAAGCCAACTCCTGTCAGCCCCATGTCTTCAGAATACAATGATGGACTTACCAGGTGTCTTGGTCTCGTTAGGAATCAGGCAACGCACAAAGTGAGGATGGGTGCTTCTCAGGTTAGTCATCAACTTGTTCAGGTTTTCCTGTGGTAGAATAAAACGGGTTTCAGCTTCAAGCTGCAAAGCTTTTGCATTCTTATTTATTTTCAGGGAGTTGTAGAATCACAGAATGATTTGGCTTGGAAGAAGCCTTCGAAGATCATCAAGCCCAGCATCCCTGTCCTAGGCAGGGACACCTTCCACTATCCCAGGCTGCTCCAAGCCCCGTCCAATCTGGCCATAAACACTTCCAGGGATGGAGCAGCCACAGCTTCTCTGGCCAACCTGTGCCAGGGCCTCACCACTCTCAGAGGGAAAAAAATTTTTTTCTTATATCCAATTTAAAGCTACCCTCTTCCCGTTTAAAATCGTTGCCTTTTGTCCTGTTGCTTCAGGCCCTGGTAAAAAGTCTTTCCTGTCTTTCTGATAAGCCCCTTTTTACATATTTAAAAACCAGAATAAGGTGTCCCTGGAATCTTCTCTTCCCTAGGCTGAGCAACCCCATGTCTCTGAGCCTTTTTGCTAGGATAGGTGTTCCAGCCCTCAGATCATTTTGTGGAAGCATGGCTCATGTAAAAAGAAATTCACATACCCTGAACACAGCAGACACTGTCTGGAAAGAGCCTCCCTTCTTCTTAGCACCCTTCTTGCCACCACCACCACCACCACTGTCACCTTGGAAGAAGCAGATGGGAGGCCCATGTCTCTGATAAGCAGTACGTTTTGCAGGCCTCACCTTCTTCCTTTACTTGGCCATGGACAAATAAAATACTGGATTTTAAATACTGACACACAGCTCCCTGAGAGTTTAGTGAACTGCTGCTAGGTAGCTGCTCATCAGTTGATCAGTGGGTGGTATATTTGGTCTCAAATGCAAGACTTGGGTTGCATCACGGTGTATGTGGCTTTGCTGGTATGGAAGAACATTTTGGCCTGATGTAAGTTTCCTGACAGCATGCTCTGTGCTGCTGGTCACATATTGCTTTCACTATTACACAAAGTCCCATCTTAAATTTTTTTTTAATTAGGTGAAAGACCACAAGAATGTGACTCAGCACCAGGCATCCATTTATCAGTGCAAGGAAGTCTTCTATATAAAAATCTCCTGATCCAGTATTCTAGGTGAAGAATACAGTTCTCTTCTGGGTTATGGCAGGAAGCGAATTTTAGTCTCAGGAATACAAGTCCAAGCACCTCAGCATCTTTCCACATTTGCTACACCCGTGAAGCCAATTAGATCAAGACTTATATGGAGTCTTTGTGCTCCAAACTTCACACCTTATCCAAAATTATATTTGCATAACCTTTCTTTTTCTTGCCTTCCTGATATTGATCTTACCTTCAAGGTTCACAGCTGCCTCATGCCCACTATCTCCTGGGGGCTTGCTCAGACATGCTGGTGTGTGAGCCAAGCTGTACCTCAGGGAAGCCCCTTGCACTGTCTTTTGAGCCTCAGACCCTGTGGACCATAAGTCTGACGGACTTAACTACTTGACTGTCATTGACTTGATTACTGCTGTACACTGCCTCTGCTTTTTTGCCCAGCATCCAGGCTACCAGAATATTGGAGTTTTTTTGGTAGAAATCTGAGTGGCCGTTTTTGGTAAGGCAGACCTACTGACCTTGATTTTTGCCTTATTGGTCATCACCAAAACAGCACCTACCTGTTTCTGCACCAGCGTAGTTAGAAAAAAGGAAGGACAGCAGCTTCACAGATGATTTCTGGTACAGCCCAATGACGGTTTCATTCAGAGGGTCCTTGTTCTTCTCCAGCCAGCCAGTGATGTTGTAGTCCACTGTTCCAGCATAGTGCACCAGGGAGAAGTGGGCCTCAGCCTTGCCTTTGGCAGGCTTGGGCTTCTGGAAGTTGTTGGACTTGCCCAGGTGCTGGTCATAGAGCTTGTTCTTGAAAGAGGTGTCAGTTGCCTTGGGGAACATGCACTCCTCTTCCAGGATGGAGAAGATGCCCATGGGCTGGGAGAAATATGAATACATAAAGAAAGTAAGTTGTGGGGAGGGGAGTCATGACTGCAAGGACTAAGACTTGAAGTTCACCTCACTGTTAAAGGCAGTTGTTAAAGCCAACAAATGAACACTGTGTAGGCTTTCTCCCTTCCACCCCAGCCATGTTGTTCAGGAAACCATTGTTTGTGCAGAGACAGCCTGTTGTTCCAAAAGCTTTATGAGTTTTATAAGCTGCCTATTTTGATGTGAGAAGGTAATTCAACAGTAATGCATCATTTTATCAAGAAAATGAACTAAAATAATCGATCATGAAAGAAATATGCTCTCCTACAGTGAAAAGATTTCTTCCACCTTCTCAATGAGCTCAATGCAGGCAGCCAGGTCCATGCCAAAGTCAATGAACTCCCATTCAATTCCCTCCTTCTTGTACTCCTCCTGCTCCAGCACGAACATGTGGTGGTTGAAGAACTGTTGCAGTTTCTCATTGGTGAAGTTGATGCACAGCTGCTCCAGGCTGTTGAACTACAAATTCAAAATACAAAAAAAAAAAAAAATGCCAGTAAGTTTCAGGCAGTCCTCAGCAGGCAAGCATACCTACAGTAACTCACATCAAANCAAAAAAAAAAAAAAAATGCCAGTAAGTTTCAGGCAGTCCTCAGCGGGCAAGCATACCTACAGTAACTCACATCAAAGATCTCAAAGCCAGCAATGTCCAGGACACCAATGAAATGCTGTCTGGGCTGTTTTGTATCCAGCTGTTGGTTGATGCGAACAACCACACAGGAACATCTTCTCATAGACTGATTTGGCCAATGCACCCACTGAATTGTACACCTGTAAGAAGCACAGCCACAGCAGTAACAAACGTTGAGTTAGCTTTAAAGTTGAAAGAACATGCTGAAGAAATTGAAAAGCTGAGGAGCTGTTTATGTACCTGTTGGACATTTTGTCCTTTAGTTACGTATTCATTCCCAACTTTCACCCTGGGGTAGCATAAAGCCTTGAGCAAATCAGCAGAATTCAGACCCATCAGGTAGCCAGCTTTGTCAGCCACTAGGATCAGAGACAGCAAATGAGTTCAGTAGAGACAAAGAAAGGTGTCCTGGTCCTTTGGGATGCTTCTGTTACAAGGAGCCTACTTTTGGTGCAACTCAAATGGATCTATTGTCAAGAGAAGCTTCTCTCCAGACTCATGGAGAATATTCCCCCTGCTCCAAAGGCAATATCTCAGCTGCAACGCAATCCTGTGTCCATGCCTGGAGGGCCACAGCAATGCTTATGACTTGTGTCTTTCTGTTTCCTTGCAGAGCATAAATTAAATCACTGACTTTGTGAAACTTGAAACAATCTTTGAAAAAAATTAGTTTCTGGAAAGGAAAATAATTTTCAAAGTGTTGGGCACTTTCTGGGGTGGGGTTGCTAGCTCTCTGCTGGTGCAGCTCACAAGCAAACTCTGCAGTCAGCCCTACCTTCTGTGCCGTCCGGCTCCGCCTGCTCCTCCCGCTGCTTCTGCTTGAATTTCATGTTCCCATAGTGCATGACGGCCCCTGTCAGCTTGTAGATCCCCACCTTCTCATCAGGGCTGAAGCCCAGGATGTCCACAGCATTCTGCAGAGGCAACAGGCAGGCTGGGAAAGCACAAAGGCTGAAGCACAAGGGGCAGGCGGGGTTTCTGTCCCTGCCTGTGCTGAGCATGTCCAGCACCGTCCAGGTCCAGTGGCAGTGGGCAGCAGAGCCCAGTGCTGGGCCTGGCCGGCCAGGTCTCCCTGGCTGCAGCTGGACTGGCTGCAGGGCTGCTCTGCTCTACTCACATCTGTCGCCAGCAGCTCCTCGCTGTCGTCAATGCTGGCAACCGTGACTTCTCCTTGGCTCACATAGAGGAAGTCATAGGGGTTGGTGGAGATAAGGAGGAGATCTGCAGGGATGGGGGTCACCTTTAGTGGCACTGGGGCAGGTCACAGGGGGAAGGGAAAGCACTCACTGAGCCAAGCCCAGCACTGCTGGCACTCACCAATGAGCTCCGGCTTCTTGTTGGACATTATCTGGTAAAAAATGTGATAGCTCCTTTCACTAGACAGCTGAAAAGTGACTCTGGATTTCTCCAGGAGATCTAACCAAAAGAGAGGGGCTGTTAGTCTCCTGATAAATTGAGATTGCAAACGCCTAAATTCAGCTTGCACTGACTTGCTCCAACTCACAGGTTTCGATATCTGCAGAGGCCAGCTTGCCAGTTGGTCCGAAGTGGATCCGGATGAATTTTCCCTATCAAGCAGTGCAGATCAAACCATTGGTTATGACAATCATTGAATAAGACTTGCACTAAATATCTTCATTCCAACAAATCTGCAATGAACTCACAAAGCGTGAGGAGTTGTCATTCCTCACAGTCTTGGCATTGCCAAAAGCCTCCAGCAGTGGGTTGGCCTGGATGATTTGATCCTCCAGAGTTCCCTAGTTACAGAAGAAAATGCTTCTTATCACACTTTACTACTTAGTAAATAACAAATATTGCAAAAGGGATATTGACAGATAATTTTTACATATCACATGTGATTTGCACCTAAAAATTAGCAGAGTTCTTAAGCACTCATCAGCCAACACTCATGGATATTGCCATTGGTTTCAAAGGGAAGAGTGCTGAAAGATCTGTGTTTTGCTTGCTTCTTGTATCTGATACCACGTGTTGGATATCACATGTGAAGTCACTGCAGTGAAGTTCAGGGCATTTGAAACCTGTGTGAGAGGTGTTTCCACCTCTCCTGCACACCTCTCCTGTTCCTGTTTACAAAGGCCTTGACAGCTAAAGAAAATGTGAGAACTCTGGAAATTTTTTTTTAAGGTTTCTCAAGCCCACGACACACAGGAAGAAGTACAGACTTCAGTAGGAAACACCTACCAAGGGAGAATGTAAAACGTTGCAGTTGCACTCAAACAACAGCAGCCTTTCAGGATGCAGCAATACAGTTCTCAGCATGCTTTGCTGACTGGGACATGGACAAAGCCTGACACTCAAATACCAAACTTAGATAGCCAGAGAACAGACACTCTTCAATTTTTTTTTTTTTTCTGCTGCATTACTGCACAAGGAGTAATCAGCATGTAAAGTTTTGGCACTGTGTTGTATCTCTCTTGGTAGGTGCAGAAATGTGGAAGGAAAAAAGCTTCTGTGACATTATGTCTCTCCTTTTCCGTGCAATACAGTCCAGGAAGCAGAGTCACAAGTGTGACTCTAGCAAAGTCAGGACTGATCCTACCCAATCAGGGCATGAAAGCATTGCCTGGGATAATTTCCAGGACAGATGGAAAACAAAGAATAATTTTTTTTTTGAAAAGATAAATTGGTTTAGATCAGATGAAAGGTGAGTGGAACTGTTTCAGTTACTGCATCTTTGTGCGTGTGGTGCTCAATGCAGCCTTGAACATGAACAGGGGAGAGGGACTGCCGTTCCCAGCGCTGTCTGCAGAGGGCACAGCAGGTTTAAATTAGATTTTGTTAGTCCACCGTGAAGACGGACCTCTAAAATTAAGGCAACACAGTAGCATATGAAGCTCTATATCTTTCTTAAAAATAAAAAATCCTAAATCCATAGAATAATGCCCTCTCACATGTATCTTTCAGCTTTCTTAGTGACAAAGAGAGAAGAGAAGAGAAGAGAAGAGAAGAGAAGAGAAGAGAAGAGAAGAGAAGAGAAGAGAAGAGAAGAGAAGAGAAGAGAAGAGAAGAGAAGAGAAGAGAAGAGAAGAGAAGAGAAGAGAAGAGAAGAGAAGAGAAGAGAAGAGAAGAGAAGAGAAGAGAAGAGAAGAGAAGAGAAGAGAAGAGAAGAGAAGAGAAGAGAAGAGAAGAGAAGAGAAGAGAAGAGAAGAGAAGAGAAGAGAAGAGAAGAGAAGAGAAGAGAAGAGAAGAGAAGAGAAGAGAAGAGAAGAGAAGAGAAGAGAAGAGAAGAGAAGAGAAGAGAAGAGAAGAGAAGAGAAGAGAAGAGAAGAGAAGAGAAGAGAAGAGAAGAGAAGAGAAGAGAAGAGAAGAGAAGAGAAGAGAAGAGAAGAGAAGAGAAGAGAAGAGAAGAGAAGAGAAGAGAAGAGAAGAGAAGAGAAGAGAAGAGAAGAGAAGAGAAGAGAAGAGAAGAGAAGAGAAGAGAAGAGAAGAGAAGAGAAGAGAAGAGAAGAGAAGAGAAGAGAAGAGAAGAGAAGAGAAGAGAAGAGAAGAGAAGAGAAGAGAAGAGAAGAGAAGAGAAGAGAAGAGAAGAGAAGAGAAGAGAAGAGAAGAGAAGAGAAGAGAAGAGAAGAGAAGAGAAGAGAAGAGAAGAGAAGAGAAGAGAAGAGAAGAGAAGAGAAGAGAAGAGAAGAGAAGAGAAGAGAAGAGAAGAGAAGAGAAGAGAAGAGAAGAGAAAAGAAGAGGTGTCAGTGCAGCTGGCTACACCAACACCAAGCCTCTTTGGAGTGCACAGCTGTAACCAGGGAACTAAAACAGGAGCACTGTACATGGATAACAGCGTGGAAGAAGACATGGCAATTCTTTACACAAGTTCATTCTGGAGTCCTGTCTACAGGCTGGGTGACAAAGTGCTGGAGGCTGAGACCATATTTTGGGGAAATGCTGCTACACCCTTCCCTTACTCCTGTGCCATTGCCTGGCATCTGATTTCAGCTTGTATCTGCCATTGGATGCTGGGCTACACAGAACCATAACCTGAGTGTTTCATTTAATGCTCTTATAAAGAAGAACATACTATTGCCACAGAGATTGGAATGCTAAAAAAGTAGAGTATTCTGTGAATCCTCAGAAGAGGGTAGAACAGATTACTGTCAGTCTGAGAGCCAGGTGATTTTCCTTCTGTCACACACGGTCTGTACATGTCTCAGCTGTCCTGAAGCCTTTCTGAGATCAGCCCTGGCATAGTGAGCAGCTGATGAAAGCTGAGCCCAGGAGATTCTAACATGGTGCTGATGGAAAGGGTGCTTGTGATGAACTTGCCTTGGCCATAACAACCCATCAATCACAGACACCTGCCTCTGGGTGAAGGAATATTCAGCCTTGGAATCTCCTTAAGCTGCCCTATGCCCTTGGGTACTCAAATAACATGCTGACACATGCCACATGCTTTGATGAGCATCCCACAGGCTGTGGTGGCACACACTTGTGCCACAAGGGTGTTCGTTGCTTGCTCTGTGATGGAGAACGAAGCCTGTGCCTTGCAAATGCACCAGTGGGCTCAGATTGCAACAGCTGTGCTGCTCAGCAAAGGGACATCGAGGCATGCACTTTCTTTTCTGCAAGGATCTTTTCTGAGGTTACTTTCTGACTGTCAGGCAAGTGGTCCCAGCTGTCCCAGATCCATCCCTTTTCTCACACTGTCCCTCAGGGCTGTTCTGTTGACCACAGACAGAAAAACCAGCCAGTGGAAACTACTGCCTGATGCGATTCAAATGATGCTTAACTTCAGCACAACCACTCTGGAGTCCAGAGTTCCTGCACTTCCCCTGTCAATAGGAATGAACCAAGGACCAGGAATGGCACAGCCATGTGCCAGTGGGAACTGACTGCTCTCTTTTCACGTGCAGCCACTCAGGTGCTGTGGATGTGTCTGATCTCAGAGGACACTGATGGATAGATGCATAGATGGACAGTCAGCACAGAGAAAGTTGCTGTCTGACATTGTTCCCCTCTTTGGTAAAGACCCCCCTGTGTTAATGGAGGCTTGGGCCTTTCCTACATTGGCAAAATGGTTTTATAAGCAAGAGTTCAGCAGATTGGAGGCTGGGCAGCAAGGGGTAAACGAGCATAGGTGTGCTTGGCTTGTGCATCCTGACTGTCTTCTCAGCTGCACAACACTTTCTGCTTTTAGATAGTCCTGCAACCCCAAAATGCACATTGGTACTTTCTCCTCAGCAGGCACAGTGTGGGCAAACACTAGAAGGAGGAGCTGATGTCATACCTGCATTTTGCCGGGCTGTGGATCTTTCTTCTTCTCACCAGTGACTGCAATTGTTGCAAAGTACTGGATGACACGCTTTGTGTTCACAGTCTTCCCGGCACCGGATTCTCCGCTGTTGAAACAAAAATGTTAATTATTACAGGAAACAGGAAACACTATCGCTTGCCTGTCAGCTTTGTCGCTCATACCGAAACATACTCACGTGATAAGGATTGACTGGTTGTGACGATCTGAAAACAAAAATCACAGAAAGAGCTGTTCAGATGAGATGTGGAGGGCATCAGTTCCTCAGATACAACTAACTGACTTCAAGGGAAAGAACTGTGTTATATCAGTATTTATCACTTTCTTACAAGATAAGATAAATGATGCATTAATATACATTAACATGCATCTGGACTTTTTTTTTTTTTTTGTACAGACAGGGATGAAGTACCCCCAAATTTAACTTCAAGCAGTGATTCTTTACAAGGCTTCCCACTTACTATTTGTTTTCTTTTATGTATAAACCTTGGCTTAAATACTGTTCCATTGTACTCAGATTATTTGCTGTGTTTCTTCTTTAACATTTCTTTAAATTCCTTACAAGGAGAGGGGACACGAAACCATACAGCCAGCTATTTCTTTTCCTTCATTGTCTGATAGCACAGAGATCATTATGATTTTCACAGTCTGATCTCGCATTGTGCTGTAGGACTATGGGACCACTGTGTAGAACCTAAAATGCCTGAACTATCAAGAGTTCCTCAACCAAATAGCCATCCCTACGTATATCAGGGTTTTCCACTCTTGCCAAGTAACTCACCAGTGAGCATGAACTGATAGGCGTTGTCAGAGATGGAGAAGATGTGTGGAGGGGCCTCCTGGCGCTTCTTGCCTCGGTAGCCAGTCACCACCTCAGGGTTGTACACCGGCAGCCACTTGTAGGGGTTGACGGTGACGCAGAAGAGACCCGAGTAGGTCTGCAAGGAAGGGACACAGCACGTTGGCTTCCCCTGAGCCTGGCCCAGCAGTTCCTGCCGCTGCCCAAAGGAAGCTGCTGCTGCCACTTACGTAGATCATCCAGGCTGCGTAACGCTCTTTGAGGTTGTACAGCACAGCGGGTTCGTGGAGGTGGGTCATCATGGCCATGTCCTCGATTTTATCAAATTTGGGAGGGTTCATGGGAAAGACTTCATCGTCCTTCACAGTCACAGTCTAGCAAAAAAAAAGAAGGGAACGACACGAGAAATCTAAAACAGGGAACTGCCTGAACTGGAGGATCACATAGGAGTAACAGTCGGTATCACTTACTGTGTCATCATGTTTTTTAACGGTGACTTTGCCACCTTCTTTGCTCTGTATGGTACCTTTCACATACATTTGCTTATCATCTACTACAAAACAGGCTGTCTTGGCATCAAAAGGGCGATTCTGGGCTTCAATTCTCTCCTTCTCTGGCTTCCGTAAATAGGGAGCAGCTTCCCCAAAGATTGCCATCTCTGCATCTGAGCTCATGTCTGCAGTTGCTCTGGAGAAATACAGAAGAGTTGCAGAAAATCTGTGCATTTGTAATTGACATTTATCCAGACAGTGGTCATGCTCAATGACTAATAGGAAGAGGAGGACTAATCAGGCACCTAACTTCTGTCCGAATTTTAATTATCCACTGAAGTGCTAATAAAGAAAGTTCATTTTGTAGACAGAGATGTATTGGCTTTGAAGACATCCCCCTTAAATAGGCGTATGTGCCCAAGTGAGAGCAGAGAGAATGCCAAGCTAGAAGTCTTCAAAAGCTGGTCCTGCTCTGTCTTCACCTGCTGTTCACTGACCTGCACAGCCACATCCATCTCAGAGCCACATGCACAAAGCCACTGAGACTATTTCATTGGACATCTAAAAATTTAGGCAGGGGACAAGGCCATTCTGAACTTTGTTTGGGTTCCAGTGCCCGTACAATAAACCGAAGTCAGTACCTAATTTTCTAGACTTTGCCCCAGAGGAAACTAACACTTGAATATCACTTTGAGCCTCCTCTCCGAACACAACCTCAGGCTTCCAGCAGTTGTGCAGATGGCAGGGGATGAACTTAAATAATCTATAAACCCCAGAATTCAAGGTTACACCACAAAAAGCCATTACTGTCTCTGTCTATCATGCCCTCCTGACTAAGGTTGACCATCTGTAATTTTCTTTCCCGGTACATGGAGTGTTCCTCCAAGAACTGTGACTATTGCTCATGTCGGTTAAAATATCATATATCCTTTACAGTGATGCTGCTTCTACATCACTGTCTTTTGCACCTGCCCTTGCCATTGTCTGGGTGAGCTTTGCTTATTGCTCAGGATCAATTAGCAAAGCTATGTGTTATTTGTTAGACCCCTACCTTCAGAGAGCCCGCGAGGATATCTGTTTTCAGAACCTGTGTGGAATGGTTAAAGAAAGGACAGAGTTACAGCAAAACCAGTCCATTGTCTTGAGCATATGCCATATCAAACATTCCTACACCCTGTAGATAGCTGAGCTGCACACCGTGCCTTACAACTCCTGACTCAGAGCAAAATTCCACAGAGAGTCTTGTGTTCCTCCCTGCATTCCTGTGAGCTGCCTGAAGCAAATCTAACGTCCAGGAAAAAAATTAGCTAGTTTACATATATAATCCCAGTCAATTTCAACTGCCTTCATAGTCTTCCTGTGCCTTTCATAGCACTTGGAGGGAGCAAGGTTGGTAGAAGGCCCTTCCAAGGATTGGCATGCTATGACTCTTCTGCTTCTGCTTGTGCACCACACTGGAGTGGTTTGGGTCGTATAACCTTGACTTTGCATGGAAAGCATGACCTGGAATGTCAGAGGTGGGGAATGAGGAGAAAACACCCCTTCATATTCCACCTCTTTGGAGAGCTGTGGAGATGTCGTGGTCAGAGCACGAAGCAAGTGGGTGGCACTTACCGTGAGATGCTGAGGTAACAGATAATAAAGCTGCCTTCAGCTGCGGCTCTTTATACGTTACCTCCTGCCCACACAGCACTCGAGTGCTCTATTTTTGGTCAATAATAATTTACTCTTTAGTTGTAAACGTGTTGTAGCTCTGATCTCTCTGCTAATTACTCAGAGACAGGATTGGTTTAAGGTTGTATGGAGTCAGCTGCACTGACCTGTCCTTTTCACATTGATCTGTGCCAGGATGGAGGATGGAGGAACCCAAAGACAGCTCTGATAAAGCCGAATAAGGCAACACTTGGCTCTGCACTGTAAGGGTTTGGCTTAGTCAGCAGGATGGGATTTTTCTAACTGTGCACAATTATTTCTTAAAGGATATAATATTAATGGATGCCCTCCCATCCTCCCTGTTTATCTACACATGCTCCTAGATAAGAAGAAAGATCCATGGAGGCAAAAATTTTTATACCATTATGTGGGGCACTGGCAAGCCTGAAGCCAGCCTCAGTCTTAGGACAGAGTGAGACAACTGCCAGCTTATGGACCTCAAAAGAAACTTGCATTCCTGACCTGTAGGTTTGCAAGGCGTGCTCAAGGTCTGAGCCTGCAGAAAGGTGCCCGACTTTTGTGCCACTCCACTGTCCTGCGGAGGTTGTCATGGAGCAGGCTGGATGTCAAACCAGAGTAACTGCAAGTTGTTCTGTAAAGGAATGTGGAAGGAGAGTGTCTGCTCCTTTAAGGTTAGCTGTGTAAGGACTGGTTTTGACACTGCAAGGGACAGTAAGAAAGGAAGGAAGCCATAGCTGAGAACATACTGGGACACAAACCTGCCTGACAAATGGTAAGGGAGGAGGTGGTGTGAACCAAACCTGCTCAGTCACACTGCTTGGGGAAGGCATGTGAAAGCGTAAAAACATATATTCTAGCAAGCTTATCAAATCAGGAACCTTGTCTGTTGGGAAACTAAGGTAAAAGGGGAAACACTAAACAATGTATACAGAGAGATACAGGTCTGGCAAAACAAATACAGAGATAACAAGAAGAAACAAACCTCTGGCAGGCAAGAGGGCTGTGCTGGTATGCCCAGGAGAACCTGTGGGATGAGTGTGAGCGCTGTGTGTGTGAGCATCAAGCTGGACCAGCAGGCAAAGAGGATACTGTGAGGTGAGTCAGAGGGCTGGGTCTGAGCAGGGGCAGAGGAGCTGTGCTGGACCCAGAGGAGCTGCATACGTGCTTTGGAACCCAGTGAGCAGGTTTGTGTGACTGTGCTGGTGACTCCTGGTTCTGCCTGTCCCCAAGGAGGAGGGGACGTGTCTGTGCTTGAGTGATGGGGGTCCCCTTGATGGCACCGTGTGTAGCAGCTCTGTGCCCACTTGTGTCAGTGTCCTGTGTGTCTCTGTGTGTCCCTGGGACACGTGCTCAACTTTGCTACTGGATGAACACCCCAAAGTGACATCTGTGCCCCTCAGCCCGGGCAGAGTCGTTGGGTGCCTGGGCACCAGTGGCCAGGCAGCTTCACTGGGTTGGAGTGGCTGGAAGAGGGGGCTGTGTGTTCCAATGCCACATGGCCCATCACAGAGGTGCAGCAGTTCTGCAAACAGGTGTGGGAAGCTGAGGTTTTTTTGACAAGCATTTACTGGAACCCAGCTGTGTACCAGCTCCCTGGGTTAGGAGTGCACAGGTGGAGAAATTCACAAAAAGGGACTAGTTTGGCACAGTGATGGCTTTTGAGCCAGGATGTGCTGCCCAAGAAGTCACGAGTGTAGAGGAGGAAATGCCACTGTCAGGAATGCAGGAATCTCCCCAGCCAAGCACTGCTTGGCTCAGTGTTTTCAGAGGAATAGCTATTTTATCTGCATGATCTCTTCTAAATAGTGATGGCCAACTTAGACACCATTTCTGTGTGTAAAAATCTGCCTGGGATTAATTTTTTTGTCATGGGCATAATTTCATGTTTATTATTAGTAATTTAGTCTGCAGCTTTAATTAAAAGATAGTTACGGTGAGGAAAGCAAAGAGTTGATCTTTCCTTTCCTTCAATTTTCTTGAAGCTGCTCTGATATGAGGAAAAAAAACTCAAAATGTTCTGAGTTAGAACAAATATGAGAAAGCCAGAGACAAGCACAGCTCTGTAGAATCACCACCACAGAGATGTCCATTTATGCTGTTCGATCAGTAGCTGCTTGCTATAAAATATACAAGGAGGCCTTTGAATGAGGTTTAACACATAAAGCTGAACAGATTTCCTGAACAGTAGGTTACAAAGTCATCCCAAAGACTACCTTTTCTCCTTTTTCTGCTTTTTTTTTTTTCCCCTCAGAGTTAGAATTTCAGCAGAAAGGTTGAAAATGTTCATCTGTTCCCATGTGGGCCTAGGCTGGGAACCTGCTGAGAGCCAGACAACTACAGGAAAGGGAGCCTGGGATCTGCGTTCCCCAAGTAACAGTAAGAATTGATTTCAGGTCTCACACAGCTTGGGAAAATACTCTTACCACAAGATAATTTTGTCCAGGAGACGAGGTGGCAAAGTAGATTTGTCATCATTACCTCATTTTCCTTTATTTTAAGGCAGAAGAAGCATTTGTCAGAAAATTATTTAAACTTCAGGGGCCGTGAAATCTAACCACCTTTTTATGGAATGACCCAGTTCCCTGTGTGGGAAGAGATGGATTGTCAGATGCGTTGTTGTCATTGCTCCATGTTGGGGAACATCCTTGGTGCATTTACACAGATCTCCTTTGTGTCTCTGTGTGGATTCTGTTTGTTTTGGATTCTGTTCGGGGTGCCTACGATTTATTTACATTAGGAAGCAAAGGCATCTGTACTGGGCTCTGCGACAGAAAATGTTGAGATGCCTCCCATTTAGGCCTTTTCTCTTGTTTTTTGAGTCCTTTCTAGAATGTTTTTCAATACTTTTGTTACTTTTTTTAAAAAAATCTGAGTCATTGGCAGTCTTTTCCAGTCTGACCTGAAGTGTGAGCACAGACACTCTCTGGAATGACAATGACACCACTCAGATGTCAAGATAATATTTTTAGTGCGCTTTTCTTTGGTCCATTGCAATGTATCGAACATTTAAATTAGCTGTGCTGGTTTCAGCAGCAGAATTGCAGGCACTTTTCACATTTCAACAGTCCCAAGACCTGGTTTTGGTCCCCCACATCTCTATTACAGACCGTGTTCTCCATTATTTGCTATGTGCACTTATATTTGCATTTTAATTATGTGCATCTTTAGCTTAAGCATAAGCATACTGGAACCATGATTACTCTTTGTCAGAGACTATGTATATTTTTATATTTGATTCATCTAATTCTTTTGTAGTTAAAGTGATTTTACATTTTCTCCTGGGTAAAAACCAGTAAAACAGTATATAGTGAAGAACTAAACCTTTAGAACTGCACACCCATCCACTGGTGGTTTTTTGTGGTTGTTTTGACACATATCCATCCCCTTTTCTTCACAGATAATAATGTCTGACACTGTGTCTCTCAGAAAACCCCAAATGTCTCTACACCTCTGCACACTATTTATTGTGCTTCTGGAACACAGAAAATAAAACATCATTCCTTCCATGAAATTAAATAGTGGAGACATGTGTTGTACCAGCAGACTCACCTGCATGTTTTCTGTAAATTGTTATTGCTGGAGTTCTATAAATTCTCCTATTTGCAAATGTTGGTCAATCACAAACATCTTCAGGCGTTTTCATAATTCTGGCTTTGTCAAACTGTGTGACACACAAATGTCAGCCTGTCCAGCAGCTGAAAGGTTAGATAGCATGCTAAGCACAACCTGACAAATTTGTTTGGCTGGTTACCTAACGAATTCTTTGCTCTTTGTGGATGGCAGAGTGTTTGTTTCCTCTGTCCTGTGCTTCTGGCAAGACTCAGGGTACACAGCACACCTGTTCCTAGCACAGAATAGCTGTGATCCCATGACAGTTACCCAGTAACTTTTCCAGTGGATGCTCACAAAGAGATAATTTGACCAGTACAAGTGGTCAGGGAAGCAAGGCTTCCATAGCAGGTCCCCAAACCCCTGACAGATAAGCTGCTGTATCTGTGACTATCTGACACTTTGGGGACAGATGTACATTTTGGTCTAAACTAGTATGGCTATTCTCATGTTTCATGCCCAGCCCCCTTTCCCTGGGCCTTCAGGCAGATATGTGTTTGTTCCTGATACCATCACCTTTCAGACCTTTTATCACTCCATCTTAGCAGGTTATTGTGTTGTTACAGAACACCAAGGAGACTGAAAGGGGAAGAGGGGCAACTGCCTTCTTGTTGTCCCTCATCAGTTCAAAAAGCTTCTAAAAATGTAATTGTTTTTTGTGGATTTAGCCTCCATGTAGGAGTCTTCCATTACATCTGATGCAAAGTTGCCTGGCCTTTAAGGTCATTAATCTGCACTAGCAATTCTCTGTTTGGACTGTATCCTTCACTGCTCATGCAGGCCTCTGAAAGCCACAAAGATTCTCTATCATACACATTATTTGTGTTCATTCATGGCATAAAGCCTGTTCCCTGTGATTTAAATTATGTGTTTGCAAAGTTGTGGGGGGCTGGTTTTGGAGAAAAGGAGGAAAGGAGACACCATTCCCAAGGTGCATAACAGCCACATGACTCGCTGAGATTTATTGCCATGGTAACCCCATAGTTTAATCTGCTGGTGTCCTGTTTTATGGAAAGCTTTTTGGTGTTCAGTCTCCTATTCCATGGACAAAGAGCAAGAATTCCTCCATAGCTCCTCTCAGGTTGGACAGCATGACTGTCAGGCTTGAATGGTCAGTGTTGCCAGAAAAACTGCATATACATAGAGAGTTCTACCTCCAAATACATTTTTGATCTCATCAAATGTTCCTGCATTTGATAGAAACAAATGACTTGAGCTTTGGAAAGATGTACTTAGATCTTTTGAGCCTGTCTTTAAATGATATTGTTTTCTAATGAAGTACAAAGATAATTTACGTAAAAGGAAGAGAAAGATATCCTAAACTTGTCAAAAGTGTACGATATTTCATGCTGATTTTCTGCATCACTGAACATGAGTTTGACACTTCACCAAGGCCAAATAGAATTGATGAAAATCGTTGAGGGATTCCTTTCTAAAAATACATTTGCAAGCCTTTTTTTCACAGCTGTCACTTACCCCCAGCCTAGAAAAGCTTCTGTTGTAATAGTGGAACATGGGCACTGAAGATATCTTTCAGCTAACTACTGAACACTGCAAAATAGTCAGTGATATATACTGTATATTTGAGGGGAAAGGGGATGTCTATCCTAAATTTATATTTTTTTCTTCCCCCAGCATAAACCAGAGGCATGATCATATCTGCAGGTTGCTTCAGCAGTTGCAAAGCTGGCAGCAATCCATATTCCATGCAAGTTACTGACAAGAACTATTTATTACCCTGTGGACTGTGGGGCTATTTCAGCCTAAATGACAGATCTTCTGATTCCTTATGCCCTTTTGGAGGCAACCAAACTGAAAACAATTAATTACCAGGCTATTATTTGTACCTCGCCATTGTGAAGCCAAAAAAACCACTTTTCTTTTTCTTTTTTTTTTTTTTTTTTTTTTTTTTTAAATCCAAGCCATTCTGGTGGCAAAACCAGAAGTAGAGGCAGAAGCAATTGAAATGGTACATATTGTTTGCTCCCACTTACAGCTGATCTCATATCTGTACTGTTTCCTTGTGCAAGAGCAAATTATACTGCATATTTGGGATTTTATCTGGTAGCAGCAGAAAAAAACCCCATCTTGAAATAAAAATGGCTTGACTTCCACGCCAGAATTTTTCAGCTAATTAAATGTTGAGGATTGTACATTTTGCCTGTTGCCAAATAGACAACAGAAATAGTCAGTTACAAGTGGCCAAGACCAGAGGGTACTTACCCAAGGTTTCCATATAAACGTGGAGATGGAACATCTTGACTATTGAGTGTAGTGTGGGAGCTCTTACTAAAGCTGCCTTGCTTTTGGAGATCTGGAAGTTGTCTAGTAGAATGCTAATTTTTGAAAGGTGTTTCAGGGAATGGTGGCCCAGTGAATCTAGTGCCAATAGTAGGAAAAAGTAAAAGCTAATAATGATTAGAATTTGAGAACACAGTGATAAATAAACATACTGAGAAAAAACAGCGCTTTTAAGGGGAAGTAATATTCCACAAACTTAGTGGAGAATCAAAGATACGTGGATAGGTGGGAGAACCAGCTGGTACTGTCTTAATGAATATAAGCCATGTGAGAAGGTATATCACCTTTCTTAAAGAAGCTAAGTCTGTGTCTATGATGTTATATAAGCTAGTTTTGGGAAGTGATCCTGGACAAGGACAGGCTGATAATCCTGCTGCAGGCGTGTAAGTGTCCCTGGGGATGGTGTCTGAGTGCCCAAAGTGGCTTGATCTGAAGCAAATCCCAGGAGCAGCTTTTGGGAAGCTCAGTCCAGCAGCTCTATTTATGTATATATTGCACTAGGGCCCAGCACAGCCCTCCTGTCCTGCCCTCAAAGGGCATGGGATCCTCTTTGTCCTTGATGGACCTCACAGCCCTACTCAGCAATGTCCCCTCTACCCGTGCTGTCCTTCTGTGGAGAGCCTGCTGGCAGGTTATGAAACAGCCCTCGCTGTGTGCTGAGGAGGGATCACCAGGGCATCAGGAGGACCTTGCCTGGTGCTAAGGACTCCTCTGCTTTTTACAAAATACATTCTGCATCTGGGGCATCAACACTGTGCTTTGCCTGAGCTGTTTCAAAGCAGGCAGTAAATGCAGTGTGGAGAGGTGAACTCCTGTCACAGAGAGGTTGCTTCTCCCTTTTGCCTTCTGACTGCCCACACCAGCCTCACCTTTCACCTGCAGTCTTGCCAGCAGCGAGGTGCAGAGCCAGGTCACTGGGCTCCTATCAGGGCTCTGCTCCTTTCATGGCCACTCACCACTGCCTGGACAGTCATCCAGCCCAGAGCTACTTTCCAAGGCATCTCTGTGGAGCCAGCTGCTGCAAGGACTGCTACTTTCCTTGCTATGAAAATATCTGGGAGGATGGGCATAGGAAAAAGTGATGTATGTGAAATGTGCTATACTTCTCTAGTTTTCAAAACAAGCAGAGAACTCCATACTGTCCTTTTTTTCCACATTTAACAGGCAAGACCCTGCACCAACTCTTTTTAGCTACCTTCCCTGTCTTCTCAACTACAGTATTTTGAAGGAACTCCTGGATACTTTTGTAACAGCAATTCAGCAAGCTCAGGATTTTGGGGGACAATATAACGTGCTGGATCAGTTAACCTAAGAGTGGCATGATTGCTGCAGCTCCACGCCCTCAGGCCCAACCAGTGCCAAGACTGCAGGTGTGTTCCCAGCCAGGCATTTACACAGAACATGTGTGTGCACCCTGTGGGGGAACTGCACAGCCGTGCTCTGGCTAGAAGTCCACACACTCCCTGAAAGAAAGTGTTTATCTGCTTGACTCAGAGGCAGGAAAAAACCATCAAAAAAAAGTAGGAACTGAGACCCCAAAAACCTGAATAGTTCCTTGGCAGAGAAGAGGGTGTCTGAGCAAGCAGGCAAACATTAAAACAGGACTATCTGTGTGGGACAAAAGTTGCGTGCTGATTTGTCAAGTTTTTCTTTCTCCAAGAGGAACTCAGTATCAATCCTTTTCACAGGTGGCAATCAATCCCACAGACATCTTTTCTCAGGTGTCTGACATGTGACTCTGGGAATATTCTTGGAGATGTCATGACACTCAGCTAGGAATCCAATCAGGGCAAGCTGTACTGTAAAGCTGCAAAGTATTTATCAAAGCCTTGAAATTGGATGCTAAAAAGACTGACTACTTTTGACCTTGCTTACATATCAACGATGAAAGAATAATGTAAATTTTCATGTAACTGGATCGCTGCTCAAAAAATAGCTTTGGAAATTATATGAGTGAGTGTATGTATGCATCTATAAATACGTATCTGTGCACGTATATATACACACATAGATGTGTATGTATGCACAAACCACCTTCCCAGGCACATCTACAGGCTGTGTGAGCAATGAATCAACAGCAGCCCTGAGGAGGAGGAGGACTTGGGGGTGTTGGCTGACAAGAAGCCCAACATTCCCTGGCCCTGTGTGCTGGAACCCAGAAATCCCCTGTGTGCTGGGCTGAGCCCCCAGGGTGGGCAGCAGGGGAGGGAGGGAGGGGGGATTCTGCCCCTCTGCCCCTGTGCTCAGGTGAGACCCCACCTGCAGAGCTGCCTCAGCCCTGGGGCCCAGCACAGGAAGGGTGTGGAGCTACTGGAGCCAGTCCAGAAGAGGCCACGGAGATTCTCTAAGGGCTGGAGCCCCTCTGGAACCAGACTGGGAGAGCTGGAGGTGCTCTCCTGGAGAACAGAAGGCTCCAGGGAGACCTCAGAGCCCCTTCCAGTACCTAAAGGGGCTCCAGGAGAGATGGAGAGGGACTTTTTACAAGGGCCTGGAGAGACAGGGCAAGGGGGAATGGCTTCCCACCGAAAGAGAGTAGGTTTAGATTAGATATTAGGAAGAAGTTCTTCCCTGTGAGGGTGGTGAGGCCCTGGCACAGGCTGCCCAGAGAAGCTGTGGCTGTCCCATCTCTGGAAGTGTTCAAGGGCCAGGTTGGATGGGGCTTGGAGCAACCTGGGATAATGGAAGGTGTCCCTGATGTTACAGCCCATCCCAGGAAATGAGAGTAACTCAGGTTCTTGTTAATAGATCTCTCGGGGTGCATTTCTTGAAACGACACTGAACGATCAATGTGGTTTTTAAGAGGTGATCATGGATTTCTCTGATGTTTGCTGATACCCACAAACAATGAAACACCCCATTTTCAGTGAGGCCATGTTGGGTAAAGTTATGAGGATTATGCTGGAGACTTTATAGGAGGTGAGTGTCTGCCTGACCAGTTTAGAAGATTCAGGATAGCTTTGCAAACAGAATATAGACAACGGACGACTGACTGTATGAGGTTGCTGGTTATGCTGCCCTGGGAATGCTGGTTTGCACATCACTTTCACGAACAAAAGTTGAAAGCAGATCTCATTTTAGGTTTAAATGTCCTTTAAATTATGCTCCAAACTGGCTTGAAGGAGTGAAGAAGTTTAACTTGAAGTAAGATCTTGCAAAGAAGACGCAAGAATTCAAAGAATATTAAAAGATTAAGCAGGATTAGGAAGGAAGGTGTAATAAATTCTTATTCTTTGGGCAGAACATTTGAGATAATATCTATCGTATTCCTAAAGCAACAGTTATAAGTGATAATTACATTATTTTTCAGAGAAATAATGATTTTCTCAGCTAAGGAAACATTAGATGAAATTTCCTGGTGAGAACAAAGCAGGATGTCTGACTGGACCACTTTAAAAGTGGCTTGAAACACTTTGAAAATACCTGAAGCAAGATTTTTAATTGACTAAATAAGTTTAAGTAAGCAAGGAAAAATGTAAACCCTAGAAGAATTCAGGGTAATGATTAAAACGCAACACTCAACTTCTCATTATTAACACGGCATAAGCTCTACAATTTTTATTACGTAGGCATTACTCATCTAGAGATTAATGAAGGACAAAGCAGTGATTACAAAAGAAAAGTGATAGAATGTCACATTTTGTGCAATTCTCTCACTTCACAGCACTGGAGGCATTCACTCTTCACTTTCTGCCTTCTTGCCCATCTCGCGGCTCTTTGCTCGGAGCTTGTTGACCTGTGACTCTGCAATGTCAGCCCGCTCCTCGGCTTCCTCCAGCTCGTGCTGGATCTTGCGGAACTTGGAGAGGTTGACGTTGGACAGCTCCTCCTGGGGATAGGAAGAAACGTAAAGTAGGTTCTAAAACAATTCTACTGTAACACTGCCCTGTACATGCTGTGGCATTTTCGCTTTGAATAGTTAAAAAAAGATTAACCCCTAAGATTATGAGTTAGTATGTAATCCTCTCTAATATTTCTAGGGGGAATCCAAGCTAAACAATGGTCAGTAAGACATACCAAAAGTCCAGCTCTGGATATGAAGTGTTAGTGCACTCTGGAATTTTTGAATAATTATAGATAATTACAGTTATTACCATTAAATCATCTTTCAGTTATTTACTGCTTTAAAATGATATATTACAATTTTTGATGGTGATTTCCTTTTTTCTGCTAGGTTAAAATACAAAATAAAGCAAGTGAAAGGAAGCAGAAACCCACTACCACAATGTTGACCTGAGTTCAAACAGAGCTGCGCAGGGTAAAACATCAACACGGAATTCTACTTCCACTTTGATAAAGACTGACTGAACACAGTGATACTCACAGCCTCCTCAGCTTGTCTCTTGTAAGCTTTCACCTTAGTTTGCAGTTTGTCCACCAGATCCTGCAGCCTGAGAACGTTTTTCCTGTCTTCCTCAGACTAAAGAGAATAACAAGATAGAGAAGCTTCTCTTTTACCCTCCTCTACATAAAATAAAGAGTAACATTTCTAATTGACATTGCTGCCCAGTAAGACAGAAGTGATAAGCTGGATCTTCCTGACATGACTAGAAAGATACTAATCTTCTGGTGCTTTCATTCTCCTTTTTCTGTGTGACTCAGGACAGAGAGAAATCCCTCAGGGCTGTATTTTGGGTTCTGGGAATAAGAATGTATCAACACGAAGAAGCTTCCTGCCTTACCTGGTAGGTCAGTTCCTTCACCCTCCGCTCGTACTTGCGCACACCCTTCACGGCTTCAGCGCTGCGCTTCTGCTCAGCATCAACCTCCCCTTCCAGCTCCCGCACCTGCAAGGACAAGCCCAGCCCTGCAGCTTCCCTGCTAATGTCTCTGCAGGGACAGCCTCACTCACACACAGCCCCAGCCCTACACACCCTGGCCTCCAGCTTCTGGATCTGCTTCTTGCCTCCCTTCAGTGCCAGCTGCTCGGCCTCATCCAGACGGTGCTGCAGGTCCTTCACAGTCTGGTCCAGGTTCTTCTTCATCCTCTCCAGGTGGGCACTGGTGTCCTGCTCCTTCTTCAGCTCTTCTGCCATCATGGCCGCCTGATCAGAGCAAAGGGTCAAAGCCATTTTGGGGCTGGAGATATTTTGGGAAGAGTACATTGACCATCAGCAATGCCAGGAGTGTCCAACTCACATCTGTGATGGCCTTCTTGGCCTTCTCCTCAGCATTGCGGGCTTCCTGGATGGTATCCTCCATTTCACCCTGGATTTGGGCAATGTCCGTTTCCAGCTTCTTCTTGGTATTGATCAAGCTGGTGTTCTGTGGAGCAGCACCAGAGGTTTGTTTTTGTAACTTATTATTTGAAATCAAGAATATTAGAGGATTTTCAATAATTAAGACATAATTATGTGAAAAATCAATACTAGAGATTTTTCTAGTAAAATTCCTTA
The DNA here is from genome assembly GCA_013398015.1 of Oreocharis arfaki. Classification (NCBI taxonomy): domain Eukaryota; kingdom Metazoa; phylum Chordata; class Aves; order Passeriformes; family Paramythiidae; genus Oreocharis; species Oreocharis arfaki. The sequence goes on along the minus strand of VZRR01007492.1, from coordinate 3,525 downwards.
TCACTGGGGAAAAACCATTTTGTTTTGTTTTGTTTTTTTTGTTTTCAACAATTAATTTTATTAATTAGAAAAAGTCCTCAAAAATATAATCTGCCAAGGATTGGCACAGGAAAGTAACAGAGTTAGAAAAGTCAATGAAATGCCTCCTCTTCAGCATTAGGGAAGAGTAATCCACTCTCTGAAAAGAGGAACAATTTTGAATGTAGATAGGATGAATCCCTTCCAGAATTGTTCCATCGCTTGAAACTGCACACTTTCCATAGATTTCAGCACTTGACTGCTCAATGGCTGTTATGACACATAGCTCATGTCAAACTCTCCTTGATGATGCTAAATCAGAGCCAGGAGTTCATCCTCACTTTCTTGCTAGTAAAAAAGTACGCAAGGATTCCTCAGTGCTACATTTCAGCTGACAAGGAATGAATGTTGCTATGGTCTCAGAGTTCCATTGCCTGACTGCTCAGAGAACCTGGCATGCCCCTGTGAATAAAGTGTGTGAGGATGCAAGTAAGGTAGAAGCATGGGTGTCATTGTAGGCAGCCTGGGAAAACAACCAGCCCACACATTTGTTCAGCAAAGACATCTTTTAGTAATATGATGAATACTTCAGAAAAGAGGACTGTCTTCCTCCAAGTTGAGCCTCCAATGGTGACTGCAATAAAGCATAAAAGTGTTCTCCCTGTTACAGAGAGAGGCATTTCTCACCAAATGACCTCACCTGGCTATGGAGGAGCTGCACACGCTCACTGGCATCCATTAATTCCTGCTCAGCCACTTTCCTTGACCGCTCCGTCTGCTCCAGGGCTGCTCGGAGCTCCTCAACTTCAGCCTGCAGCAGGTTTGCCCTGCGCTCCACCATGGCCACCTGCTCCTTCAGGTCATCCTGTGTCCTGAGAGCATCGTCCAAATGGATCTGGGTGTCCTGTAGAGCCATTGAAAAAAATTATAAGCAGATTTAGAGCTGTTGTGGAATGAAAGTATCAACTAAGATACTTCTCTGTAGGCAATTTCAGTTCAACAGACCTTGAGCACTGCCTGGGTGTTTCTCAGGTTCTTCTGAGCCTCTGCAGCCTGGCGGTTGGCATGGCTCAGCTGGATTTCTATTTCATTCAGGTCTCCCTCCATCTTCTTCTTCAGCCTCAGGGCTTCATTCCTGCTCCTGATCTCAGCATCCAGAGTGCTCTGCATGGAGTCCACGACCCGGAGGTGGTTTCTCTTCATCTGTTCGATCTCCTCGTCTTTCTCTGCTATCTTCCTGTCAATCTCAGACTTCACTTGGTTGAGCTCAAGCTGCAGGCGCAGGATCTTCCCCTCCTCATGTTCCAGGGAGGCCTGGACAAGAAAAAATAAGAATATTTTTCATGTGACAGATGTTGAACCAAAAGCTCTGAGTAAAAAAGAGTGCTATGCTTAGATAATATCTCTAATTTTCTAAGACCTCTTCTCCTCTGTTGTGTGGGAATGAGATAAACAAGATAGAGATCTAAGACAAGTAAGAGAGCAATAAATAATGCTGTGTACCTCAGCTTCCTCCAGAGCAGCCTGGATTTCAGATTTCTCCTGCTCAATCTGCTTCTTGACTTTCTCCAGCTCATGAATCGCCTTTCCTCCTTCGGCAATCTGCTCCGTGAGGTCAGAAATCTCCTCTGTGGGAACAAAGAGCAATGGCATGGTCAGGCACAGAGCAGAATGGGAAGGGCCCTGTCCCACCAAGGTGACAGGCATCCTTGCAGACCTGCAGGCACAGACCCGTGAGCAATGGTGGTAATGGCTGATAGTGAGAAAGGCCAGTGAGGAGCAGAGGGCCAGGCACTTACGCTGCAGGTTCTTGTTCTCCCGCTTCATTGTCTCCAGGTGGTCCAAGGACTCCTCATAGGCATTCTTCATCTTGAACAGCTCCGTGCTGAGAGAGCGCGACTCCTTCTGCGAGGCCTCCAGCTCAGCCTGGGTCTCCTCATACTTCTGCTTCCATTCTGCCAGGATCTGAAGAGAAACGGGCTGTGAGTAGGGATGTGGCAATCCCGGGGGCATGCTCTGGCCAGGAGTCCTGGTGCTGGAGGCCAAAAGACCTTGTCAAAGTTCTTCTGCTTCTTATCCAGAGCAGCACAGGCAGCATTGGATCTCTCCACATCAAGCATCAGATCCTCCACTTCATTCTGCAGCCTCTGCTTTGTCTTTTCCAGGGAGGCACATTTGGCATTGACAGCCTCAACATGTTCCTCTGCATCCTGCAGGCGCTGTGCCAGCTTCTTCCTGAGAGGAGAGAAGCACAGTGCCACGTGAGGGCTTGGAAGGGCATCAGTTCTGTACTTTCATGAGAGGGCACTTCATCACTTTGGAGGATTTGAGCCAAGCACTTTTCACAGATACAAAGGGATCTGTCCTTTGCTGTGTTAAATCACCTATGGAGGACTAGACTTGTCTTAGCATTTCTAGCTCAAAGCCCATGTTTTCTCTTCCAATCTACACTTTTTCTCTCCCTCCCTCTCTCCCCTTTTTTTACAAAGACAGTGTATCCTTGCCTTCATCCCATTCTAGTCTTAACCCACTCTCAGAGATTCCAATTTCCCTTGACCAGTTTCCTCCCATCTTTTGCCATCCTGCTTCCCCACGTACTTGGCCTCCTCGAGCTCCTCCGTGCGCTGAATCGCGTCCGTCTCGTATTTGGTTCTCCACTGGGCCACTTCGCTGTTGGCCTTGGACAGGGCTCGCTGCAGCTCCCCCTTGGCCTCCTGCTCCTCCTCATATTGTTCCCGGAGCAAGTCACAGTCGTGGCGAGCGGACTGCAGGGCGTGGGCCAGGGCGTTCTTGGCCTTGGGGAAGAATAGCAATGTGACATGGAATGGAAAAATCCTTGGAAATCTCCTGACTGAAATGCTGATGGGCACTGATTCTGCTATGAGTAACAGCAAGATACTGAATGAAAATGGAAAGTCTGGGAATCTGCGGAACAATTAATACATAGACTGCAGGGAAAAAAACTAGTATGGGAAGGCTTGCACTGTGTTACCTAAGTGGTTTTTTCCTCCCTTTCATCTTGATTCTGTAATTTTGTATGTATCTGAAGCTCCTCCTAGACAGAAGGAATTCAGTGGACAACTCAGAATCTGGAGATCCTTCTTACCTTTATCTCTTCCTCTAGATGCCTTTTGAGTTCCTCGATCTGTTGGGTGAAAGCCTGTTTGCCTCTTGACAGCTGAGAAATCAGAGCATCTTTCTCATCTACCTGGCGTGAATATTCACCTGGGAGAGTTCAGATAAGGAAAAAACCTTGTTATGACTCATGTAAAAGTGTTAATCTTGATAATAAGTGCCCACATAAAAATTTTTGAGTTAAACAAAATTTTACTTCTCTCCTGGATTCCTAATCACTGATACCTACCCACATTTATCTTAAAGGCTAGAAATGACCCATCATGTGAAATCCAAATAGCCTCACTCTGCGTTTGCATTAAGCCTCGAGTTCACAGAATGAATACTACAGAGCCATCCAGAGGGATTATAGCCCATGGGAATCTCAGGAGG
>VZRR01007489.1:175160-189133 GCA_013398015.1 Oreocharis arfaki | reverse complement strand
TATATAATATATATTATATCTATTATATATTATGCATATATTATATCTATGTTATATATATATAGTATTACATAAAGTATTGCTGTATTTGCTAAGAGCTGCTAACAGACCTGGCCAAGAAGTTTTAACATACAGAAGGAAACACACACCCATTTCTTTGAAACCTCTTTTTCTACACTGTATAACATTCATGAGGGTTTTTACCTGACAAAGTAATTGGAAAAATGGGGTTTTTTTAGCGATTAGAAAAAGCTTCATAATTTTATCAGAAGCAATTTTACTGAGGTCTTAAACTGGTTTTGAGTTCAGGTAACAAAATGGGTTCAAACATATTTACAACATGAACTAAAGGTGGTATCTTCAACATTTGGTTCGTGTCATCTTTCCTTTAGGTTTGAATTAGAAAAATCAAAAATTTCTCAAATCACGCTATTAAGAAAAATTCTACCTAGGGTTATTGTATTCCATTGTCATCTCAATACCAGATTAACAGTATGTTACATAGTTTAAAATACAGTCCTACCCCTACTCCTTGTGCACACACAGTTTGTGTGTGCAAAGCACTTCTAAAAAAAAAGTCATTTACATTAGCACAAACACATTAGCCCATTAAATTAAAGCCCATTAAACATTAAATTAGCCTGTGCAAACTCCTGAGATAGCAATAACTGCAGGTATTAGGAGCTCCCCTTGCCTTCCAGGTGGTCCTGTCTCTGATGTATCACATTTCTGCTTCTCTCCCCAAATCCTCTTTGCTACCATCCTTTCCCCAGCACAGGGCTGAAGGAGAACATCCTCTCAACTCCCTCTTTGACATCCACAGGTGCTCCCTGCTGGACAATCCCAGCATGTTTTCCTTTGCCCTTCAGAGCACTCATACATCAGAAAAAGTGAAGCAACTGAAACAACCAACAAACATAGTGAAAGATGAATACCACTTGAAAATTTTAAAGGTAGTTTTTGTGTTATCTTTTGTCCATCAGTTTACATATATGCTCTCTCTTTGCATGTGTTCATTGAATGAGAAATTGTGCTCCACAAAATAAGTAAATCCCCTTTTTTTTTCCTCCAGCCTACCTATGCATTACAGTCAATAAGGAATTCCAAGTATGAGGTGGTAGCTGTACCCAACAGCAGCCTATGGGCCTTGGGGGAAAGGTAGGGGGTGCCTTTGCTACATAGAGGTCAGTGTTAATCTTGTTAATGTCACTGTTCATAAATGAAGTGTTGCAAAGGGCGCACAGATTCCAAGCAAGTCTGGAAAACTAGAAAACTTTACTAAAAGGAAGGGGATACACTCATATTTGAAATAAAATCTAAGGCTAAGCTTCCCTCTAGAAGAATGAATCAAGGACCTTTGCACTTCAAATAATAACACAGCCAAATACAATGCTACATTTATGGCTTATTTTTAGACAAAGCCTGGGCAAAATGAAAAAAAAAATATACAATTTTCTGCTCTATTTCCTAAAGATTAAGAAAAAAAAAAAAAAAAACCAAAATGAAACTATCAGTGACCATCTAATGATCCATCCCAACACAAATGCTGAAAAGTCGTTAGTGTTGCCTGAGCCTGAAGAATCTGTGTGTTAAATCAGTGTGGTATGAACAAGTCAAAGCAAATGTAATCACTGTGGGCTACATCACATCCCAACATGAGCTGAGGAAGAGTGGCATCTGCTACTAACAATTAGCAGGGAGATTTTCAGGGAGGAAAGCATTTGTCAGGCAGACCCAGGACCAACAGGATGGAACACAAGCAAGGAAACAGGAATTTCCTTCCTTTTTAATGTGAAGCACAGCTTTTTATTTAAAAAGCTTTTCACACATTGAAGTGGTTTCTCCAAAGAAAGAGATGGAAAGCGTAGTGGATCATGGCTTTCAGAGCCCAGTGCCCTGCTGTCACAGCAGGTGACTGGAGATCTCTCCCAGATGCCTTTTGTTCTGCTGCTTTAACAATGGCTCAGAGGGTCCCTGTTAATATAGGTTTGAAGGAAGGATAATACAAATTGACATTTCAACTGTTGATTGGCTGGAAGCAATAAATCAAACGATCAACCATAAATCAACTTTATAGCACAGGACAAAACATCAATTTGTTGTGGTGAAATCCAGTCTCTGTTGAAAAGCCAAGTCAGCTTACTGGGAAAGGAGAGCCAGCACACAGACACTGCAAGAGTTTAACAATGCACAACAAGTTTATTTTTAAACTGTGTCAGGAGCACTTGTCAGCACCGAGTGTGTGGTTTGCCATGGCCACAGCTCCTGATGATGTCAAAAAACACCTCATCAGAACAAAGTGGTGCCGAAGGAAAGCTGTGGCTGTGGCAGCCTTTCACTCTCCAAAGCAGAAGCACCCAGACCTGTCGAGTCTTGTGAATGAGACATCAGCCACCACCCTTTGGTTTGCAGCTACTGCTACCAGGCAGAGCAGAACGGATCTGTGTACTGCAGCTATTCACTCCTCGCACTTTTCCTTATAGTCAGGCTAGTTTGGGCAGGATACAACTCATCAAGAGCCCTCAGACATCCTACCGTTGTCTAAAGACATTGTTCATAAAAAGTCTCCTTGTTTGGAGACCACAAAAGTATCAAAGAAACATGAGCTGGCAAGGCCTCCCTATCAGAGGCAGAGAGAAATCAGCCATAGGTAGAATCAGCCCCAGGGTTTCACTCCTTCCTTTTGAAGTGTTGTTCACAATTCAGCTACAGTCTCCAACAAATAGAAAGTATTTGTCTTCTTCCCTGGTCCCCAGTAAACCAGTGACAGAACAATTACTGAGACTCAAAGAGCTGGTTCTCAATCACTCCATATAAAGTCATTAACAGGTGTAAATTCAGCCAACTGCCACTTTGCTAGTGTTTTGTGCTTATATTTTAGCTTTAAAGGTTTTTCCCCTTTCTATCACATCCAACAGCATCTCTCTTTGTGGCGGAACTTCAGAAAAGGGTCACTTGCCACTGAGCCACACCTACACACCACTGGATGAGCAGCCAATTTTTCATCTGCACAGTAGCAAAAGAAATAAATTTTCCTGTCATTAAACCTTTCTGCTGAAAAGCCTCCCACCAATGACACAGAGAAGGCAACAGAGATAAAGAATGCTGAGTCAGGAATAGCTGGTATGGGCTTAAAATGGGGTGGGAATGGGACAGTTTACAAGTTTGAGGTAAAAGTCAGTATTTTGAAAGCTTTTTATTTTTTTTTTATTATAAATATTTTTATATTCAATCACAAATTGACTGCAAGAGTCTGAGATTCTGCTACTGTTTGGACTGGGGAGATTTCTGTTCACTCTTTTATCACTCATCCTACTACCAGACCTTCAAATATTCATGTGATTGTGTAAATTTTAAGATTTCTTGAACATAAACAATTTTATGCTGAAGCAGTTCTGTGTTTAAGCAAGTTTTCAACAATTTGAATGGGACAAAACGAGGATGCAGGCACAGAGGTCTGTTCAGGATTTGGAGCAATATCCTTGTATGCCCAAAGCAGCCCAGGAGCCCATCCCCAGAGCTTCCCTCCCTGAGAAGGTTTAAAACCAACTCCTTAGAGCACCATACTGTCATCCATCAATTTACTACCAACTATCATTCGTCAGCTCTAAGAGAGCCATGAAGTTTCTCATTTCCCATATCACTGGCACTAGCAAATTCAGAGAACAAATTCAGCATGTTCTAGGTTCTCCATCTGGATCTGTAACTCTTCTGAGGAGCAGGGAGCAGTCTTTGGTGCCTTTTGGTGTCTGGGGCAGGTAATTTGCTAGCAGTCCTCGGAGCTACACATCAGAGTCCTACAGTGAAGGCAAATGTTTTTGGGTTTCTGACAGGGTTTTGTCAGACCATGTTATGAACTACAATTAACTTTGAAGAAAACAGAATGGATAATTTCATGCCCCGTTAAACTCCTAATTTCTTTCTGCATTTCTGGACTTAGACAACATTTTTCCTGTCCCTGCTCAACCTTCCACAGCTTCACACCCATTACTGTAGAGCAGAGTTAATTAAATATAAACGTTCTTGTCGAAGCGCTGACTAAGGTGTGTAAAATCCTGTCTCCTCAGATGCCATAAAGGGACCATTAAGTTACCTAAACACTTCCAGAAAGTGTTGCTACACACCACAAATCACAGCAGCATGAAAAGGCACTCATGGTGCTCATATCCAGAAGTTCCCAGTCCTCCTGGAAGCCTCACTGGGCTGTCTCTGTAAAATCTGGTTTGGGCTCAGTCCCCTCAACAGCATCAAGCCACACCACACCATTTTTGCCCACCTTTGAGGCTGACAAGAAACAGAAGAGAAGTCTGTATCCCCATAGCATATGAAAGATCTTGTACCAGGTAAGGAGATGTTTCTTCTTCCACAGCTGCACCTCCTGAGCAGGCTGCCGGGAAAAACCAGGTCCATATCAGCTCATCCACTTCTGCTGAAGGGGCCCCTACAGGAGAGCAAAAATTTAAGAGCTGAAGGACAGACGTTTCAGAGGAGCATATACAAAAAAAACCCCAGAAAGCCTTAAGTCACAGCCAAGGCAAGGTCCCCCAGCTTAAATCTCACATAGACAACTAAGAATTAACACCCCCACCTGCTCCTTTTACCCACACATGACATTTCCCATCAGGTAATTTTCAAATCACTTTCACTTGCAACCAGCTCCCAGTCAGGAGTCCTGGCCTTCCCTCTTCTCCTGCCAGAGGTCTCTCATCATCTTAGGATCACAGGATCATTTAGGTTGAAGGAGACCCTTGAGATCGTTGAGTCCAGCACTGCCAGGTCCACCTCTAAACCATGTCTCCGAGTGCCACATCCACACATCTCGTTGCGTGGTGAGTCACTAAGGACCATGTGAAGCCTCCTGAAGCATCACTGAGTTCCTTGTTGCTTGCCATTCTCCTGGGGAGAATGACACTTCAGGAGATTTGATGGGGAACAGAAAGTACCTCTGGTAATGTAAGAAAAATGCTATTAAAAGAGAAGGCCAAAAGAAGAAACCCTTGAGAATGTCATTTGCTGAAATGGCAGAGTTGATGAGCAGCAAACCCAGCTTCTTCTGCATGAGAAGCTTCAGTGAGAAGGCTGTGAGCCCTGCTTTGGGCTCCTAGAAACTATCCAGCAGTTCCGCGAGGGGCTCAGGCATGCTCCTGGCAGGAGGATGTGATTTTTCCAAATACCTGGAAGGGAAGGCAGCTGTAACCCACTTAAATCACGTAAGCAGCTCTTAGCCTCCTTAGTGGGGAGCCAGGGGTGCCTCTCCAGCAGGTGACTGCACCTGAGAAACTTCTTAATACTTGCAGGGAAATGCCACACAAAATTTAGGGTCTCATTCCCAGGAAAATCAACCCATGCCTTCTGTTCGTCAGAAAAATGTACAGTGAATGGGGCTTTCCATAAACCTTGTGAATTGCTACTGAGTCAGTGAATGCCAGGAAATTTTATCAGCCTTTGCTCCTGAGCACATGTTTGGACCCAAAATTAGCCACAAATCTCCACTTTGCACTCAGCTCTCTTGGAAAATGGGAGTAAGATTTCTGAATCATTTTCTCTCACAATTGCATGTTTCATGTTATATGAACACCTTAAAACATGTTTCTGAGCATGTTTCTAAGAACTGACACCACACATCCTGAGAGCAAAACCAATTCCTAGGATTTTCTGTTTGATAATGATGGAAACAGCTCCCCTGACTGAAGACCCATGCTGGGTTTTTTGCTACTTCACGCCAACCTTGATCTTCTTTTACTCCTCGTGAAGAGGGGGCATGTTAAGTGTGTGTTCACAGACTTGGGAACCACATCATGGTGCTTTCTCCTGCCACTCATCATTGAGCTACTTTTTAGTTGAAAATATTAGGTTAAAAAGTGCATCCTTACTGTAGGCATATATTTTCACGCCTGAATTGCAACTATCACTTCTGAAAGTTGTTTCAAGTCTCCTTTTCATTTCCAGGGGTGATTTTCTAGTTCTTCCAGGCCGTCTTTCCCACCCTCCTGGAGCTACACGCGTAAGCTTGCCGGTCTCATCTCCTTTGGTTCAACCAGAATTTCATGTCCAGACCCTGACAGTCAAATTGAAAACCTCGTGTCCTCTTCCCACTCTCAAAGTCAATGTGGCCCATGAAACCTCACAGAAGGAGCAACTGGGAATATAATTCTCCTTTGAGAGCCCCTCCCTCCATCTAAATTGGATAGCCTATTATGTCAGAATTTGAGAACAAATATTTTTCCCTCCTTTGTCAGTAACAAATATATGGACCTGCTGGCATGCAACCATATAAATAACTATTATAGCAGCATCCCATACAGCCCTTGTAATAGAGGCTCTCAAAAAGGCTTTGTTTTTTACATCATTTCACACCATCTGATGTAAGAGTCATTCCTAGTGCTATATTTAGTAAACTAATCTGTGTTTGGACACAATTTCCCCCCTCAAATATTTCTGGCTGTTTGATAGCCAACACAGTCCCCAACAAGCTGATCATTTGTCATCCTCCACCAGAGAAGGTCACTTATGAGCATTTTAGCACCTCTCAGTACTTAACTCTCAAGAAGAAATGATAGTCCTGATTGAAGTTCAGTAAATAAATTGGCATTACATTTCCAAGACAAATTATTCCAGATTATTGGTTTCGTATTAGGTCACAGGAAAGAAATGACACCTGCTTGGACTTAGGAGCATGCTGAGGTGCCAATGAGCAGGATAAGCCTGTGAGAAACCAGATTCTCCTGGATCCATGGCACATAGTGACATCGAGATCATCTGCTGGGGTTTTTGTCACACCACTAGGAATCATGCCTTGGAATACATTCTGTTTTCTCTAAGCACTACTGCTCAGAAGAACAGAATTAATTCAAGAATTCAGCATTACCTGGTTTATAGCAAGGCAGCGGGGCATGGCTGGATTGGGTCCATGTTTATACCCCCAGCCAAAGCATGCCACACAGTCAGAGGAGAATTTCTTGCTTCACATCATTTCATTTGCTCTACAAACCTCTGTCCCTCAGGATAAGAGCTTCTCTCTTGGGCCATCATGTGGCGCTAACTCCCAGGAATGTGATTTCACATTGCTACCCAGACCTTTAGAGCTACTTTGAGACCTATCTATTCCTGGAGAGACAGAATCCAGATGGAGGGTTTGGAAGTATCTGTAGCAAAACTGACAGAAAAGGCACAGCTGCTGAGTACCAGTGGGTGTGCCCCAGCCCAGATGGGATGGACATGGGATGCAGCACATTCTGGTCTGCTCCATGGCATAGCTCTGCAGTCACAGCTCTGGCATCTGGTTCTAAAAAGCAATCATTTAAACCTCTGCAAAGCTCCTGCCATTGTATGTCAGCCAGTCACAGTAACTGGAAAAAGCTCCTAAATTATAGCTCGGCTGTCTCAGAGTGATGGCATAACCCACCTTGATTTACAGCCCTGGAGCAAACCTGAAAGGTTTGTTATTCTTGCAGTCCTTCAAACCTCACCATTAGAGTCTCCATCCTATTTATCCTCTGAGTTTGTCTAGCAACTGGAAGAAGTTCTTGGACTATTTCTGAGCATTATTTCATGTGGTGCAACAGAAATTGGTCCTGTAGCTATAATCACGTTACTTCTTGCCAAGGACCCTGTGTAAAACCTCTGTGGCACTTGCTGTTATTCCTAAGAAATGCCCATTTTACTACTTTTCCTGCATCCAAAAACACGGATCATTTTAAATATCCACATTTAACTTGTATATGTTTTTTTTCAGGATTATAATAGGATTTGTTATCATCTGTAAAGCCCCATGAAATGTAGTATTTTCCCTAGAACAGGGTGTGAAATTTGTCTACCTTATCAGCAGTTTGTGTACAACTTGCTTCTTGGATTAAGTGTTTGACTCGCTGAATACCCTCTTCTCACACTAAGTCTATCCAACTGGCATGTTAGGAAATACATGGTTCTTTTTTCTTTTTCTAATGGTAGTCGTAGCCTTAGAAGGGATACATGGCATTTTATTGTGCGTGCATATGTTTATGTTTAATTGCTGGAGCTTAAGGAAGAACATTATGTCTAATTCCCTGCCTGAGCGACTTTATTGCACTTGAGGCACACAGCTACAATACCAAGGCATCTAGGAGCCTTGTATACCGCTCAGGACCCTGAAGATGTACAAACCAGGGGGAGAAATGGTCCCTGCTCAAGGATTTCATGAACAAAGGAAAAATAAGGACAGTGACTGGCACAGACTAGGAGTTCCACATCAGCATCTGTGATCAGGAGCAATGTCAGAGCACCAGTGACCTGTAAATATCAGATTTCCCCCACCCAGAAGATCCCCAAATGCAAACTGTGAGGTTATTTCTAGATTTGGGGCTTGTTCTTCTTCTGAAAGAGCAACTTCCAGAAGAAAAAAGAAATAAAAAGAAAAAAGAAAAAACCCCAACCAAACCCAAAGTGTGTTCTGATGATTGCCCCAGACTATTATTTAGTCTTGTACCTGCAAGTTTCAGGTTTTGTTCAAGTACATAATGGTATGGTGGAATGCTTCCCAGCAGTCCCCCAAAACATTCTCTGTAATAACAGAGAGATCATTTATTGGGGAGAATGAGCAGATTCTTGCATAAGCCTCTTTTGTATGAGAAGTTTCAAGGATATGAAAGCAGCAATTATTCTCACCTTGGCTAATACAATTAAGAAATTCTGAAGTACTGAGAAAACTGTGGAGCAATTAGACTTTGAACACCACGTAGCTATGAATTGTCATTTGCCAGTGAGCTATAGTTAGATCAAATTAAATCAGAGATGAGGGGAATGATCTGAAAGCAGTCAGAGGCAGTGGGGCAGCGTTTTCACTTCTGCTTGTTACAGAGCTGGATCCGAACTCTGTCAACCATGACCATGAGTTATAAGCACTTGGCCAGCTTTTAGAGGACTAATCAGGTATTTTTGGCTAACTTAGGCAGAAAGATTGCATTATTTTAGTGATAACAGAACTAATTCTACTCCCAATCCAAAGTAAAAATGTGTTAGGTAATAGGAAAAGTGCTGCCTAACTTCAATCTCTTATGCTGACTCCAGCTTCTGTGAAAGAGGAGGCTGGTTCTAACAAGAGGATCAAAATTTGAACAATTTACCTTTGATATGAGGTAGAAGAAGCCCTTGCAGGATTACTGCAGCTTAAATGTCATCATTAAGAAACAAAGGATATCCTTTGTATAAGTGCTGCATTGACTTTAAGGCAAAGATACAGACTGCGGAAGAGCATAGGCAAGAGCACATGTCCAGAAAACACGACCCCGGAGAAGAGAGTGGAAGATCAGACTGGAGGAAAAGGAGAAAATATAAAAATCACTGCTATTGACAGGAAGGAAATTATTGCTTCAAAGTGCTGATGAATGGTGGAAGTATCAAGAGGTTTAAGCTTACAGCAAGAAGGAGATTGACGATGATGATGATGAGAGTGAGAAACACCATGTGGCTGGGGAGGGTGAGGAGCCTTCTTTGGATCCATCCCTGGTGGATATTTGATCTGACAGATTTTGCCTCAGTGGAGAGGGAGTGGATGACCCCTGAGAAGGCTGTGATTTCAGCATCCTGCTTTTTGTGAGCATGACACTCTTGAATACTCTGAGAATTTTGTTATTTCTCCCGACACTGCCCAAACCACCTTCCCCTGAACCCACTGAGCAGGACAGGGTGTTACAGGGGTGACCTAATTGTGGCCTTCTGTACCTGAAGGGAACTTAAAGGAAGAATGGGGCAGGACTATCTACAAGAGCCTGCAGTGACAGGACAAGGGGGAATGGGTTCAAATTGAAAAAGAGTAGGTTTAAATTAGGTATCAGGAAAAAATCGTTTGCTGTGAGGGCGGTGAGGCACAGGTTGCCCGGGGAAGCTGTGGGTGCCCCATCCCTGGAAGTGTCAAAGTCCAGGTTGGCAGAGGCTTGGAGCAAATTGGTCTTGTGGAAGGTGTCCCTGCCCATGGCAGGGGGGTGGAACAAGATGATATTTAAGGTCCCTTCCAGTCCAAACCAATCTTTTTTTCTGTGATTCTGACTGGTCAGGGATTTACAGGGTCCTAACAAAGATAACAGAAGATGACTGCAAGCAGCAGGGTTCGTGGAAGTAGCAGGTTCATGTTTTTTTCTTGCACCCAGACCTCTCCTGGTCTGTTGTGACTCAAATTGGTGCTTATAGAGTCACAGAATTATCTGGGTTGGAAGAGACCTTGAAGATCATCTCGTTCCAACCCCCTGCCGTGGGCAAGGACACCTTCCACTAGACCAGGTTCCTCCAAGCCCCATTCAACCGTCAGTAGCTCCTTCAGCTGGCACTGGGCAGCCCTGCACTCAGCAGTCTGAGGAGCTCAACTCTTTCTCTTTTTACTATTAAATTTCCCATCACTTACTCCTCTTATCACACAGTCAAGCCTTCTTGGGGGATAAAGCATGGGGATAAAACTCTCGCCGTGCTTCAAGCCCTTTGAAAAAGAATTTATATTCACGGTGTAAAACAAACAGTATTTCAAAATCATTTTGAAAAGACAATTCAGTGAAAATCTGGATTAGTCCTGTCTTTCAGTTGGCTTAGTTATACTTGATTGCATTTGCTATAGCATGGCTGCAATTTCAGATTTTTCTGGGGAGCTTCACAAATACAAAGATCGCTGTGCAGGGTCACTCAGCACAGCCTGTGAAAGGATACCCTGTCCAGAGGGGCAAAGCCTAGCCAGGGATTGCTCCTTCTAGCTAGGGATAGCTGTCTGTCCACCTGCTCCAAGGTCTACCAGCATGGACAACTTGATCCTGTGCTAACCTGAAGTTTCTTTGGAATGGAAACTTCTTTTTGTGCATGGAGAACTCAAAGTATGGGGATATCACTCCATCCAGATCCCCCACCCTGAGGGCTGCTGATGCTGTGCTCCTTTCCCAGCTTCCCTGGGATCTCGGTGGGTAACACAACTTGCTAAGAACATTACTTCATCATTAGCAAGAGAGACCCAAGAGGTCTGCAAGTTTGTCCTGGATAATCTCCCTCCTTATTAACAGCAGGCTGACACAGACATTGATTCACCAGGAGTTAAATGGGTAAACTGTTTAATTTACAACAAGGGATTTATCTGGGAAAGAAGGAAAATAATTTCATGCATCATTGGTTTTCTGTGATCCCATTACACCAATGGATGATACTTCCTTTATATCAGCCAAATATGAAGTAGGGGGTTAGGAGATGAGGAGAAGAGAAGGGAATGCTCTTGAACTCCTGCCTAGGGAAGGATGGAGGATCTGGCCCAAGCTTAGTTTCGCTGCTAAATATCTTCTTCCTTTTCCCAGAAATCTGAGGATCTACAGATTATAGTCACCACAGCTGAAAAACCTGTAGCATCCAAGCAAAAAAGGGCCCCTCAAGCACATCCTCATTCCTGCTCCCTGAGAGTGAGGACTCCAGACACTTCCAGGGGGTCCACCTCCGCAGAGCCACGTGTGGGTGGGCGGACAGGAGCAGAGCAGCATGGAAGACAAAGGAAAGGCACTTCAGTAGCCTGAGGACTACCCACCTGCTCAGGCATCAAAGGCATGCTGCAGAGGGGAGGTGTGAGAGCTTTTCACAGGAGAGGCTGTCAAGAGCTTTTTATAGATGGCAACAAGCACGGAGAGGCTGTGAGCAGGTTTGTCCTCCCGTGCAGTTGTACAAACAGCTCAGTAGTCAGTTCCACAAGCAGCAAAATGACTGAAATCTCTTCTCTGCTTTGATGTGCTGCTGAAAGTGTTAGGAACTAATAAAAGGTGAACATGTACCAGGAGCTGGTCTCTCCCTGGGGACTTACTCTGGGGAGTGTTCCTTCAGCCAACATCTTCTCATAAGGCCTAGAGGAACCATGAGATGGGACAGAAATCAGCCGAAGAGTTCAAGTCTGCCCAGAGTATGACTGAGCAGTTTCATACAGACACAGGACTTCTCTTTGTTCACAAAAATTGTTCCACCAGCTGTTGCACAAATGCTGTACTCAACAGACAACCTCTCTTTGATATCAGCTGATGTACTGTATGTTAACACAACACCATTCTGTGCATCCATTAGCAGAAAACACGGCACCTAAAGATCTGTTTTAAGAGATTAAAAACACACAAGGGGTTTCATACTTCAGTTGTATTTGTAAGATGAGCAATGCCACCATCATCTTAAAATAGTTCACAAGCACTTCACCTGGCAAGTTTTTTACACTGCACCCGGATAGGCATCTCCTGAACAGGCATGCCAGGGTCAGCCAAGCTCCTTTTTGTTCCAGAATGCTCTGTGCACTTACAGCTTTACTTCTTGCTCTCCTGTCTTCGTTCATTTATTTCCCTGCTGCCCCTGCAGTCCCAAGAGTGAGACTGAGCTCCTGTGGACCTCCCAGCACTGTTCTGAGGTGGCCCCTGAGCTGCCATGAGCAAAAGCACTGCAGACACTTCAATCTGCAGGTGCAAGGGAAAAAGAAAAATAATCAAAAAGAAAAAAAGAAAAGGAAAGAATCACACCTGTCACCCATCCTCGCCCCCATCCACACAGGCATTGTAGATGTCTAAGAGCAATCCAACTGTCCTTCCCAGTTTCATTGGAAAGGTTTTAGCCTTCAGTGTGGGCAGAGTGAAGACACAGTATCGGCTTCTTCTCCGTGCAAAGCTATTTCTACTACAAATCACTGTTTCCTGATCCACCAGCAGCTGGGCTTTCTGTGTGCAGAGGTTCAGAAAGAGAAGGTGACACAGCTAACCTGTGACATGCTGCATCCCCCGTGTGATTTCACCCAGCCCAGTTTCTAGGGTGAGCAAAAAATCCCGGAATGGTTTGGGCTGGAAGGGGCCTGAAAGCCCAAAAAGTCGCACCCCCTGCCATGTGCAGGGACACCTTCCACTACTCCAGGTTGCTCCAAATCCCATCCAACCTGGCTTTGGGTACTTCCAAGGATGGGGCAGCCACAGCTTCTCAAACACCCTCAGTGAAAACCAAGAGAGGAGGGAGCAGCCATGGTCATTGCTCTCCCTCTGCTTTGGCCAAGGCAGTGGGTCAGGCACCCTCCAAAACAGTTCTCAAACCAGGGCCTGATGGCAGTGCTGACTTACAGCTCCATAACACAATGTCACCTTCAGGGCTGTGACAACCATGCTGGGAAAGGCCCACAGAACAGAATACCTCAAAAGTTGATTTACAACCCAGGACCTAGACAGGAGCCCCTTGTCTTCTGCTCAGCACCTTTCACTCCGAGCTCCCCAAGATACTACAAATTAAATTATGCAGACCCTTTTCCAGTCCAGCAGAGGAAGATTTAGAGGAGCAAACCACCTGGATGTATTTCTGAATATAATTTTTATTGCAGTACACACAAAGAAGACAACCCTGGTCTTCATTTTCAACCTGCCTGAGAAGATATCGATGCAGACAAGGTTTTTCTGAGGGTTTTTTTCCGTGAAATCTCAGCAGAATTGAGATGTGCTGTCACAATACTGAAAATGGCCTCTGGGAGATGACTGTTCCCATCAGACCCAGAGGACAGGCACAACTGTGCCTCCTTTCTGATGGAGTCTAGCACCAAAGCCCAACACCACAGCAAAAATCAAGGAATCTGATGGCTCCACAGGCAAGGTGCTGCACAAGCATACAGATGAAAACACCAGCCCTTGTCTATCATTCTTTGAGCTGATTCTTTGGACAAAACCAGTGACTTCTCTGAAAATACTTTTATCACACACCTCCCATACCCTCAAGTCCTCTGTTATTTCCTGCAGACCATGTTTTACCTGCCTGACCTACAGGCCAAGATTATTTGATGTGCCCCTGAAGCCAACAGCCTTGACTATGGGAGGCAACAAGTTCCTTCTGATCAGAATAGTTTGGAAAACCCAGTGATGGAGGAGATTAAGCTTTGCACCTTGTTCAATACCCGCAGCCAATTTCAGAAGCTGCTCCAAAGTGAATTGCAGGTCAGATAGGAACTTGTCAGGTTTTTAACTCATTTGGGGCGG